>JANZXR010000009.1:19719591-19761878 GCA_027575705.1 Erythroxylum echinodendron
AATTAAAAATATATAAAATAAATATTAGTTTATAAATAATAATTTTTAAATTATTTATTTTTAAAAATAAAATATTTGTATTAATACTTTATTAGTTTATTAATAAATATTATATAAAAGATTAAAATAAATTTAGATAAAATAATTTATTTTTAAGTTTAATTTAATGTATAATTATTATTAGTAATAAAAATATTTATTTTATTTTAAATTTTAAAATTAAAAAATCACAATAAAATTTTAATTAATAATTAATTATAAAAACTTTGAAAAAAAGAGGGGTGAGAGGGGGTGAGAGATTTGGAAAGATTTTTTTAAAAAATTTGAAAATTTTGCAAAAAAGTTCCTAAATTTTTAAAAATTTCCAGTACCAGCCGGTATTTATATCTGGTACTCAAAATGTTGGTATCGTTCTATTTTTTGACTAGTACTGCCCAACATAGAAGAGTACCCATAACAGTGATTGTCAATCTATTCCTGGGACATGACTTGCAAGTGGGCAGCTTTTTATCCCGAAAAGTTGCTATAGCTACTCCTTCACTTTAGGTGATATACGATGTCAAGTTTGTTCATTTAATTTCATCATCTAAGAATTAATATTATTAATTTTAGTTAGAATTATTAAATTTATAAAATAAACAATAGGATTTTTATATTATATTTTTAGGCATTTTATTTTTAATTTATTATATATTAATTTAATATTAATTCGAAGTTCTATCTGGTTTTTAAAAATATTGGCATTTACATGGTTAGCTTTAGACACTAGCTTTCTTTTTGTCTACATTGCTACGTGATGCGTCGGACCTGGACACATGCTTGCATGTGTCGTTTTATTAGCAAAAATCAATCTGCAAATGTCCAATCTTCGAAGCCAAAGGCCAAGCATTATCGTTTCCTTCCTGTTTTACCCGAGTACCATAACTACGCGGCTATTGAGTTCTGCGCATGATGGACACGTTAGGCCAACACTTGTCTCCATGCATGCAACTCGCTCCCTATTCCCGTCTCCGACTTTTGACTATAAAACAACAGCGTTCTTTTAGTCTCTTCATCGATCAAAGACCCTTTGCGAAAGTCAAAAATGGCCACAAAATTGAAGCTTCCCGTCGCTTTTCTGCTACTTTCTCTTGCGATTCTCAGTGCAGGTTTAGCTTTGGCTACAAAAGATCCTGAGCTAAAGCAGTGTCAGCACCAATGCGAACACCAGAGACAGTATGGACCAGAGGAGAAGGAGGAATGCAGGAGAGAGTGTGAGAGGTACTATAGAGAGAAGAAAGAGCGTGAACGTGTAGAAAAGGAGAAGGAGAAGGAGAAGGAGAGGTGGAGAGAGGAGGAAGAAGAAACGGGTGGTAGAGATGAATGGAGAGTCATGGTGGATCCTGAAAGAGATCAGCAAGTGTGCGTTGATCGATGTTTAAGGAGATGGGGAAGTGGACAAAAGAGTGCTCTGTGTCGGCTAGAATGTAAAACGAGGTACAGAAGTGAAGAGGTAGAGAAAGAAGAGCAAGAGGAAGAGGAAGGACGGGAAACTGGAAATCCTTATGTGTTTGAAGACAGGCATTTCGCCACAAGAGTCAAGACCCAAGATGGAAGAATTGATGTTCTCCAAAAGTTCACCAAGAAATCCAAGCTTCTTCGCGGAATTGAAAACTTTCGTGTGGGATTTCTGGAAGCCAATCCTCAAACATTTATAGCCCCCAGTCACTGGGACGCTGACGGTGTTCTCTTTTTCATTGGTATGCATTTTCTTTTCAATCATATGTGTATGCTGCATTTCTTCTGTGACATTGCTGGGTATATTCAATCATTTGGTTGATTGTAGGACGAGGAACTATCACCATGATCCGAGAGGGAAAAAGAGAGAGCTTTAACGTTGAACAAGGAGATATTGTCAGGGTTCCTGCAGGAACTCCTGCTTATTTGATCAACAGAGATCAAAATGAGAAACTTTACGTTATCAATTTCCTAAGTCCAGTCAATATTCCCGGCGAGTACGAGGTATACCTTCCCAATTTCTTGATTAAGAAACGCCAAACTCTTGTCTAAGACTAATTGATGAGACTGCGTGTTTTACAAGATTGATCCTTAAGAGACATGCTTCCATTATGCAGGCATTCCGGGGTCCAGGTGGTGAAGATCCAGAGTCCTTTTACAGCGCATTCAGCTCCAAGCTGCTCGAGGCTGCTCTGAAGGTGAGTTTCCAAGTGCAAATGCGAACTGCTTAATCGACATTCGTACAACAGATTATTCAATTTAATTATGTCATCTGTTCTTTTTAACTTCTGGTCAGAGCGACAGGGGGAGGTTACAGAGGATTTTTAGACAACGACAGGGAGTGATCATCAAAGCCTCCAAGCAACAGATAGAAGCCATGAGCCACCACCGTGAAGAAGCTGGCACCATTTGGCCTTTTGGAGGAGAATCAAGCGGTCCGTTTAATCTTTTCCGTAAGCGCCCAACTACAAGCAACAGCTACGGTCAGCTCTTTGAAGTCACTCCTGTTGATTGGCAGCAGCTTCAAGATCTTGACCTTGCAGTCTCCTTCGCTAACATTACCAAGGTATGTGTATATATATATGTAACTAATTCGTAGAAAGTGTTCGACCATAAACCATTTATGTGCACAGGGATCTATAGCTGGACCCTTCTACAACTCAAAAGCGACCATAATATCATTCGTTGTTGATGGTGATGGATACTTGGAGATGGCTTGTCCTCATGTCTCAAGACGACGACGTCAAGAAGCAGGTGGTGGTCAAACGTATCAGAAAATAAGCTCGAGGCTGAGACGTGGAACAGTGTTTGTTGTCCCTGCAGGTCATCCAGTGGCCCTGGTATCTTCGTCGGAGAACAAGAATCTGAAAGTACTTTGCTTTGAAGTCAATGCACAAGGCAACTTTAGATATAGTCTTGCGGGTAAAATTGCCACCAGCCCCGTTACTTAAGCTTTGATTTTAGTCCTGAGGCTCTATTAAGTTGAACTCTGGTGGTTTTTATACAGGTAAAAAGAATGTTATAAACGAGATGGAAAAGGAAGCGAAAGAGCTGGCATTTGGGGTACCAGCGAGAGAGGTTGAGCAAGTATTTGGGAACCAAAATGAGGAGTTGTTCTTCCCTGGTCCAAGCAGCTGGCAGGAGAGGGAGGAGAGTCGTGCTTATGAATAGGGAGATGAAGAGATAAGAGAGAATAAGGCCTCTTTCAGGGTCTTTGTTTTGGGACACGAAGGCCTGTGCTGTGGGTTCTGGGATGTGTTTGATATAATGTAAGATACGAACCAACTAATAATGCTCCACTATCCACTCCACGGAAATGTACATATATCTTTCCTGTATACAAATGGAGGAGCAGCCCAGTTGCTACTGACTGATCTACAATAAAAGATACTTACTTAGTGACGATCCCATGTCCCTCTTTGCTACTATTTCACAGATTTGGTCGGACCTCCTTATATGTATGATATGAGTAATGTGTGTGGATCTTTAATAATTCTTTTAATTAATTGAAATATAAATACTTTCTAAATAATTGGAGTATATGTCATTTGTATATACAAATAACTCTCGACTATTACTGGATTCATCAAAACGTCATCGCTCTCGTCCCTACGCTGCGTCGTTTTAAATGGAAACTAAGTCGAAACGTCATCGCTTTCCTCCCTTTCTAATGTGAGTCCCATCTACCCTCAATCAACAACGTCAATGGATTCAGATCGGAGCTTTTACCAGATTTCTGAAAAAACCGTCGTCGTTTCCTGGATTGGACTGTAGAAGTGCTGAGTAATTCCCCCAATAACACTACTTACTTTGTTAGACCTATAAAACTCCAAGGTCTTCTCACAGCTAGCCATTCAAATGTCGAGTACATACTCAAAACCAACTTCGAGAACTATACAAAGGCAAGCGATTCACTTCTCTTCTTCAAGATTTTCTCGAACACGGAATCTTTAACTCGGATAGTGATCTTATGGAATGTTCAACGAAAAACAGCTAGCTATTGTTGGAAAAATACAAACGTTTTTCCTTAATTTAGTTTCGGCAATTAAGTGTTTTCTTATACAGAGGACCCATTTTAGTAACAACTATAGAATTGTCCTCCATTTTAGTAACAACTATAGAATATACGACTTAATTCTGATATAAGAGTTCACTTTAGTAGCAACTATAGACCATAGACTTAATCAATAGTAACTATGTAAAATAGAATTGTAACAATAATAAATAAAATGGATACGAAGATTTAATATAGTTTACTTTAATATTGGGCTACATCTATAGAATATACTCAAAAAAATACTTCTACTATAACAATAATAGATGCAAAGAAAGTTTCACAATACCTTACAAATTAGTGCTAACCAAAAATAATGGTAGTCTCGATATCTTTCAAAGAATATCTCACAACAATTTCTCTTATTATTTTATTACTCACACTTTTAAGAACTTCTTAAAAGCTTAACTTTCTCTTTCTCTTATTTTTCTTTCTCTGCCTTGGCTCTCTCTCACCCTTGGCTCTCTCTCCTTTTTGTATGTTATTGTTGTCGAATGGAGGAGGCCTTATATAAGCCTCTAATGCTAGAAAAAACAAAATTTGGTAGTCGTTATTTTTTATTGCTGCCTAAAATTGACTTAAAATTTAGCAGTCGTTATTTTTGACTACTGCCTAACTTTGACTTTTTTGTAATTAATATGTGTTGAGTCCCCATACAGGAGGAACTCACCTAACAATTCTCTCCCTTCTGACTATATAGAGAGATCTACCATTCCGGCAGTAAGTCGACAGTAATCAAATTTACCTGTTATGAGAATCTTTGTTAACATATCTAATTCATTCTCATCAGTAAAGATCTTTTCAAGTTGTAATTGCTTCATCTCCAATATATCTCTAATCCAGTGATATCTCACATCTATGTGCTTCGATCTTGAGTGAAAGGAGGAACTATTTCAAAGGTGAATTGAACTTTGACTGTCATAAAACAACTCATATTTTTTCTAATGGAAACCAAGTTCATTCAAGAACTTCTTCATCCATAGCAATTCCTTACAAGCTTCAATATCTGCGATAAACTCTGCTTTTGTAGTAGAAAGAGCAACAGATTTTTGCAACCATGATTGCCATGACACAACTCCCCCTGCAAAAATAATCAGATACCCTGATGTAGATTTTTTTGATTCAGCATCGCCAGCCATATCTGCATCAGTATAACCAGTTAATATAGGTTTCACATCTCCATAACATAACATCTAAGAATCCATTTTACTACATCCTAATGTCCCTTTCTAGGATTTGAAAGAAACCGACTCACTACTCTAATTAAGTGAGCAATATCTGGCAGTGTGCATATCATAACATACATCAAACTACCAACAGCTGAAGCATATGAAATCCACTCCATCTCTTCCTTCTCTTCTTCTATGAAAGGACTCTGCTTTGAATTTAATCTAAAATGATTAGCAAGAGGAAATCTAACTACTTTAACGTTCTCCATGTTGAACTTCTGAAGCACTTTTTCAATGTACTTCTCTATGATAACCACAATTTCTTAGCATTCTTATTTCTGATTATCTTTATACCTAGAATCTGGTTCGCTGGACCTAATTTTTTCATGGTAAAAGACTTACCCAGTTCCTTCTTCAAGCCATCAATTCTTAAAGCATTCTGTCCAACAATTAACATATCATCCACATAGAGTAAAAGGATGATAAAATCGTCAGAGAATTTCTGGACAAAAACACAGTGATTATAATTCTTCTTTTTGTATCCTTGCTCCCGTATAACAGACTTGAATTTCTTGTACCACTGTCTCAGTGCTTGCTTTAAGCCGTACAAACTTTTCTTTAGTTTGCAAACATAGTCCTCTTTTCCTTTTTCCTCAAAACTCTGGTTTCTTTACAGAAATTTTTTCTTCTAAATCACCATGAAGAAAGGCAGTCTTCACATCCATTTGCTCAACTTCCAGGTTAAGGCTTGCTGCTAATCCCAGCACCATACGAATGGATGTCATTTTCACCATCGGCGAAAAAATTTCTTCAAAATCAATGCCTTTTCTTTGACTGAATCCCTTGACAACCAACTTTACTTTGAAGTTTGAATGCAATCCCTTTTCATCGTACTTGATCTGGTATACCCATCTACTCTTCAAAGCTTTCTTACCATCTGGCAACTCCACCAGCTCAGATGTTTTGTTCTCATACAAGGATTTCATCTCATCTTACATAACCTTGATCTATCTCTTCTTGTGTTCACTATTCATAGCTTCTTTAAAGCTCTTAGGTTCTCCTTCATCAGTTAACAACACATACTCATCAGTATGATATTCGGTAAAAAGTTGTCGAATTCTAACAAATCTCCTTTCTGGAATAGGAGAAGTTGCAGGCATTGGTGGTTGAGTGTGAACACAATTTTCATCTGGTTCAATCTCAGTGGGAGCATCATCTTCACTAGATCTCTCATCATAGATCATATCTTCAACTTGTCTCGACATAAGTGTTGGAGGATTAAATTCTAAGTCTGTTGAATCACTATTAGACTTTGTTGTATCCTTTTGCGCCTTGTTAACATCTTCAATGGTTTGATCTTCAACAAACACAGCATTATGACTCCTTACGAGTTTCTTCTAGACTGAATCATAAAATCTATAGCCAAACTTCCTTGGTCATAGCCGATGAATACACATTGTCTTATCTTGATATCAAGCTTAGTTCTCTCATCCTTTGGGACATGTACAAATGCTTTACAGCCAAACACCCACAAATGATCATAGGAAACATTCTTTCCTAATCATACTTTCTCTGAAACTTCCAGCTGTAAAGGAACACAAGGTGAACGATTCAGCATGTAGTCTGCTGTTGGTAAGGCTTCACCCCAAAACATCTTAAGCAACTTTTAATGTGAGAGTAGACATCTAACTCTCTCCATCAAAGTCATGTTCATCCTCTCAGCTAGTGCATTTAACTGCAGCATTTTTGGAGGTATCATTTAATTTCGAATGCCATGCTCTCTACAATAACCATCAAATGATCCAGTGTAATCTCTGCCATTGTCTGTTCGGATACATTTGAGTTTCTTCCCAATCTGTCTCTCAACTAAGGCTACGAATTGTTTGAAAACATCTAACACTTGGTCCTTTGACTTTAGAGTATACATCCATATTTTCTAGGAAAGATCATCGATAAAGCTCACAAAGTATTGAGCACCACTAAGTGACCTCGGCATTAGTCCTCACAAGTTTGAGTGTACCAAATCTAATACATTCTTCATTCTGGAAGGAGAACTTTTGAAAGCAACTTGTTTTTGCTTTCCTGCTAGACAATCAACACATTTCTTCAAATGCACCTGTTTATGTTAGGATAACACATTTCTTTTCAGCAACAGTGTCATTCCTTTCTCACTCATGTGGCCCAGTCTTTTGTGCCATAATTCTCGTCTTTCTCCATTACGTTTACAACATCGCTGGAGAGCTTCGCTTTCATCACATAAAGCACTTTCTTTAAACCTTTGGCCACCACTATAGAACCTTTAGTAAGCTTCCATTGGCCATTCCTGAAGGTGTTATAGTAACCTTCATCATCAAGTTTTCTCGTAGAGATCAAATTCAAATGCATATCTAGAATATGTCTTACGTCTCTCAGGACGAATCTCGTGCCATTATCCATTATCAGGTGAACGTCTCCTTTGCCAACAACTTTGGATAAATTGTTATTTTCCATTCTAACCACACCAAAGTCTCCCGGTGTGTAAGATGAGAAAAATTCCCTTTGTGATGTGTCGTGAATGGTTACACTACTGTCAATCACCCAACTTATCTCATAAGTTACCAGATTGATTATATCACTATCGTAGATGACATTGAACTCACCGATGATATTTGAATGCTCATCATCACTGTCATTTTTCTTCACATCCGTCTTTTTTATTTTCTTTTCTAAGAAGCCAACAAAACCTTTTAATATGCCCCTTCTTTTTTCAATGATGACATTCCACATTGACATACTTGTTTGACCTTCCTCTGCTCTTTCATTAGGCTTAGAAACCCTGGATTGACTTCGTCATCTTGAATTGACAATCAAAACCTCTGATTGTGATGAAGAAGATGAATTTATCAGTCTCATTTCTTCATTCAAGATGCCACTCTAAGTAGCTTCTAAGTTGACTACACCATTCAGTGTAGAATTTGAAAGTAAAATTTTCAAAGTCTCTTAAGATTCTAGTAAAAAAGCGAGCAACATAAAAGAGAGCACTTCATCCTCAAACTTTATTTTCATCCCTGATAGTTGATCCAAGATCCCTTGCAAGTCATTCAAATGGTCTGCTATAGAAGTACCTTCTTGATATTTTATCTGCATCAACTTTGTCAGATAAAATAATTTGTTATTGCCAGTCTTTGAGGCCTACAACTCTTCGAGTTTCCTTCAAAGTGTTCGAACGTTTGTCTCATTGCAAATATAGTTATAGACATTATTTATAACATATTGTCAAATGAAACTACAAACTTGTTCATGCTCGAACTCTTATTCCTCGTCTGACTTCTCTTTAGGTTTAACAGAAACAAATACCGACAAATGCAATTTTGTCACGAACAAAAGATCCTTCATCTTATTCCATCTGTAGGAATTTACATCTTTTAAACTGCTCATTTTTGTCGCTTTTGCCTTCATTTTGACCATTCGTATGAACAGTAATTGTATGTATAAATAGTACCCATACATATGAATCTTAGCTTTGATACTAATCTATTAGGAAAAATACGAACAACGTTTTCCCTTAACTTAGTTTCGGCAATTAAGTTTTGTGATATAGAGGGTCTACTTTAGTGGAAACTATAGAGCATACGACTTAATCAACCAATAAACTAAGTTGTAACTGTGTAAAATGGAATTGCGACAATAATAAATAAAATGGACACGAAGATTTTACGTGGTCTACCTTAATGTTGGGCTACGTCTACAAAACACACTCAGAAAAATACTTCAACTATAACAATAGTAGGTACAAAGAAAGTTTCACAACACCTCACAAATAAGTGCTACCCAAAATAGTGGTAGTCTCGGTATCTCTCAAGAATAGCTCATAATAATTTCTCTCACTATTTTATCACTCACACTTTTAAGAACCTCTTAAAAGCTTAACTTTCTCTCTCTTATTTTTCTTTCTCTTGACTCTCTCTGTGCCTTGGCTTTCTCTCTTTTTTTGTGTTATTGTTGTCAAATGGAGGAGGCCTTATATAGGCCTCCAATGTGCTTAAAAAAACAAATTTTGGCAGTCGTTATTTTTGGCTACTACTTAACTTTGACTTAAAATTTGGCAGCCTTTATTTTTAGCTACTGCCTAATTTTGACTTTTTTAATTAATATGTGATGGGTCCCTATATGGGAGGAGCCCACCTAACAGGAAAGAGTAAGTGGAGCTTCAGTTGTTGAATCTTGAAGAAGCAAGTGGAGCTTCAGTTGTTAAATCTTGAAGGAAGTGTTTTCGATCAAGAAATCGAGTTGAATTTACAAATATTTTTCTTACTTTAACAAGAATCTCCATGTTCTTGTGTATCTTAAAAAAAATCTAAAAAGAATATGATTTTGAACTTTGAATTATGTTCAGATGCCTATGAGCATAAGTTCTGTAAAAACATGGAACCTACCTTTATACCTGAATGATCCTGGATGGACTTGGTAGATTAACCAGATATGGACATGGAATAAGTCAACTTTGTTTCTCAGCTTTAACTTCAGCAAAATCTGAAAACTTGAGCCTCTTTTGAAAACATGGATTTTTAAAAATGGAGGTGGGCCTTATATATATTAAATGATATGTTTTGGATTGGATGCTGCGTTAAAACATCATTGCTCTCCTCTGTTTTTAGCGCGAGTCCTATTTGGTAGAACATTGTCATCGAGAGTTAACCTTGTGTTCATTGCCATGAGTGGAAACAACCTCATCGACTTTAATAGAGCTGCATATAAGTAGTGCAACTTCTTCGGCTCATCGTAACTAAACTTCTTTGGGATATCTTACTCCGATGATATTCCGAAGTGCTTTGAAGATGGCAGTTCCTTGTGGATCATGGCTGCACAGTGTGATTGTCAGTTATCAACCAGAAAAACCAAGTCAACACTGATGCTGTTGTTGGGAAACCAGATCAGGATCGTAATTTTGATTTACCGAGAACCAATATCAATTGAATTATATAAAATGATTAACATAAATCATAATAAAGTGGAAACTTAATTTGTATTTTATTTCGAAACTTGATCTTTATCTTGTCGAATCCCTCGAACTATTTTCAAAACCGATTCGTATCAATCACAGTAGCTACACGAGTATCCGACCTCTAACAGCATCTACAGAATAAGTTGAGAGAATTCTGTAATATTTACAAAGAGAGTTAGCAAGAAATATTAGCTCCATTAGAGATTAACCCTATTTATAATAATTTTTGTACGTTTTAATAATTTAATTGAAATTAAATTCTAATTTGATTTAAACTTTAATTAGCATTACAAATAATTCTAATTAAATATCAATTATTCGTAAATTAGATTTAATATCTCATACTGATCCTTATTTATTAAATATCTCATATCATAAAGTTTCTCAGATTTTATAATCAAGTCCAACTTGATTAAAAAACTTTGCTCTCTTCAACTCATTCTATATGTGAGACCGATTAGATTCTTAAATATGTTGACGATGATTACAAATTATAATCTATTTCATAATTAGAGTTAGAAAAATTAAAATTCCTTTTAAGTTATCTTTAATTATCTAATTAGACAATTTATAATCACAAATCAAAATTGGCGTCTAGCAATGTGTCATGACCACCCAAATATTTAAGAATGTCAAAGTAGTTTTGACTAACTTTTTGATGCATGATTTTTCCATATAATTTAATCCTTTCATCATACAATGTTTCGATTAGATATGGAGTATGAAATTAATGTCATTTCTATTTTGAGTCAAATCATAGTAGTTCTCCGCTATTAGCTATCAATTCAAATAATGACATTTGTAAACTATTTACAAAATATCATTCCACCTTGGCTAAAGATTTCCCAAATCAATGCTAATCGAGAACCAGAAAATATTATCGTTAATTACCTTAGGGTGATGAATCATATATTGATCATGTAACTATAACATTCTCGCTAATTACTTTAAGGTGATGAATCTTATCTTGATCACGCAAGTATCTCCATATAGTTCATGCAACATCTAATGACTACCGATTAAAGACCCAAGATTAAATAGATCATAAGTAGTATCAAAATATAGCAATCCCCATATAAGATAACTTTAGTGACCTCAAGTCAAAAGATCACTTATACAATCATCACAATGAGAATTTCATATACATACAAGTAATGTTCTAAATGGATTTCTCATGTTGGGTCTGTTCAGTGAACTTATTCTCTAACAAGCACCCACATATTTGTTTAAATATTTCCATATTTTAGCCTATGAGATCAACTACTTCCTTTATAAGAAAAAATGTAACATATGGTACCTTTTTGACATTATATTAATGTTGAATCTTAATAGAATAATAACTAGGAACAATTAAGGATAATATATAAATGCAATATGAATCTCATAATTATAATCTCATTATAATTTCATTTGCAATGTACAATTATCCTATGGACTTTATCATATACATCTAAGCATGTGCAAGATAAAGAATGTTTTTAAATAATTATCACTAAACTACAACCAAAGTGATTGGTAGTAGAGCATAAACTAATAATCTCCTACTTGTACTAAGTCAATTGTTTAAGTATCTCATATTATATTACCATATGATGATTATTCTACTACTAGGACAGTGGCTTAATGAGAGAATTCTACAAGATTCTACAAAGTGAGCACTTGCTTAACTCTTACTACTCCCATCTTAATTATCATGATAATTAAAAAATTTTGCCTAAATACATACTTAGATCTTTGATGAGACCTTAGTTTCTTTTACATGCCTAATGGCTCTAATGTTTCACAGGACATTATTGTCTTAAATAATGTAAGGAACTATATCAAGTTCATTAAAGAACTGATTGATCCAAATAATCATTTCCATTAAATAAAAAATGTATTATGGCTTAATTAGCAACCATTGCTATATTGGAACCTTTCCAATCTTGAATGATATTATTCTAAGTAAATAAATCTTAATTAGGATTTACTTCTAAAGTTATATTCTTGTCATTTTGAACTCAAATATAACTCAAACATAGAGTAATGGATATCTTTAATACTTTGTAAGTATTTGATATCTCAAATACTAAACGTCTTTAGTATGTTATCTATGTACTTAAGACTTAAAATGGGTTAACAATGTCCAATCTATCTCTATAGATCTAATTCTCATAATTAAGTTGTTGCCTTTTTATATCTAACAAGAGTTGTTCTTGGAAAATTATGTTTTTAACAGTTGAAAGTTAGAATTGTTGCTCTCTGTGAGCAATATGCCTCCACATACTCCTACTAACTTTCTTGTGGACATGAGAAATTCATAATCATCTCAAAAATAAACTCTTTGAATTCATCATGAAAGTGAATCTTTTAATGTCTTGTAGCCTTTTAACTGTACATCAAATGTATCAATAAAGGCACTAGTTCCAATTGGACGTATTGTCATGAGATTTGAACTTTACAAATTTCATCTTATTCCCACTAATTATCTTGAGAACCATTCTCCTATAAGTATACATCGAAACAAACAATTTGGTCAATAGGTCCGTAAGATTATATCTCAATAGCTCCATAAGATTATATATAACTTTTTGGATATCTCATAACCTTTTATCACCCATTTTAGTTCTAAACTTAATGGATTATACATGCTTCAACTAAGCACACATCCTTGAATCATTAACTTTGACTCTTTCAAAGACTTAGCACTACATATATAGCATGAAATCTTGCTAATTAATTTAACTGGAACTATTGAAGATAAGTCATTGTACTAGCCATTACTATAGAAGAAATAATATTGCATCCTACAGTATCTCATATCGTAATTTTCTCCTTACATAAATCCATACTCTTTTGAATTTAGTTATAACGGTATTCACCAGAGAATCTCATTCCTTATAGTTAATCGAAAATTTAAAACTTACCACAATGATCTTATTGAAGTGCTTCGAAATTCTCAATTCTTAATTTCTACTTAGATTTAAATAATTTGAACCTTTCAAAATTTTTAAATCATTATTTCATTTAGTATATATGACTATATCACATAAAGTCATTAGTAATATACTAAAATATAAGTATTATCCTTTTATGAATTGTTACTTGATTTAATATATCACATGTATAAGATTTAATATTTCAAAACCATCATCATCCTTTCACCCAAGGTTGATTTGGTCATTCTTCAACTTGATAAGTGTCATACGATTCATAATGATTAGGATATACATATTCTTGTATGTAACTTTATGATTCTCGTTTTGTTGATTTAGCTAATATGACATAAAAGGATAGTCTCGGTTATCCAACTTTGTGTCCTTGCCATTTATATTAAGCTTAAGTCTCCTTTGATTCAACACATATGAACTATTTGTGTAAGATTGGAACAATTATTTTTACTTAACAATCTATTTCTTATCATGCTTTGAACATTACAACAATGTTAAATCTAAATTCAGTATCAAATACTCATGAGCATGAACTAGAAATACATATGATCTCTATCATATCTCATATAGGCAATAAAAGTCATGCAATTATTTTTCTTCTTATGACAACTATTATCATAGTATAGCAAGTGCCTTTAATTGATGTCCATATTTATGCTTTTAGTAGGCTAAATTTAGTGGAACAATTCCAACAAGGTATTATACCTTTCAGCTTTACTTTATATAACCTCTTGCATCTTGCTATTACAGTATTGACATACATTTTACATGTTGTCATCCAAGTTTTTGAGATATTAGTCAACTGAAAATGTCAATACATTTTGTCATCTATATGATTTTGACTCATCTCTAAAACTTTGTCGCCGAATCCATAACAAGGATTATAATAAAATTAAATAGTGGACATAAAATTTACTATCTAACTTTGAGAACTCTTCTCAAACATATGTCCAAGAAATTTGTTAACTAACTTAGTATCAATTATACTAAACAAAGTAAATTCTAGTCAGAATAAAATATAAATGTAAGAAAGCAAGTAATTAATTATATGTCATGACTACCAAATAAAATTAGGACTTTAATCATGCATTTTTTACTCCTATTATTTTATTAAAAATAATAGCCCTCACTGCTATTCAGAAAGATTACTCTAATCTCTCTAATGAGCTAAGATCCTATTCAAATATAGTTGATCTTGAATTTGCTCAACAATCCAATTAGATTTAAAAGTTAGGTAAATAACAACTTTATCAAATTATATCTCATGTGACTCCTAGATTCGTTAGGTAACAGCTCTTGCTAAAATATATCGTATATGTTATTCCTAACTCTGCCTCTAAATTCATGTGATTATGAGTTTGCTCATCCAAATCATGTAAATTTAGTAAAGTAAAACCTGATGTCATAAGATTAAACATGTTCGAGTTAAAATGACCTTGAGTTTGCTCAACAAGCCTATAATAAACAAAACTTTGGTTTATTCTTATAACAATGGAAGGTAACAATCACGTTCTCAACGTGTACTTTATATTTTAATGAGGGACTTTAACTTCATTCATCTAATCAAACACAAAATTGCATATAAAATATCACATATGTAAAACATACAATTTAACATGCCTATAATATATATATATATCAACCATACAAATAAAGTATGCATCTTATGCACTCATGATCAAATTATAAGCATAAAACATCAAACTTCATTTGATTCAAGTTATTGATCTTCATAATCTAAAATAATATTTCCAACTCCTTGAAAAAATTAAATTATTTCGAACCACCCATTAATTCTTAAATTCTTATTCCAAATAAAAATTTAATTTGATTCGAAAACAATTTTCAAAATTAATTGGAAACTATTTCCAACTATCTTGACTCCTTTAACAAAATTTAATTGAAAAAAATTTTCAATAAATTGTTCTACTTACTTATTATAATTTAGAAAACTCCTTTTCAAAATTATATAAGTAACATATTATAATCCAATTAGAAGATTGTTTCTAATTTCATTATAAATTTTTTCCTTAATTAACAATTATTTTCTAATATTAAAAGAAAACTACTTTCAAAATTAAATAAACACCTTTCATATTTAATTAAGAAAATCCTTTATATTATTTGTTTAGAGACTAATTCCTTAATTAATTAGAAAATATTGATTTAATAAAATAGAAAACTATTTTAAAATTATTAAAGAAAGCAATTTTTATTAATTAATAAATGAAAACTCTTTTCAAATTTTTATCAAGAAAAATATTTTAAAAATATAAATCAAAAAACTTATTATTCATTAATAAAGAAACAATTTTTAAATAAATTGAATGATAATTTTCTAACAAATACAATCATAAATTTAATTTAGCTCAATCAAATTGAAATAAATAAATTTAATTAAGAAATATCTTTCTTAATTATTTAGAAGACAATTTTCTTAATAATAAGGAGTCTAACTAATTAATTTCAATTTGAGAAATTACGTTTCTAATTAATTAATTAATTATAATTTGAAAACTACTTTTCTAAAATTAATTAGGAATCAATATAATTATTAATCTTCATTATATTGAGAAAAATAATTACATTAATTTTAGAATTAAATTTTGATTTAAAAACAATTTAGAAAAATGTTTGGACTAAAATTTATTAAGTTTACATTCATCCTAATCCTAAAACATGTCTATGTCTAATTATAATATTAGAATAGACTAAAAGAGTGTCCAAACACCCTTTCTTCTTAGTTTTAAGTTAGAAAATCCTCATCTCCAAACATCGCCTATTCTACTCTTAGAATAAGGCTATCTGTGTATCCAAACACACCTAATCTTTAGGGTGATAAATCATATCTTGATCAGACAACTACTTCCATATAGTTCATGTTATATTCAATGATTACCGATTAAAGACCTATGATTAAATAGATCATAAGTAGTACCAAAACATAGCAATCCTTGTACAAGATAACTCTGGTGATCTCAAGTCAAAGAATCACCTATACAATCGTTACAATAAGAATTCGATAGAAATACAATTAATGTTTCAAATGAATTTTCCATGTTGGATCTGTTTAGTAAACTTGTTCTCTAATAAGCACCCACACGTTTGCTTAAGTGTCTCCATACTTTAGCCTAAGAGATCAACTACTTCTTTCATAAGGAAACATATAACGTGTGCTAGCCTTTCTATATTCTATTAATGTCCAATCTTAATAGAATAATAAGTAAAAACAATTTAAGGATAATACACAAATGCAATATAAATCTCGTAATTATAATCTCATTATAATTTATTTATAATACAATTATCCTATGAACTTTATCATATACATAAATATGTGCAAAATAAAAAATGCCTTTAAATAATTATTACAAAAAATATTAGTTGTAACTGTTGTGTCCTTACTTGCAAATACAAAACTAACGTAACATCTCTCAAGAATAGTCTCTCGTTTTCCTTGTCTTTAAACTTCATGTTAGAAGTTAAAAGTATGAACCTTGATAAGAAATCTTGGTTTTTTCCCTGATTTTCAATATGCCCATTTAGCTTTTTTTTCTTGTTTTGCTTTTATAACCTCCATGACAAACCTATTAACAATGTTAATATCTTCTTTGAACTTCTTCTTTGATCCCACGTTCAAGTACCTCTTGATTTTCCATATTACAGAAAGGGGAGATATGAATCTTGGGAAGCTGTTCTTAATAGCATCATCAAAATATTTGACAAAGAGTAGATATGAAGTGTTTGCAAGGTCAACTCTAAATGCAAACTTGCATATGCTAGTGAGTAAACTCCAATAAAAGTTGTTAAAGATCAAAGACTGAATTTTGCTTACATTTTTCAGCTAAATACGGCATCAGACCTTTAGATATCTAGTATTTAACAAGTTTTAAAGAGTTTTTGTGCTGAACTCATGGCTACCAATCTTGCGTTGGGTGGTCCAGAGATGACCATCCATGCTGAAAATTCCATGACCAAGGAGTTCATATATGTCTTGATAGCAAAAACCTTTTACATGGCAAAGGTGGACACGAAGATGCTCCACCTTCATGGGATTTGCAGTGGCAATATCATGAGAAAGGTTAAGAAACGAGTTGACTTGAAAAGTCAAAGATGGGTTTTGGAGAGCATCTCAGTCACCTAATTATGGAAGCTATTAGACCCCTAAATCCAGATTGTAGGATCGTGCGAGTGTTGGTGAGCCTGGGTCAATACTTGGCATGCAGGTTGGCAGAAGCAAGGCGTGTTGGCGAGGGAATAAGGTGAAGTCTTACGAGTTGGTGAGCAAAACCCAAGGAACTTGCGAAGTAAGAGAGGGGTGCAGGAAGTATCGGCAAAGATCTTGAGAGTAGGTGAGATTCAAAATGTGTGCATACGCATCGACACACATTAGTGGAAATCTTCAACGAGACATGAGATTCAGATACGAGGTCGTGCAAAGTTGGCGAAATAAGTCATGCTAGACCTGAGAGTGTGGGAAGACATGCAAGCGAGGAAAGGCACATAAGCACTTGACTTCGGTGAGGCAGGTCGAAGGCATGTAAAACATGTGAGATTTTATACTAACTCAAATTATGACTTGTACGTAGTCATAGAGCGACGAGACTGTACTATGACTGAGCTTGATCATAGAAGATGGACTTATCCATGGACGTGCATTGATGGACCAATGTGCGGATAGGCCTTGGTGACTTGGAAAATACATCAGCAGTGACGTGGCAACTGTGAATGATGTGACACATGATGACGTAGCAGATAAGATCACAGTGGATAAACATCAGCTTTAAGAGATAAAGATCATATGGAAGGATCATCTAAAGGTAGAGAAGATCTTTGTGGATAAGGATAATCATTCTTATATGTGATGTAACTTAATCATATTAGACAGAGTCCTAATAGAATGGGGATGTCATCTATTGGTTAGTTTGATATAATCTGTAAGGATAAGATAGGATAAGATTGTGATCTTGACTAGTAGAGTTCTATTAGGATTCTAACTTAGTCATCTAAATGAGCTTATAAATAGCTCATTAGGCTTGAGAACTATTCATTCAGTCATTGAGTCGTTCACTCATTGAGAGAAATCACTCAGAGGAAAGAGCCTTGAGAGTTGAGAGCTTTTGGGGAGTTCTTATTGTAAAGGCTTCGAGTAGAGAGTTTTTTGTAAGTGCTTTGGGAAGGAGGTACTTGTATCTTTTGTTAACATTTTGTTGAGAGTTAATGAAAGAGTAACTTTGGCTATAGATATATCTCTTATTGCTTTCTTTACTCTGTTATACACGTGTTATTTTGTGTGTAAGAGAAACATTTTAAACACTTGTGTGTTGTGAGGTGTTTGAAGGCTAACAGAATTATTCGGTGACATTTAAGTGGACCAAGCGGGATTGTCGAGTA
This sequence comes from Erythroxylum echinodendron, assembly GCA_027575705.1. Lineage (NCBI taxonomy): Eukaryota > Viridiplantae > Streptophyta > Magnoliopsida > Malpighiales > Erythroxylaceae > Erythroxylum > Erythroxylum echinodendron. The sequence continues at coordinate 19,738,120 of JANZXR010000009.1, forward strand.
AAGGTGGGCGTAACTTGTGGTAAAATTTCGAGTACAAAGTAAACCTTTGTGACAGCTGGTATCAGAGTCAATCTAGAGCGATGGCTGGTGGAAGTAATCTAATGGAAGGGTTTAGTAGAATAGAGGCGATTCTTAAGTCTTTAGCCCCAATGGATGAGAGAGTAATTTCTTTATTAGAACGTATTGCAGCCTTGGAGAGAGAGCTTCAAGCAACTATGAGAGCAATCGAGGAGCAAATGAAGGCTTATGAGGAGATGAGCTATGATCTGTTGGTGCTCAAGTGTACAATGACAAAGCATAAGATGGGTGCTCGAGTGGAAAGCACTATGGTGAAGTACGAGAGCCACAAGTTTTTGATGGCAAGTGAAGTGCCAAAGAGCTCGAAAATTTTCTGTGAGAAATGGAGCAATACTTTTTCAGTGACAAAGGTGGCGAACTTGGAGAAGGTGTCAATCACAGCAATGTACATGGTGGGTGATGCTAAGCTATGATGGAGGATGAGGATCTCTAATGACATCAGTGCGGGTAAACCTCCCATTGATACGTAGGACAAGCTAAAGAAGGAGCTAATAGGCCAATTCCTACCTAACAACACTTCATGGCTTGCGAGGGAAGCTTTGAAGGGGTTGAAGCAAGACGGCTCGGTGAGGGAGTATGTGAGGAAGTTCATATCGGTGATGATGGATGTGCGGAACATGTCAGAGGAAGATAAGTTGTTCAACCTCATTAGCAGCTTGCAAGGTTGGGCATAAATGGAGCTTCGGAGGCAGAACGTGAAGGACCTCCTTAGCACAATAGCGAAAACAGATGTCTTGGTGGATCTCTAATTGCCACCACTAAATCTAACCAGTGGAGAGGGCAAGAAAAATGGTAGAACTCGAGATGGCAAAGAGAAAGGCAAAAAGAAGGTAGGAGAATCTTCTCAACATAAGAAGAAGCAATCGAAGGGGAAGGTTGCATGCTTCATTTGTGAGGGGCCGCATTATACTTGAGAATGCCCGAAGAGGAAGAAGGGCAAGGAGCAGATGAACTCCATAGTCAGGAAGGACAAAGAAGGGAGCGATGAAGACGACTTGGGGGAAGGAGCCATCAATAATATCACCTATTTGAACGTTATGAGCCTCGTGGAGGAGGACTCATGCAAAAACAAACTCGACGGAAAGAGGAGGGGGTACATGGGAAAGGTGTCAATGGAAGAGAAGGCTTGCTCCGGTCTTCGACAGTTAGCGAAGGAGTCTTTAAAGGAACCATTCTTGGAGGAGTGCCCATAGATTATTTTGACAAGGGTGTCGAATTCTTCTGATAAGGGTGGTTTTGTTATACCCCTAAATCTAGATTGCGGAATCGTGCGACTGTTGATAAGTCTTGGTCAATGCTTGGCACGCAGGTTAGCACGAAGAAGGCGTGTTGACGAGATAACAAAGTGAAGTCTTGCTAGTTGGCAAGCAAAACCTCAGGAACTTGCAAAGTAGGTGAGGGATGTGTTAAGTATCGGCAAAGATCTCGAGAGTAGGCGAGATTCGATACATGTGTATACGCATAGGCGTACATTGTTGAAATCTTCAACGAGACGTGAGATTCGGATGTAAGGTCGCACAGAGTTGGCAAACTAAGTAATGCAAGACCCGAGGGTGTGGAAGACATGCGAGCGAGGAAAGACGCATAAGCACTTGACTTTGGCGAGGCAAATCGAAGGTATATAAAACATGCCAGATTTTATAATAACTCGGATTATGACTTGTACTTAGTCATAGAACAACGAGACTGCGCCATGAGTGGGCTTGATTATGGAAGATGGACTTGTCCATAGATGTGCATTGATGGACTCATATACGGACAGGCCATGGTGACTTGGAAAATACATCAGCAATGACGTGGCAACTGTGGATAGTGTGGCACATGATGACGTGGCGGATGAGATCACAGTAGATAAACATCAACTTTAAGAGATAAAGATCAAGTGGAAGGATCATCTGAAGATAGAGAAGATCTTTGTGGATAAGGATAATCATTTATAGATAGGGTAATCTTTTATCTTGTTAATGTGATTTAACTTAATCATAGTAGATAGAGTCTTAATTGGATGTGGATGTCATCTATTGATTAGTTTAATATAATCTAATAAGGATATGATTGTGAACTTAGCTAGTATAGTTTTATTAGGATTCTAATATACTCATTTAGAAGAGCTTATAAATAACTCATTAGAGTTGAGAGCTATTCATTCAGTCATTGAATCGTTCACTCATTGACAGAAATCACTCAGAGGAGAGAGCTTTGAAAGTTGAGAGCTTTTGGGGGGTTCTCATTGTAAGAACTTTGAGTAGGTAGTTTCTTGTAAGTGCTTCAGGAAGGAGGTACTTGTATCTTTTGTTAACATTTTGTTGAGAGTTAATGAAAGAGTAGCTTCGGCTTTAAACACTTGTATGCACGTGAGATGTTCGAGCGCTAACGGAATAGTTCGACGACATTCACTTGAGAAGGTTGAATCTTGCTTAAGTAGACTAAAGTGAGATTGCCGCGCAAAGGTAAATGTGACTTGTGATAAAAATTCGAGTTCAAAGTAAACTTTTGTGATAGAAGTGATGGTGGCTTTGAAGGAGAGGGATGACATTTTTGATTATGCATTTAAATGGAAATGATAACATTTTAATGGAAAATAAAATTTACTAACCTTTATTTTGTAAAATCCACATCATCGTCCTACTTTAAAAATTCTTCGTAATAGTATTCGTCTAGTTACTGAGCAAGCAGAAGCGAAGGGAAGTGAACGCAATTTATAGTTTTTTTTGTTACTTGTGGATCTCTCTCTCTCTCTCAGAGGCAATCGTACGCTACGCTTGTCTCTCTCCCTTCTCGTGCGGAAGTGTGAACCAGGTCTATCATCAAACTTTTTAAGTTTGTGAAATCGCATTTCTTTTGCTTCTTATGTATGGGCAATCTTGTATTTTGTCATTTTAATGAGAGATTCTTGAAAGCCCGTTGTTTCTTTAGGGTAATTCGAAGTGAGCAGTCGGTTGCTTGTGTGTGTGTTTGCTTCTGGGGTTGAATATCGGGATTTTCAGTTTTGGAGCCATTCGTGTTTTGATTTATTTTGTTGGTTGCATGGATTCGATGGAAAGCTTCCGTGATTTTGGTAATTTTTGTATGGGCGATTTCACGTTTGACTGATTTACTGTATTGTACTGAAAACGGTAGGATTTAATTCGTCCATAGCTTTTCTGGGTAGGACACCTGTGGATTTTCTAGGGACCAGTGATTAATTTTAATGGGAAAAGCATTCTGGTTCTCTTCGGTACGTTTTTGTTTCAAGTTTCGTGACATGATTTATGTTTTATGTTGAGGACTGAATTTGCGGGTAGAAATGACTCTAATTGCGGTTGAATTCTTCAACTGCTGTTTTAATACTTTTGTGTGGAATCCTTTTGATTGTTCGCTTGAATTGGATGGGGCGATGATACATCTAAGCTTGTTGGTTGCTGGACATGAGCCTGTTCTATGCTAGGAGTTATGTAGGTTTTCTTGTTGGACATGAATCTGTTTTAAGCTTGTGGATAACTAACGTATGTTAGGAAAATATAGAGTTGAGAAGTATTTTTAGGGTGCATTTCTTTGTTGGGGAGTGATCATTTCAGCATGATACTTATTGGGGAAATTGAGTTGGAAGTTTGAACGCCTTGATAGTTTAATACTATTGATGAAATGGTAGAACCAATGTCATTTCTAGTAGTAGACCCAAGGTCATTTCTAGGCTTCAATAGCAGAACCAAGGACATTTGTAGGCCTAAAAAAATGTACTTCCTTTCTCTTAGCCACTAGGGTCATTATGCTTATTCTGCTTTTGCCTTTCTTTCTATTGTGTGATTCATTTTTTTCTCCTTTTCATTTTTCTTGAAAATTTTCCATTTCCTTATATATTCCATTTTCCAATATATTTTTCTTGCCTTGTAGCCTCGTTTATGTGTCATGGTAAAACTTTTTCTTTGGTTCTGAAGTTCTACATAGTTCCTTTCTGATTGGACATTGCTGAGATTCCTTTTCGTTAGATATTATTATTTCTAATTGGCACAAATATATTTAACCCTCCTGTGTTTTACTGCTTAGTACGTTATGCTTGCTTCTATTTTAAAAATGGACTTATTACCCACTTTGACTACCAGTCAAAAGAGCTTAGAATTCAAAAAAACTTTTTTACTCCTGTATTATGATGATAACACCACAATTGTACATGTTGCTTTCTTTGGACAAAATACCCTTTTAGTCTTTTGTTGACTAAAATATATTAAACCCCTGTATTTTTTTGCTTCATTTCATTATGCCTTCTATTTAAAAAATACAAATTATTTTAAATATGAATTACATTTTGACCGTTAATAAATAAAAAAGGAAAAATTACTAAAAATACCATTGTCGTCACAATTGTACTTCATGAACGTTAATTTATGGACCGTTAAAAATACTTGTTGTCCAATCAACATTCTTCTGGTGGAGTGCATGTTTGTAGGGATAATAGTTCAGAAAATGGGGAATACCATTGACTCTTGATTTGGAAGACTCCAACTTTTGACTAACAATAGTTTACTGTAGTTTCAATACTATGGATTTTCTTTTGCTTAGATATTTAAGTTATTATTCCATTGTCTTTTTAAAATTTTTTTCATAAATTAACGGTCATGAATTACAATTGTAAAGACAATGGTATCTTTAGTAATTTTTTTCTTTTTTTATTTATTAACGATCAAAATGTAATCCATGCTTAAAGTAATTTATATTTTTGAAATAGAGGCCATACTGAAATAAAGCAAAAAAATAGGGTTTTAATGTATTTTAGTCAACAAAAGACTAACAGGGTATTTTTGTCCAAAAAATGCAACAAGTACAGTTATGGTGATCTCATCATAATAAAGGGTAAAAAAGTCTTTTTGAATTCTAAACTCCTTTGACTGGTGGTCAATTGGAGTAATAAGCCCATTTTTAAAATAGAAGAGACCATAACATACCAAGCGGTAAAACAAAGGGGGGTTAAATGTATTTTTGCCTTTCTAATTTGATTTTGTCTCCTAATAGAGAATCAAAGCATGTTATGTAGAGTAAACTATTATCAAGAGTTGCTTTCTTTTCTTGTATTTGTGATCCTCTGTTCTGGTGTTGTTTCATTTGGTTATTTGACTGCTAAAGGATCGTGCATATCTTGGTATTTTCATAATCTTTTATGTGGGAAGGTTTACATCTTTTGAGAATATTGTCATGATAGGTCAGGTAAGAAGTTTACTTTTATTGTTAGTTTAAAGGCATGTGAAGCTCATTTGTTTCTCCATTTTACAAATGGTGTTGGTACACCCAATTCCACTGGGTATTGGCTTAGGACGTGCCTATTGCCATTAACAATTAAATGACCATTTCACATAGAGAAGAAATTGTTAATTTCATTGAAAGTCTTGGCTTGGAACAAGGAAAACATTAATATGAAAAGTTGATATTGTGTTTGAATTTTAATTGTGTATGATATTTCATATTCTACTTGCCACTTACCAGTAATTTATTAGGTTTTCTTGTCTCATTCTTAGCCCATTAGCAATTAATCAATGAGGTGGTTTATGATTCAGAATGTGTGAACCAATTATTAAAAATCAAAATTTTAGTGGCTGAATGTAGATATGGGAAAATTTTCTGCTGTTTTGATTTTTGTCATAGTTCTCGATGGAAATAGGTTTCATACCTCAAGCTTCTGGTAGGTTGGAAAATCCATTTTGGCACAAGCATATAAGAAGTTCTATGTTTTTGTTATGGTCCCCCGTTTGGGATCAATTTACAAGACGATTGATGGTAAAATCAATCTACAAGGTATGAAGCGGCGTATGTTTTCTAGACTTTTTGCCTTTAGGACCTTATGGTGAATTGTAAAGAAAATAAAGGCTCGTTAAACGAGAGAAACTTTCAATCTCTTAATGACAGGATGTGGATGTTGAAAGTTTTCAGATCCCACTTCCATTCTGAATTCCAGCTTTAAGTATACAAAGGAAAATAACGGCTTCCTAAAAAGCAGGAGCCACTACACTACATTCTGAGTAATTAACTATAATGGAACAAAACAAAAGGAAATAACTGAAAACACAGTTGGAATTCTTTGACTACTTTGACTCCTCTCCCTCCAGCCACGTCTCTGATAAATGATTCCTTTGACAGACTTGTCATTACAAGGCAGCACTTCCACATCTGGGTTTGTGCGCATAACACTACTGCCCCAATTAAAATTGTGCTTATCCTTAAGCACAAAAGAAGGATATCTACTATAAAAGGAAGGAATATCTTCCATGAAGCCTCCGCGGAGGATAATCCCTCCCAATGCACCAACACTTGAGGCTGACCCTTGTGAAGTCGTGAATCAAGAATAGCCTGTGGATTTGCATGTATTTCTCCCTTGGAAAGAATAGGTAAGGAAGGCTCAATAGGAATGGATGTACCATGAAAAGGTTTGAGACAAGAGACGTGAAACATAGGATGTAACTTCGAAGTAGGTGGAAGGGCGAGCTTGTAGAACACACTACCCACCTTAGCAATAATTGGAAAAGGTCCATAATAACGAGGAGAGAGCTTAGAATATCTTGTGGAAGTCAAGCTAATTTGGCGATAAGGTTGGAGTTTGAGAAGCACGAGGTTGTCAATTTGAAAATGAACTGGACGATACTTGGAATCATAAACAAACCTTCATGGCATTTTGAGCCTATAGAAGGCGATTTCGTAAGTCTAAATGCACCATGTCCTGCGCTTTTAAGGCTTGATCTGCCGTTTCAAGTTTAACCAAACCTGGACAATAGCCTGTGGATTTGCATGTATTTCTCCCTTGGAAAGAACAGGTAAGGAAGGCTCAATAGGAACAGATGTACCATGAAAAGGTTTGAGACAAGAGACGTGAAACATATGATGTAACTTCGAAGTAGGTGGAATGGCGAGCTTGTAGGACACACTACCCACCTTAGCAATAATTGGAAAAGGTCCATAATAACGAGGAGAGAGCATAGAATACCTTGTGGAAGTCAAGCTAATTTGGCGGTAAGGCTGGAGTTTGAGAAGCACGAGGTTGCCAATTTGAAAATGACAACCGGACGATGCTTGGAATCATAAACAAACCTTCATGGCATTTTGAGCCTGTAGAAGGTGATCTCGTAAGTCTAAAAGCACCATGTCCCGCGCTTTTAACGCTTGATCTACCGTTTCAAGTTTAACCAAACCTGGACAATAAGAAAGCATTTTTGGCGGAGGGTGCCCATAAACAACCTCGAATGCAGTGGCCTTGAGAGAGGAATGATAGCTGGTATTATAACATTATTCTACCCATGACAACCATTGAAGTCAACGACGGGGACGATCGCTAGTGAAGCAACGTAAATACATTTCAATGGTGCAATTGACAACTTCAGTTTGCCCATCACTTTGGGGAAGATAGGTTAAGCTAAAGTTGAGCTTATTGCCACTTAAATGAAGCAATTCAGTCCAAAAAGAACTAGTAAATGTAACGTCCCTATCGCTCAACATCATTTCTGGCAAGCCATGGAGTTTGACTATACTATCAAAAAACAACCGAGCAACACTCACCGCTGTATAAGGTTGAGAAAGTGCCAAAAGATGGAAATATTTAGAAAAACGATCAACCACAACTAGCAAGACATTTTTCCCCTGTGAGGTGGGCAACCCCTCAATAAAATCTAATGAGATGTCAGACCATATTTGGAGAGGAATTGGTTGAGGTTGAAGAAGGCCCGCTGGATGCAGGTGTTTGGATTTATGGCGCTTGCAACTGAGGCACTGCTGTACATAAGTTTGAATAGTGGCTTTCATTCCCTTCCAATAGAAGTCTCTGGCAACCCGATGAAGAGTCTTTTTGTAACCTTCATGATTGCTGTCATGAATTGAAGAGTGATGGTAGGAACCAATGGAGAAGATGACAGTAAGTAAACTATGTTTTTAAAGAAGATGAGGCCATTTATATATTTCCAAGGTTCGATGGCTTCACCCAATTGGATTCGCTATACCAGTTGTTGCAACAATTTTGTTTGATTAATTTCCTGGCGGATGGAATCAAAGAGGGGCAACTGAGGCATTGAAATGGAAGAAAGAATAGGTTGTTGTTCTTCAAAACGACTGGATAAGGCGTCTGCCACCGTGTTGTGTTTTCCAACCTTATACTCCACTTGGAAGTCAAACCCCATTAATTTGCTTAGCCAATGTTGCTGAGGTGACGTAATCCGGTTATTCCAACAAGAATTTCAGGCTGTAATGGTCTGTAGGAATAAGGAATTGCTGTCCCCAGAGGTAAGCACGCCAATTCCGAACTGATTTAACCAAGCCGATGAGCTCTTTCTCATATGCTGGTAGTCCCTTATAGCAAGAAGCCAAAGGTCTACTGAAATAAGCAATGGGCTTGCCACCTTGTTGAAGAATTGCCCCTATTCTAGAATCTGAAGCATCACATTCTAAAATAAATAACTTGCTAAAGTCCGGTAAAGCCAACATTGGGGTACTGGTCATAGCTGTTTTTAATTGTTCAAAGGCATTTGAAGCTTCTTCTGTCCATTGGATGGACCCTTTTTGCAACATAGCAGTCAAAGGAGCTGCAACGGTTTCATAATCCTGTACAAATTTGCGATAATAACCTGTGAGTCCCAAAAATCCATGCAATCCTTTCACGGTGCTCGGTTTTGGCCACTCTTCGATTGCAGCTATCTTAATTTGGTCTACTGCATCCAACTTGTATGAGATGATGTGTCCCAGATAGGAGACTTGTTGTTGGGAAATGAGACACTCAGAGCGTCTTAGGAAAAGTTGGTGATTTTGGAGCAAAATGAAAACTTGTCGAAGCTTCTCTAGATGATCTACCCAAGACTTACAGTAGACAAGGATATCATCAAAAACACAAGAATAAACTTTCTCAGGTAAGATTGGAATACCTCATTCATTAACGCCTGGAAGGTACTCGGGGTGTTGACGAGGCCAAATGACATATCTAGGAATTCAAAGTGGCCATGATGAGTTCGGAAAGCTGTCTTTTCCACATATGCTGCACACATTCGGATTTGGTGGTATCCGGAGCGTAGGTCAAACTTGGTGAAGTATTTAGCTCCATGTAATTCTTCCAAGAGCTACTCGATCACCGGTATAGGAAATTTATCCTTAATGGTTTTCAAGTTTAAGGCCAAGTAATCCACACAAAACTGCCAAGTATGATCAGCTTTAGAAACAAGGAGAACAGTGATGAATGAGGAGACTAACTAGGCCATATAATGCCACGTTCCAACATCTCTCGACACTGCTTTTCAATTTCATCTTTTTGTGCTGTGGATATCGATAAGGCCTGACCGCTATTGGAATAGTTCTTGGCTCTAAATTGATGTGGTGGTCATGAGTTCGAGCAGGAGCAAGCCCTTGGGGTTCTTGAAATACTGATGCAAAACTTTGTGAGAAGCTGGTTCAATTCCATCTCAGAATTTGATGCCACTTCGATGACTTTTAGTTGTGAATTTGTTGAAGGCGAACTATCAATTTCCTGCAGTTCTAGAACTCTGCCATGCCTTTTAAAAGTTATTGTTTGGGATTTAAAATCCCAAAATATTGGACCCAACAACTGCAGTCGTTGCATTCCCAACACCCCGTCAATTCCATTCAAGGTAAGCAAGAAAAAATCCAAGTAAATAAGGTAGTGTCCCAAAGTAAGCGGAACTCCACAACATTGAATTGGGCTTTTTAGTGTGTTGCCATTTGCCACGGTGACTTGAAGTTTCTCTACCAACTCCTATGGTAGCCTTAATTTGCTGACCCATCTTGAATCTAAGAAATTATGGGTACTTCCGGTGTCGATTAGCAGCATCAGAGAGTGATTGCCCTTGATTCCTTGGATTTTCATGGTTCGGCCCCCTACCATTTCGTTGTTATGGCATACAGTGAGACTTCTAGATCTAATTATCCTTCGATTTCTTATTAAGCCAAAATAACTGTTTGCATTGGTGGCCCTTGGTATAGACTTGATCGCAGTTAAAACATAGCCTGCGTGCCCTTCGATCCTGCATCTAGATCTCGAGGTCGGTGTAACTCCACCTCTACCGCCATATACTCATGTAAGCCACTAATAAATATCTCGACTTCCTGCTCGGGGGTGAGTGGTCCGACTCTAGCAACCAATTGTTCACACTGGTGTTGATATTCTTCTACCGTGCCCAATTGATGCAGCTTAGTAAGCTCCCCCAATTTATTGCCTTGAATAGTGGGTCCAAATCGAAGTTGATAGTGTTGTTTGAATTCCTCCCAAGTAACCCCTGGTCGATCTCTGTCTAGTTTCAGAAACCATACTTGTGCATCCCCATCAAGATGGTAAGAGGCAATCTCCACCTTCTCCTCCTCTGGAATTCTTTGGTGTCGAAAGTAGTGTTCGCAACGCCTCAACCAGGCTAGCAGGTTTTGTTTACCATCATAAATGGGAAATTCGAGTCGCCCATATCGTGGGGCTTGCATTCTAGCTTTGACTTGGTTAGGTTCTTGACCTGGGTCTCATTACCTGCGGTTAACTCTCCTTGTCTCACCTTGTTGCCCTTCCACTCGAGTGGCAGCCAACTCCCTTGAGAGCTCTTCAATACGGGTGGAGAGTTGCTCACACTCCAATCGGTCTCTTTGACAATCTTCTTGATACATTTTCATGAAAGGTTCAAGTTGCATTTGTAAGCTATTAGATGAGTCGCCCATAACTTCCCACTCTAATACCAAATTGTTGTGGTCCCCCATTTGGGATCTAGTTTCAGGATGATTGATGGTAAAATCAACCTGTGAGGTATGAAGCGGCCAATGTTTTCTAGACTTCTTGCCTTTAGGACCTATGGTGAATTGTGAAGAAAATAAAGGCTCGTTAAATGAGAGAACCTTTTGATCTCTTAATGACAGAATTTGGATGTTGAAAATTTTCAGATCCCACTTCCATTCTGAATTCCAGATTAAATACATGAAGGAAAATAACAGCTTCCTACAAAGCAGGAGCTACTACCCTACTTGTTGGGTAATTAACTAAAATGGATCAAAACAAAAGGAAATAACTGAAAACACAGTTGGAATTCTCTGACTAGTTCAACTCTTCTCCATCTAGCCACGCCTCTGATACATGATTCCTTTGGCAAACTTGTCATTACAAGGCAGCACTTCCGCAGCTGGGTTTGTACAAATGAGAGTTTTCATGAGTGGCGATGAGATGCTAGTGTCTACAAGGCGTTCATCTCTTAAAATGACTACAAAGGTTGTGAAATAAAGCAACTAAAACTTCTATGCCGTTATTTTTCCTTACCTTTCTATACCGAGAGGCAATCCAAATACTTGGAAGATGCATGTAGAAGCATCCAAAATTTGTCCAAGTATTGGGATTGATCCTCTTGGTTGTTTAGAAAGTTGTGGACTAATAACAATATATAAGATTTAGTTGCTTTACTTCATTGTTTAGGTAGAAAAAATTCACTGCCTTTTGTAGTCATCTTAAGAGATGAACAACTTTTGAAGTCATCTCTCCATTTACGAGAACAAAGTAATTCTTGTATGCTTGTGCCAAAATAGATTCTTTGCACCCACTAGAAGCTTTAGATATCTGAGAAATGATTTTGGTTAGTTCCAAAAATTGATGTGCAGAAGTGAAGCTATTTTATGCCTTCTCTTAACTTTAAGATTTCCAATTACTCACAAAGGCTTGTTGTATTTGCGCTCGTGTGCATAAATCATAGATTCTTCAGTTTTGATCTTTTGTTTATACAGGGTTCATAAGTTTTGGTTGATTAGGAGAAAGACAACATGCTGGTCATGAGGAGATTGAAGCACACGACTAATGCCCTTGTCCTTCCATGCTTGTGTTCCATTTTGGCTAATACTGTACACAATACCAACAAGGTGTACAGGCGTCATGAGCAAGCTTCTTGTTGTCATAGGTACTTCAATGAGTTTGCCCGATCCCCTTTTACCAACTTAAACATGCCAGCTATTGTATCAGTAATACTGGATGGATTGAGTCAACAAGCACATTCATTATCAACTATGACTGGCACAGTTTTAGTTCAGGCTCAAGACCCGGCTAAGCTAAGTCTTGAAATGGAAAATGCAATTGATGAGCGTAGATATAATGATGCATTGAAGTTGCTTGAACAGCACATGCAGATGGAAGGGTTCCCTCGAAAATCTGTCGTTAATAAGCTTTTAACAAGTTTTGCAGAAAGCCTTGATGTTAGGTTGCTTGATAGGGCCTTTGGTTTGGTAGAGCAGGCTATTGAAGAAAGTAAACATAAGTTGTTAGGGAAAGAACCTCTTATTTATCTCTCTCTCTGTCTCGCTAAATCTGGTTTACCTGTTCCAGCATCGACTGTTCTGAGAAAGTTGATAGAAATGGAAGAGTATCCCCCTGTAGCTGCTTGGTCAGCAATCTTGGGAAACATGTCATCAACTGGCCCTGGAGCTTATCTTGCATCTGAGTTGATACTTGAGATAGGTTATCTGTTCCAAGATGGTAGAGTAGACCCTCGTAAAAAGAGTAATGCACCTTTAATTGCTATGAGGCCTAATACTATTGCAGTGAATATAGCTTTAGCTGGCTGTCTTTTGTTTGGTACAACAAGAAAAGCAGAGATGCTACTTGATATGATGCCTCGAATTGGTGTTAAAGTTAACACGAGTCTTTTGATTACGATGGCTTATATATATGAAAGAAATGGGCGTAGAGAGGAGCTGATGAAACTCCAGAGACACATAGATGAAGCAACTAATTTAAGTGATAATCAGTTCCGGCAGTACTATAATAGTGTAATAATGTGCCATTTGAAATTTGGGGATCTCGATTCTGCTTCCAAAATGGTTTTGAAAATGCTTGGGAAGGCAAAGGAAGCACGGAATTCCCTTGCTACAGCTAGCCTTGTGTTCCAAATGGATAATAGGTCTTCAACTGTACTTGATTCTGAGGAAAGCTTAAACCACAGAAAATTGGATGATGTACAAAATGACAGATCAAACCAAGATGTGATATCTTTTGAAGAGTTTCTTATGGACAGGAAGTTCTTGAAGCTTGAAATCGAGGCAAAGGAATTGCTTGATACCTTATTAGAGAAGTTACAGGTTCAAGTTGAACTCGTTACAACTGAGCATGGAATTCTGCTGCCTACTGAAAAGATATATATAAAATTGATAAAGTCATTTCTAGAAGCTGGCAAGATCAAGGAATTGACTGCATTACTTATCAAGGTAGAGAGAGAAGATTCCCCAAGTTCTAATGATGAGTCCGCCTTGGTTCAGGTCATCAATTCTTGCATTTCACTTGGATGGCTAGATCAGGCACATGATATCCTGGACGAAATGCGTTTGGCTGGGGTTAGAACTTGTTCTGCTGTATATACTTCCCTCTTAAAAGCATACTGTACTGCAAATCAGCCAGGAGGGATAGCTTCTCTTCTCCGAGATGCACGTAGAGCAGGAGTTCAACTAGACTCTAGCTGTTATGAGACATTGATGGAGTCCCGAGTGCTTCAGCAGGACACTCGTGGAGCTCTCCAACTATTTAAAGAGATGAAAGATGCCAAACTTCCGAGAGGTGGCCATCCGGAGTTTGAGAAATTGGTTAAAGGATGTGCAGAGGGTGGTGAATCAGGGTTGATGGCTAAGCTTTTGTGCGAAATCAAGGAAGGGCAGACTTTAGATTCTGGAGTTCATGATTGGAATAATGTAATTCATTTTTTCAGCAAAAAGAGATTGATGCAAGATGCTGAGAAGGCTTTGAAGAAGATGAGGAGTCTGGGACATGTTCCAAATGCTCAAACTTTTCATTCTATGGTAACAGGTTATGCTGCCATTGGTGGAAAATATGTGGAAGTAACAGAGCTCTGGGGTGAAATGAAGTCAGTTGCTTCGGTAACTGCAATGAAGTTTGACCAGGAACTCCTGGATTCTCTACTATATTCATTTGTCAGGGGGGGCTATTTTGTTCGAGCAAATGAAGTTGTGGATATGATGGAGAAAGAGAAGATGTTCATTGACAAGTATAAATATCGGATGCTCTTCCTGAAGTACCATAGGACATTGTACAAGGGAAAAGCTCCTTCTTTCCAAACAGAGGCCCAGTTCAAGAGGAGAGAAGCAGCATTAAACTTTAAAAAATGGCTGGGATTGAACTGAGGCAGCTGTAAAAATTTTATGGAGAAGATTATTATATTGCAAAAGATAAGTCTTCTTTGATGCCTTACAGAAGTGGAATTTTTCAATGCATAGTGCTTTGAAGAGGAGGGAAGAAACATATGTTATGATATAGGATTGGAAATTAGGAATTCCAGTTTGTAGTTTTAGGCTCTTTCATTATATTTATCAACAGGGTTACAGAGAAAATGGTTGAGATCGGTCAAACTAATATTTAAACCCATTTAAACATCAATAAAGAGAATGAAGACGGACCAAACTTGTCATACAAAAAGCATTCCCTGAGAACATGAGCTATGATTTCCTCCACTTGTGGGCTTCATGGGCAAGTATGGTATTGCCAGAGATATGCTTTTTTTTCAATAGATAGATAGTTTTAAACTATGGTGTGCGGCTAACAAATGACATGATTAATTTTGTCATTCATTTTCTCTTTGGTTCAAAAGCCTCATTGATAGTTTGGTGGACGATTAAGGCCTTGTTAGGATGGCAAACCATATCCACGGTTTCATTTATTTAAATCTGGAGCTTATAGAACGGTTCTAAAGTTTACTAGATATGATAATATGTTGTAGATGTCTTTCGTGAATCATAAGGTCATGAAATAGATTGATTTTGGCATCCAAGGATCTGCAACATTCTGTCTTTCAGTTTCATATGCTTCTCTAGTAGCTCACGATTAGCTTGCTTTCCTTCTGGATGAAGGTTCGGAGTTGCACATGAAAATTGATGTTTTCCAAAAGTTCACCAAGAAATCCAAGATTCTTCACGGAATTGAGAATTTTCGTGTGGGGTTTCCGGAAGCTAATCCTAACATTTATGGCCTCTAGTTACTGGGATGTTTACAGTGTTCTCTTTTTCATATTGGTATGTTTTCTTTTTCAGATCATATGCATCCTTCATTTCTGCTGTTACATGGTTGAGGATATTCAGTCACTTGGTGGATTGTAGGATGAGGAAACATCACTATGGAAGAAGAGAGAGGTTTAACGTTGAACATGGAGATATTTTCAGGGATCCTGTAGGCACTTGAAATCAAATGAGAAACTTTACATTATCAAGTTCCTCAGTGAAGCCAATATTCCTCCCGAGGCTGAGGTATATACGTTCCCAATTTCTTGATTAAGAAACACATCTTTTTTAAGATTACTTGATTGGACTGTCAGTTCTACAAAATTGGTCCAGAAGAATAATTTGATACGCTTTTGTGATGCTGGCGTTCCGTGGGCCAGGTCATGAAGATCCAGAATCCTTTTACAGAGCATTCAGCTCCAAGCTGCTCGAGGCTTCTGTAAAGGTGCATTCCCAACTGCACATGTGAATCGGTTAATCAACATTCATACAACAGATTATTGAATCTATGTTGATCTGCTGTTTTTACTTCCGGTCAGAGCGACAGAGGGAGGTTAGAGAGGATTTTAAGGCAACAACTAGTGATCATCAAAGCCTCCAAGGAACAGATTGACTTTTGAAGGTGAATCAAGCGGTGCATTTAATCTTTTCTGCAAGTGGCCACCACAAGCAACAACTATGGTCAGCTCTTTGACGTCACTCCTGATGATTGCAAGCAGCTTCTAGACCTTGACCTTGCAATCTCCTTCGCTAACATCTCCAAGGTACACACATATATATACACACAGCCGCCCTCTTCTTCCAATAAACTGATAAATAAATCGTAGACGATGTTTGTTTATAAACCATTTATGTGCACAGGGATCTATGGTTGGACGCTAATACAACTTAAAGGCGACGAAAATATCATTTGTCGTTGATGTTGAACGATACTTAGAGATGTCTCGTCTTCATGTCTCGTCTTCAAGATGGCTTTTGGTAAAGTATAACTAACTCTTCTGTTAAATAAACAACCCGTATGGGTACCAAGGATTCTGTTATACCGTAGGCAAAGTTGGTAAACCATATTAGCCAGCTGCCAATACATTAGGCCACAATTTCCATTACGAGCACAGCCCTCTTGAGTCTCACGTAATAGAAAAAGAAACTGAAAACAACAGAGCTGTTTGTATCTTACACTTCGCTAAGAGTGTTTTACTACTTCCAAGAATTCTGACGGATGAAATAGAACTCCCAACGGCAGCTAACAAGATGGAAATTCTACTCGTCTTATAGCTGCTAGCTAGTTTCTGGGCAGTGGCTATTGCACAGTCTAGCCGTACCAATTTGATAATAAGCTGATCTCCACGCCTGAACTACTAGGGTGGCAGTTTTGTTTCAGCCGGCTCGGCTTGAGGTTAAAAGATCCAGCCCGAGTTGACCAGATTTTGGTCTGGACTTGGCCTTGGCTGGGTTAGCTCAGCTCGTACTTAACTAATTTGGGTGAAATAATGTCATTTTGTTATGAATAACCAATTGGCTAGAATGATATCTTTTTTTTTACCAAAACAATGTTGTTCTAGCCCCGAATTGGATTGGATTTTAGGCTGGTCGAACCCAACCGTTCAGGCTTTGGGCTGAAAAAATCAGTCCAGGTCTAAGCCATAGGCAGCCTGGCATGTTGTTATCCTGTGAACTACACAACAGGAAACTCGGCACCAAATTCAGGGTGTTGCACAGCTTGCTACTGTTGCCCAATCAGATCTGCAATATCTATGTTAGGTCCTTAACAGACGATGGCTCATCACTTGGGGTCATTATCGCTGTTCCCAGCGCCTGCATCATCCAAATTCCAAACTCTCCGTGCTAGCCGCCGCAATAGGAACACAGTAAATCGCTTACCGCATGATGGCTTTTATTGTGTTCTGCAAATCAAACTTTAAATTTCAGGCTTATCACAGCTAGTTTTCATTTTTTTATGCACATCTTTACAGGAAAAACGATGCCATCGACAAACAATGGAACATCAGATGGGTACTCCACAAAAGTGACATTCTCTTTGGTCATCTCGCTCCTATTCACAGCTTCATATGCTTCAGTTTTCACCTGCATTTGACCTCTATTTTGCAAGCATTGTGATAATGCTTCGACGCCATTTATATCCACAAGTACGGAGGAGTCCTGATCATGCCCCTTTTCTGTCAGTCAGTTTGCTTTTTGCACGTACTGTGTGCTGCATGGTGCTTGGAAGACGAGGGAAGAAACATATATTACGATATAGGATTTAAAATTGGGATTTTCAATTTGTACTTTTGGGCTCAATCATTATCTTTATCAACAGAATTCCAGAGAACATGGTTTACATTGATCAACTAGTGTGTAAACCCATTTTAAATATCAATAAATAGAATGAAGACAAGACCTACAAATGAACATTCCCTGAGAATATAAGCGTGATTTCCTCCCCTTGTGGGCTTCATGGGCAGATATGGTATTGCTAAACCATGTTTTTGCTCAATAGATACTGCCATCCAATGACATGGTGAATTTAGTCATTCATTTCTCTCCAATTCAAAAGCCTCATTAATAGCTTGTTGGACGACGGAGGCCTAAGCCATATCCAAGGTTTCATTTAATATGTATAGACTAGTTTCTAAAGTTTACTAGCTAGCATTCTAAGCTGTAGATTTCTTTCGTAAGGTCATGAAATGTAATGACTTGGGCACCCAGGGATCCGCAGCATTCTGTCTTTCAGTTCCATATCCATCAAAGATATTGCCTTCACTAAGTATTTATCTTTCTCAGGCGAGTTTAAGACTTGCTTTGACGATAACCTTGGAATTCTATTAGAGGCAGAAGTTCATGAAAATCTCCATTTTTGCTGTTCAGATGACAGTCTTCCCGAGTATTGTAGAAGAACATAAGGTACAATGAATCGGTTATAATTCCATAATGATGCAGGATATGCTTGTTCATCGCCGCCAATTCGATACAAATTTAACATTCTGTGCTCACTGTTCCTGCCTTCGTACTCTGAATCAACTATTGTCCCTTGTTTAATTGTAAGACATTCTAGATGTCATAACAACCATAGTAGCATGTCATGATGTATAGACACTTGAAATGATTAGTTAACTACGATACACCACGCAGAAAAGTTGATTTGCTTTCTAATCTCATGTTCGTCCAAATGATGGATTAGTTATCAGCCTCCATTAGACATTTGATGTTCCCGCAGCCGGAAAATTCAAAGCCGTGGAAGACAAATCAGTAATTTACCCGAGACACCAATTTACCTTGGACAAGGACTGAAGAAGAAGAGGGACACAAGTACGTGGATGTAAAGATGGACATTAAATTCAATGACAGTCCACGAGATGACAACGTAGTCAGTCTGCTGACTTGTTTCTTTTCCACCATGTTGACTAATCTTATTACAGCCAGAAAAAGGCCTCAGTCTGTGTATATGCTTTTCTACTGTTGGTCACTCTGATCACTCAGTGGCAGTACTACGTCTCGCAACAACTTGTTTAACAAGCAAAATGCTACTGATATCACTTGTTCTGCTCACCTGGTTACTGCAAAGCTGGACCTTAATAAATGACACTTCTTGTTTGATCCTTTCACATGTCACCCTCTGCCCTACCCTTAATTGATTCAATTTCAACGGACCATATGCCTTGACTACAAGAACTGCTCATCACACGCAAGTTCGTTTCTGTGATACAATGTGAAATTGCTTCAACTCCTGAAGATTTACAGAAAACCTGTTTTAGCTTCTGCAAACTCTCGAGGGTGATGCCACGTCTCAATTGGGAATCAATCAGATGCAATTCCTACTCTCCAAGCTCAGTTTTCCCATTTTTAAGATTTTAAGCTGTGAATCGCTTATTTATACAAACTCGTTGTAGTAGAACATGTCTTAGAGCCTTCCAAGAGTTTGGTGTACTCTGGCACAAGCTAGAAACTATAGCAACAGCACAGGACCTCATCCCAAGTCTATACCACATTTTCAATTACACAAACACTAAAACTCGTCCAATCACGTCTAACGAAAATTCCCTCTTGCCACGTCACGTATGGCATCTTGCGTAAGCAACACAGAGGTGTGAGCTTGGGTTGGGTCTTCCGAGTCTGAGGCTGAGGCTGACATTTGATTTTACAAGCGCAAAGCCAATTACTGTTTTCCACGTTGTGGAAAAAAGTTAGTCACCGTTCGTGAGCTGCGGTTACGATTACCGTCCCTGAGCTGCGGTTAGGATTACGAATATAGTATTGAATTTAATATTGAATTGAGTTTTGATACGGTATTGTATCGGTATCGATTAATATCGAGTACTTTTTTGAGTAATTTTTTAAATTTATAAAATAGTTTCTGAACTTTTTTAAATTACAAAATAGTCTATTATCATATTATACAATTATACTCTATCTCTAAAAATCATAATAATAAATAATAATCATAATTTTAATTTAATTTATAAAATTAATTTAATAAATATAATTAAATGTAAATATATTTTTAAAATATATAAATTTCAAATAAATTTTAATTTAATAATTATTAATTATTAATAAATATAATTAAATGTAAATATATTTTTAAAATATATAAATTTCAAATAAATTTTAATTTAATAATTAAAAATATATAAAAACAAATATTAGTTTATAAATAATAATTTTTAAATTATTTATTTTAAAAAATAAAATTTTTTATTAATACTTTATTAATAAATATTATATAAAATATTAAAAATAATTTATTTTTAAGTTTTATTTAATTTATAATTATTATTAGTAATAAAAATATTTATTATTATTTTAAAAACAAAAATTCACAATTCACAATAATTATAAAAGTTGAAATAAATAAAATAACTAATTAAAAAAACTTTGAAAAAAAGAGGGGGACAGAGAGGTAGGAGGAAGGAAGGAAGATTTTAAAATTTTTTTAAAATTTTACATGCAATCCCCTTTTTTTTAATTTTTAGTACCAACCGGTATTTAAATTCGGTACCGATCAATATTTAAATTCGATACCATCAACTCTTTATTTCATACCCGTCTTAGTCCGATACGATACATACTGATATTTATAACCGGTGGCTAGGAGCCCTAAATTTGAAGGTGCAATGCGAGCTTCTAATTTTGGTAACTTTTTTCCAAGGTAAAGCTAATGATGGGAGGGGAAAAAGATTAAATGCCAATAATGATTTTAGTAGCCATATGTGAACTAAAGCTCTGAAGCTAGGCCTTCAGCTGTGTGGTCTATATCCATGCTAAGAAGGAGGCTATGCATCCTCTTTTGTTTTTCTTTATAGCCTACTCCATGTGATCAAAATTCCAAAATGGGACGTGGCTTGGAAAATAAGAAAGCATAAAGCATGGATTCACGAAAATTATGGAAAGTTTCATCTAATTTTGTGGTGATAATTCTTAAAAGAATCTATATATTATTTACGTTGAAGATTCTAAATATTATTTATAAAACCTCTAAATAAAAATAAATAATTTATGATATAAAAATAAATATTAAAATATATAATAGTTATAACAATTGAAATTTGTGACTATTATCATTTTAATTTATTTATAAATGTTCTTTCAATTTTCTTGTTTTATGTATTAAGAATAAATTCAAACATTCAAGAGTAGAGCTTGTGACCATACCAATTTAAAAGGTTTCAGTTACAAACTATTATGTAATTTATAGTTAAAGAATATTTGTATTATAACTCCTCTTTTTACTTATAATAATATTTTATATCGTATTTCTTTCTATTTTACTTGATGTACGATATTGCTCTATCCACCTAACCATCCTCATAAGTAGTATAAGAGTATAATTAGGGTATACATATATATACTATTCATCATATGCTCTAACCTTACCAGTATAAGTAGATCTTCCATATTAGAAAATAAGTTAGATATTATTTATTCTTAGAAGGTATGAGATACTATTCATGTATGTTATTTTTGTTTATATGAAACAATGGACAATATATTTCTTAACTCAAAGTAGTTTGAGTAGAAGTAATTATAGCCAAATTTAAGATTGAAAAGTTGTAGACAAATTTAAGATTGAAAAGTTCAACAAGAATAATTTCTTATAATAGAAATTAAAGATGAAAGTCATACTCACTATGGATAATTGCCTTACAACCATTAGTTAAAAGTCTATGGACTTCAGGGATGATGTCAAATGGAATGAAATGGACAAGAATGTTGTTGCAAATCCTCATCTAGCTTTAATGATGAAGTTTAGTTAATTATAGAGGAAAAGAAAGCAATAAAAGAGATATAAAATCATCTCATAAAGATATACAAGTCAATCACTTCATAACACAAATTTTCTTAAAAGAAAAATTTATACTCTTCAATTATTAAAATCCACTTTGTTCAAGTACAGCAATAACAAAAATGTCCTAGTAGAAATCCTACTGAGATGTAAAATATGAAGAGGTTCGGTAGTATGCAATCTTTCCTGTAACTATTAGAGACATTCCACTTTAGTCTAAGTACATTAACACAAAAATTATAAAATTGGAACATAAGAAAGCATAGAGCCTAAAGTCATGAAAAATTGTGGAAATTTTTAGTAGTGAAGCTCAATGTTCTATTCGAAGAAAGGCTAGTGAGAAGGAAGCACATATCTAATAGGTTGAGGAGTGAAGAACAAAGTCTAGTGTGCTTAGAGAATTTTGAAATGCTTTCCTAGTCCTTATTTTTCATGTCATTTTAGAATCTCCAATATTATTTACATTAAAAAGTATAAATATTATTCAAAAAATTATCTCTATATAAAGAAATAATTTATGGTAAAAAATAAATATTAAAATATGTGGTAATCATAACAAATTGAAATGTGTCGCTATAATTAATTTGATTCGTTTATAAATACTCAGTCATTTTCTTGTTTTATGTATTAAGAAATAAATTTAAGAATCCAAGAGTATAGCTTGTGATGATACCATTCTAATAGGTTTCAAGTTACTGACTAATATATGTAACATATAGTTGGAGAACAATTGTACTATAATTCGTCTTTTTTACTCATAATTAGGTGGATAGAGTGAGCATTTTCTAACTGTTTGTTACAAAATAATACTGCAATGCTTTATGTTATGAAGTAGCAATAATAATTAAAAATAGGAAATCACTACTTAAAGGACCTATACTTTGAAGAACTAAGTTTTAAGAAATCTTGTTTATGTGAATTTCCTTCAATTGTTATTACCTTTGGCAATTATTCTTACCATATCTTTACCTAAGCCTCATTATATCCTATTTAAAAGACCTTTTTTATTTTTCTATTATACTTATAAACGGTAAAGATATGATTTTATTGCAAGCTTATGGTTAAGAATCCTTCTATGTAATGATTTGAGAGTTTGTTATATTTTTCACCCTAAATCCTTTGAGTGCATCGAGTGAATCCTTTGTGAGGATGAAATTTGTGCTTTGATTTTGTAAAGATTATTAATGTGATTGTTATTGAGTAACACACACGGCCGTGCAAGGGACCGTCCAAGAGGTTGTGAACATGTAAAGCTTCGAAGGTGTTCTTTCTTATGTAGAGATATACACCTATGTAAGTAACAAACACGGTCATGTCCCATACCTATGTAATATACCGAGTGAATATATAAAATCACAATTTGAGGAGTTTTTAATGTACATGGTTACTCATACAAACATGTGACTGACAGTATATAATCTAAAAACCCTAATTTCATAATATAAAAGGTAATTATGAAGAGGAAAAGGAGGAGAGGCAACTAGAGTTAGAGACCAAATTTAGAGCAGAAGATGCAAATCTAAACCTTTGAGTAGGAAAAAACAAAAATTACTTCAATAGATCCTATAGAGAGAGTAACCTTTCATCAAAGTTCAAGAGGATTTCATTAGAGAAAAGGGGGATATAGGTTATAGGTTATAGATTATAGATTATAGATTCTTTTCTTTTTAATGCTTCTTCTAAATGTTTGATGTTTGCTTCAGTTTCTATGTTTAGGAACTAAGTTTGTTTAGTGCCTAGGTATGATGAATCCTAAATAGGGATGGATAGTGTAATTTGATATTTTTATTTAATGCAATTTAATTGATCAATTAATTAATATTCAATTATGCATTTTTATTCTTGAATTAGTATGTATGAGATATTAGTTTAATGTTTGATTTCATATGATTGAGATTGATAAATCACTTGTATGAATAGATATACCATAATTGGAAAGAGTTGTACGCAAACCTAGGGATAGGTTGAAAATCTTCTGAATTAGGGTCAAACGTAATAGAGAAATTTACAAATCGATGTAATGTGATCTTAAGGTTTTTAACTAGAAATAAGTTTCAATTAATTAACTGAGGATTCTTGAGGAAGATATTAACATAAGATAAAAAAATGTTGTGGTCTAAGAATCAATAATTTAATTGTATGATAAATGGTTAGTGATTAAGAGATCTTAGGGCATTCATTACCAGGTGCTAGGTATTTAATGTTGTTTAATCATTACATTATATGCATTTTGGTTCATTATTGTATTGAATTCTAGTTTAGTTTAGTTTTAAATTAAATCATCATCTTATTTAACAGAAGAGGCTATTATTAGTACTTGTAGTCCTTATGGAATAGTCCTGTACTTGCTAGTGTTGGATCGCGTATGGCCCAAGTATTCACAATACGCTGCGGAAAAGACCATAACACAACATAACGTATAACCGAA
>JANZXR010000009.1:19784362-19798153 GCA_027575705.1 Erythroxylum echinodendron
ATCAGCACATGCGACTGAAGCAAAGCATGTTACAACAATTCCAACAATCAAAATGACTTTTTTAGTAGCCATATCTGCGCTAAAATATAGTTTTGATGTCTGCAGTGTTTTGCTAAGGTAATGTTGTATGATCCTAAGAACATGAAAATAGGCTCAAAAACTTCTAATTGCATGTTTATTGGTTATGCTAATAATAGGGCCACTTATAGATTTCTTGTTTTGAAAAGTGATGTCCTTAATAGTAACACCATTATTGGGACAAAGAATATAGAATTTTTTGAAAATATGTTTCTAGTTTCTAAGAAAACTTCATATATTCCCACTATTATTGTTGATAGCGACGACTCTAATGAGTTATTGAGAATAGTAAAAGACCAAAAAAAGAATTATCCTTTGGAAATGATTTTTATACTTATCTTGTTAAAATGACCTTTTTATCAATTTCTGATGCAATTTCTTCTTTTGATGTACTGCTTTGGAAAGAAGCCATTATAAATGAGATTAACTCTATTTTACAAAGTAAAACTTACGATTTGGTATATATAACACCAGGTGCTAAACCTATTAGTTACAAATAGATTTTAAAAAGGAAACTTATATATGATGGTTCTATTAATAAATATAAAACTTGTCCAGTTGTTAAAGGTTTTACTAAAAAAATGTAATATTGATTATTTTTATACTTACGCACCTATAACTAGAATTTCATCAATTTATTTTTTGGTTACTTAGCTTCTATCCATAATTTATTTATTCACCAAATTAAAGTCAAAATTACATTTTTAAATGGTGATTTGAATAAATAAATTTAAATGGCAACCTGAAGGTTGTGCTTTACTTGAGTTTTAAAATAAAGTATGTAGATTACAAAAATCTTTGTATGGTCTTAAACAAGCTCCTAAATAATGGTACGAGAAATTTGATTGAGTTCTATTAACTGAGGGTTGCTTTTATGTTTAAGTGGATAACTGTGTGTATACTGAAATCATTGATGGAGCATATGTGATCATTATCTTATATATGGTGACTTACTTATTTTTGGTACTAGTATTAATGTTATGTGTAATACTAAAAATTTCTTAGCTTTACATTTTGATATAAAAGATATGGGAGAAGAGAGTGTTATTTTGGGTGCTCAAATCATAAGGAATAAACATGGTATGATGTTATTACAAAAACATTATATTGAGAAATTTGTTAACAAGTTCAATTATTTTGATGTGAAACTAGTTTGTACTCCTTATAGTACTAACATTCATTTGGCTAAAAATAAAAGTGACCCTATAGCTTAATCAGACTAAGCTCAGACTATTAGGGTCAGAGGCATTTAATTATCTTTACATAATCTGATATGGCTTATAATGTCTACAGGTATACTCATAATCCCATTTGTGATCATTGGGTTACTTTAGCGAGACTAATGAAATATCTAAGAGTGCCATGAAATATGGTATTTTATATAGTGGATTTCTCATTGTATTAGAAGGTTACAGTGATGCTAACTAGATGTATAATTCAAATGAGTCAAAATCTACTAGTTTATGTATTTACTCTTCGGAATAAAACTTTTAATGGTAAAAATAGACACATTCATTTGAGATATAAAGTGTTAAAGCAGCTACTTAAAGATGGAATCATATACATTAATTATGTGAAGCCATAAATGAATTTGACTGATCTTCTAACTAAAACATTGAGAAAGCAACAAATAGTTGAACCATTAAGGACAATGGGACAAAAACTAATACAAGATATCAACAATGATGGTAATCCATCCTATATGATTGAGAATTACATGAATTATGTTCATATGGGTAATAAGAAAGTTGTCGATTGATTTTGAAAGGAACTATTAAATATTTATATGCCTCCTACAATGTGCGATTAGTGTTAATTTACAAGTAAAGTGAGCATGAGTTAAGTTCTTAATAAATTCCATATATATTATGTGTATACTGCAATCAAATACATTATGTAATGTATTTGATTGCAGTATACACTTCACAGAATCACCTATATGAGTATGGCAAGAGTCTATTCCTATGATAATTTGGCTAATTTCTATAGATTTTATGAATAATAAGGCATGTGCATAGTCCATTAACACAAACACACAATGAATAATATATATGGTGGGGAAGTAATATGACTAATAAGAAATATAATTAACAATATAGGATTTTGGTTCATAGAAACTTAAAGTTTCACTAATAATTTTGTAATCTATGACTTGTTAACTCTGATCTCTGGTTCATCGTCTATAGGACACCAGATTCAAATTGTTATACCCTAACTTTCATTCAACAGTACTTAATTATTCTTTTATATATTCTTTTGAAATAAGTAGAGGATTATTGTGAAATTAGTTTGTTATTTTAAAAGTCTACCTTACTTAGATAAACCCATGTTTTGCTTATTCAAAATTTGTTTTATGTTTATATAAAAGACATGTATTTATAATTGACTCAAATTCTATTTTAACGATGTAAATCTAAAATTTATCCTTTTAACATTAGTATCATATTCAGTGAAATCGTGGATATCTTAACTTTACTTTCTATCTACTTATTATTGTGTGTGTGTGTGTGTGTGTGTGTTAAATCTATAAGGGGTTATCTTCTATTACATTTTTCCTCTTCTTTGAAAACAAATTCAATAGGGTTAAAATTATATGTATTGTTACTGCTTCTTACAATAAGAAGAAGAGCTTATCAGATCCTCGAGAGTCACCATCATTTTGTACTTGTGTGGCAAAATAAACTCTTAGGGACAATGCTCTTTCATACCTTAAGTTTATGTTGCTTTGTTCTTTTATTTTGTGTCACAATATCCTATCAAAATGATGGAGACAACAAGCTTCAATATATGCAATAAATGTATCAGTTAGGTGATTTATAGGCATGAAAAGGGAGTAAGAAAAAAAGACTTAGAAGTTTTTGTTATATTTCATTCTTGAGAAGTTTCATATGTGTGTGTGTGTGTGTGTGTGTGTGTGTATACCTTTGAGTTTTAATTCAAAATTACTTAATTCAATATAATTTATACAATTATGATTATGAAACCATTATAGCATATAACTAATCTTCATTACACACTTACAAGTGTAAAGGTTCAGGAAAGATATTCAATTTGAGACTATGAATAAGGAATTATTTACAAGTGAGGAACTGAGTGAGAGAGTCAACTAATAAGCTTTTAGTATGAACATAAGATATTCAAAATTGTTTACAAGACACTTGATCATAAATAAAGTGAAAATAAATGACAATGTGATTTATGCCTGAGTTGAAGAAAGGATTGGAACATAATTAAGTTGTTCTAACATTATCACAGTAAATCCTGGGAGGTTTCAAAATTAAGATAGCAACTTCATTCATCAAGTTAGTTAATAAATCATGTCTAATGATAGTGACTACAATGGCACGATATTCAAATTTAGTATAAAAGAGTGAGTTATAATAGATTGTTTTTAAGAACTTCAACTAATTAGATTAATGCTAAGAAAAATAACATAGGTAGAAGTAGAGTGCAATGTTTTGAAGAATTCATAATTAATGCAAACTCTTTTTATGAAGAAATAGATTTCAACTAAATAAAAGAGCTTTAGATTCATTATGATTTTGAATGAGAACCCTTTGTAAATATTGACAGGGTTGGGTTAATGCTGACTAAAGAGTGAAATTTTAGGCATGTCGGTGAATAATGGAGTTGATAACATTGTCTGTCTCGATATCTTAGATAATCAGACACAGTCACCACCTATGCTCTTATTGGGCAGAAGCCATAACTTATTACAAATAGGATAGACTATTTAAAGAAGAACCTCTTGAAGAATAAGCCCCATGTATATCCAAGTTCTAAACTAATGTGACTTACTGATGCTTTCTTTGATTTCCTTGCCAACTCAGATGAAGGAACAAGTTGTTAGATTAATTTAATAATCATAAATTGTAACCCATATTATTTTATTTGATTTTGATTCTAATATAATGTGGAATCAAAATAATGGTTATTAGATTTGTAAAGAAAATTATAATCATTACGATTAATTAATAAAAACCTTCCCTCTGCCTTCAGTCAAGTAATGTTAACAGATATCAAAGACATATATGTTCTTACACTATTGAGAAAGAACGAAGAAAGGAAGAAGGAGAGACTGGATAAAGTTTTTGCATAGAGAAAGTGTTTGCGATTATAAAAAGATTATACATATTGAGCATGGATCAAGGTTAGTATTTCTTTATTTGAATGATCACTTAATAATAATCAAGTCAGAGATTGCATAGGTTCTTGTCTTATATGCTTTTTTTGTATATGCATTAGGTATTCCAATTTTGCCGGACTAATCTTAAACTCCTAAGACCCCACCCTAAAAGCGCTATAGGAAGTAAATCTGAAACCCAAAAGTCCCTCATATTCCTACGTAGCCTGTACACTTCTACGCACAAGGAATCATCACATACTAATTAGTTAGCTACTGATTGATCACTGGCTCTGCTCAGCATCAGGTTCCTAGAATCCCCAAGTTCCCTAGTAGTTCCAACTCCCACACTACCCCTAGAAGTGAGATGTCTGCAAATGATCTGACCAAGGAGCTTACCCAGGGGCCTAGAGGATCATCAACAGAGAAAATTCTCCCTCTCTCTTCTTTTTGGTGACTCGAATTCAAGACCTCCTACAGCAGAGAGTAAGTGAGGTTCTGCAATGTGTGTGCTTCGTTGCATCGAACAAATGTCATCATATTAAAAGATGGACCTAACCGTCTCTGAATGGATTAGGGACATGGGATTTTTTTAATCCAATAAAAAGACTCTATGCGTGAGACTATTATTATGTGTATGGGCCCTACCAACATAGTTATGGGAATAAGTTTTACTGAACAACATATTAGACAATTTTGCTTTTGTGTCAAATTTGACTATAAAGCTGAAATCAATTAGCATGGATGTGAGTGAATCCTTCCTAATACAGTTCATCATCAACTCACTTCCTCCTGAATTTGGTCAGTTCCAAGTGAATTACAACACTCTGAAGGAGAAATGGAACTTTCAAGAAATCAACGTCATGTTGGTGCAAGAGAAAGGGAGATTAAAGAAAATAACACGCTTTTCATCTTACAGTACACAAAGAAGCTAGCAGCAGAAAGGGAAAGCCAAGAAAGAAGAACAACAAGAAGGACAAATCCCTAATGAAGGTTAAAGAGGGCCAAATCCATAAAGAGTAGTGTTGTTTCTTCTACAAGAAAACTGGTCACTTCAAGAAAGATTGCCTTAAGAGAAAGGTTTGGTTCGAAAAGAAAGATAAGTATTGTGTTTTAGTATGTTTTGAATCTAATCTTATTAAAGTGCCCAATAATACCTGGTGGTTAGATTCTGGTGCAACTACTCATATGTTACATATTATATAGGGATTCCTTTCAATCCAAACCATAAATAGAACTGAAAAGTTCTTGTATACAGGTAACAGAATGAAGGCATAAATAAAAGGAATTAAGACCTACAGATTGATCTTAGACATTGGTTGTAGTCTAGATTTAGAAAAGTGTATTTATGTTCATGATTTTTCTAGAAATTTAGTTTCTATTAGTAAGTTGGATAAGATCGGTCTTAATTTCAATGTTGGAAATGGTGTTTTTTCTTTGTATAAACGACGGTACTATTAAGCTTCTGGTACATTAATGGATAGCTTATATCTTTTCAACCTTGATGTTAATTATTCTCAATCTCTATTTCATGTTGAACACAATATTGGTAATAAATGTAATGCACATAATGAACACTCTATTTACTTATGGCATCAAAGGTTAGGTCATATATGTGGAGAAAGGGTGATGCGGTTAATGAAAAGTGAAATCTTACCTCAACTAGATTTTACTGATTGGGATGTATGTGTGGATTGCATTAAAGGTAAGTAAACCAAACATATATCTAAGAATTCAGCCACAAAAAGTACTTAGTTACTTGAATTAATACACACTGATATATCTGGTTCATTTCATGTTCCATCTTGGGGCAGTGAAAAGTATTTTATCACCTTTATTGCTGACTATTTATGTCATTGTTATCTTTATTCACTACATGAAAAGTCTTAATGAGTGGAGATTTAGATAAAAAAAAGTGAAAGCAGCAAGGTCTAATAAAAGTTGTGACTATTATGGTAAATATGATGGGAATGGATAGTGTCCAGGTCCATTTACAAAATTTTTTCAAATTCGAGACATTTGTGCACAGCATACAATGCCCGGTACACCACAACAGAATGGTGTAGCTAAAAGGTGGAATCGTACTCTTATGGATATGGTTAGGAGTATGTTAAGTTACACGAATGTACCTTTGATTACAAGAAAAATTGGTTTTAGCAACGGAAAAAAAAATTGCCTACAGAAATTATTGAAAAAAGAGTTGTATGAGAAACAGTCATAGGTAAAATTCAGTGACAGATATTGTAAATCCATTGCTAAATTTCTCGATGGAATCAAGTTTCTATAATTAAATTTATCAATAAAATTAAAATTTTTGTCGCTGAAATTACCTACAGATATTGTAATTCCAACATTAAATTTCCTGACGAAATTACAATATTTCGTAGGTAAAGTTATTGACATTCACTATATCCGGCGCTAAGTTTATTGACAGAATACTATATTTTATTAGTAAATTTACTGACAAAATTACAATATTCGTAAGTAATTTTAGTGACAGATAAACAATTTCCATCGCCAAATTTACTTACATAATATAGCATTCCGTCGGTATTTTACCTATAGAAGATAACTTTCCGTCGGTAATTTACTTATGGTATTTTCAGCTACCATTTCTCGCTTCCCACCAAAATTTTCTATTGATAATCTACTAATTTTTGTCTACACTAAATTTCTTTAAATAATATAATCTTGATTGATAAATACAACATAAAAATTATAATGATTGATAATATAATATAATATAATATAAAAATTATAATGTACAATAATAAGTATCTTGAAAATTACTATAAATTAAGCATTCATATAAAAAATTAAGCATAGCAAAACATCAAATACATTTACATAAGTAACAAAATATTATAAATCTAAGTTATATAGTTGGTAAAGGTGGATGATCTGACTGCTGTGAAGAGGTGCTGGCCCTCCCTTTCAACTCTTCCATCATATTATGGAGCTGGACTACGTACTCCATCGACTGTTGCAACTGAGTTTCCAACCTATCTACTTTGCTCTCAAGCTGAACGACTCTCTCATTAGATGCAGATCGCCTACTAAATCTAGCTGTACTGGACGTGGAGGTGACATAGCGTGTCATAATATTACTCAAAATAACTAAACATACAATTACAGTAGTGGCAAGTCTAGGTCAATCCCATGGAGATTAAATCCAATTATTTTCTAGATTATCTGCATAAGTAAAATAGGGGGTTTTGGTTTGATGCAAATTAGAAAACAAAGTAAAATTGAATCTATAAAAACAACTCAAGTTAAACAATAGAAAAGTGATAAAATTGATTATTGGGTTGAAATCTGGTTTTTTAATTTAATCTCGGCTAAGTGCAATTTCACCTATTTCATTGAATTATCATCTTCACACCTCTTTTTAGACTATTGATCGTGAATTAACAACAAACTCTGTTAATCGTGGTTTTTTCTTAGATCGTAGTTAATTAAGAAGAGTTCGTTAATTAACCCTAACTATTGAGAAACCTAGAACAAGCTCTCCAAGTTTATTCGGATAACCTCATTATAAGTGAGAAAAATGGATCAATCTAAGCAATAATCACACAAGCTCAGACTATTTAAATTGTGTTACGTTATTCCTAACGATGTAATACCATTAGTTGCCACATACGACTTCAAACACGATTATTAGTATCGTATTCAAATTCTAGAAATGGTTCATGAAATACGATTCAATAGAGCATCAAAAGTATTCTTACACAATACCTAATCATTAATCTCAAGAAAACGTAAATAGTCCAAAAAGGAAAGAAAATGATACATAATGGTGTATGTTTAAATGTGCTCCTTGACGCCGATTGCACCTCTGAACTAGGGTTGGGTGGGTTAGTCCTCCATCTTTTCCATCAAGCTCTAAGAATCTGTCAAGAATGTCTCCATCATTATTGAAAACTAATCATAATTGAAGAGGAATCAGGTCTGGTCTTTTTTCCCCTCCAATCGAATCAACCAAGATATTTTTTTATCATATATTGTGTCTAGGTGTTGTCTCCTTTATTCGTTTTCCAATCGTCACTCACTTTCCACTTGGTTTTTACTTCAGCCATCGCCGCTCTACTCTCCAACCGACACACCTTTTATTCTCTTTCAAAGTTAGGTTTTTTTAAGGAAAATAGGAAAGGTGTCTTGCCTTATCCTACTCCCCCTTATTGTCGTCAAACCCTCTTCACTTATAATAAAAACTAGGTTAAAATCATAATGGGACAAGTGGCTAATCTTGAGGTATATCGCATTCCAGATTCCTCCTTTTTCACAGCCGTCACCCACTATTTTTTTGTATCTTTAAAATCTAGGTTAAAACAATGTGATAAATGGACAGTTGTCTTAAAATGGGACAACTAGCTTCATATGGGACAGTTAGCTCATTCTTATAATTCATGTCACAAAATTGGTAGTATTAGGTGTCCTCCTATCTTGTAATTCATGTTACAGACATAGTCTCATGGCTATAACAATCAAAATGTTAAAATTGTGAGACAATGCTCATGGTTGTAACATTTTAATTAAAATGTTACATATACCTTTATTTTTGTGCTCTATCTTGTCTCTTTTTCTTTTAATCTGTCTCTTCTTCTTGTTCATAACTACACAATATGAACATTAAGAAGATGACTCAATAAGTATGCTTTCAGGTCATTTTAGCTTCTTCACTTCCGAAATATACTTAAAATCAAATGTGAGCTAAAGTAAGTATCCTAAGCATTGTAACGCATTAATCACTAAGTATAATGGATCAAATGTATCAACAATTAAGCACATATTAAGAGGATTGCAAATAGTATGTTTTTACAAATGAATCTTGGCCAAAAATCCTTTCACAGCGGTCCCTACTACCAACTGCATCAAAATATGTCTGACTCTCATCAACAGTTTCAGAGTTCTGAGATTGTCGTTCAATAATTTCTTATATTTGGTCTTATTATTACAATTATTTATTTCAATAAGTGATAATTTTAAGAATTAAT
The DNA here is from genome assembly GCA_027575705.1 of Erythroxylum echinodendron. NCBI lineage: Eukaryota > Viridiplantae > Streptophyta > Magnoliopsida > Malpighiales > Erythroxylaceae > Erythroxylum > Erythroxylum echinodendron. The sequence continues at coordinate 19,793,558 of JANZXR010000009.1, forward strand.
ATTAAAGTATAAAATTTATATATATTAAGTCGTCTGCATTAGATGTTGACAAAGGTCACATCATCATGCTTCTTAGTGTGAGTGTGCAAAAAGAGCTGACATAGTGTAGGCTTCTTGCCCATAGACTTTTCCTGCATCAGAATAAAGTATTATAAGTGAACTACAATTTACAAAAATTTCAACAGAGTTTCCTCTATTTTTATGATATTTGCCCCTGTTAAATAAAAAAAATTTCTCAAGAAGACAACCATTCATGGCAACAGACGTTTATAACATTATCATTCTCCATAATACACATATATTTTCATTTTAAATTTCATACATCAAATTACATTGAAATCAAATTTCATACAGCAAAGTACAACAATCAGAATATAAGTGTAAAGTTTAGATACTTACAAGTTTCTCTACATGCTCTTAATGAGATCCTCCAATGTGTACAGATAGACTTTCTCCCTCTAGTCCTCCACGTCTGTTTGCATAATTGTGCTTTGAAATAGAGTTTGCCTTAAGTATTGCCCACTACTGCTGCCACCAACTTCATATTTATTCAGATATATAAGGAGGTCGTACACCATTCTTATGTATTAAAACAAGAAAGTCTCTCTAACGTGCATGGGTTTGCCTCTCTCGTACATTATAAATGACAACATCAAATTTTGAATCCCAAAAAAATTCTTTCTGAAATAAATAAAAAGAAAAACATACTATAAGTACTTATAAACTACAATATTTATCTAATTAATGTATAAAATTAGATAAATAAAAAATTAAAGAATTTATTTTCTGCACCTGAAACTCCTTATAATAAAAATCCTTTGTCCCCTATGAGATATTCTTCCATATATAACCTTCAAGTTCTATCTTCTCCTTAAACTTAGATGAGATATTTCTGGAATACGTTCTAGATGGAACCAACCTAATATATAAGCTAATTTACATAATTTTCAAATTAAAACCTATAACTTCAGTATAAACCTATCGTGTTATCATGTTTTACAAAATTTTTAGAATTTCACTTATAATCTTTGACAATTGTGATGTAAATTCTTCCACCAACTCTCTTAGCTCCAGGCTAGAGGCCACCTCCTTCATCCGCAACATTTTGATATAGATTCAAATTCTAGTCTGGGAGTAAGGTTGTTGGATTGTGTAACAGAGCTGCTAGATAGTGTAGGAATAAATAGGCAATGTGACTGTACATGGACTATAGGTGGGGAAGGTGATACCTGATCTGGATGTGCACTAGCTGGATGTGCAGCACTTGATTCTATCTGCAAAATGTGAGACTTCATCTGGAAATGTACTGGCTCCTTCAAATGGTGGTAACCTGACCCTTGGCTGTTGCATTTCCTGTTTTCTCTTCTATGGCATATTTTTAACTTGAAATTCACATTTTATTGATTATTGCTCTAATTAAACAATATAAATTAAATATAACAGTATTTAAGCCTTCATTGAGAAATTTATGTATTCGTGTTATTTCCTTTTATGTTTAGGTTTTAAAATTGTCCTTTGGAATTTTCTTTGTTGGAAGATGTGTTTGTTTGTTTGATTATTATAAGGACTAAAGAACATACATGATAAACTAGTTTATGGTTCTAGTTTTTGTTACTTAATTCTCTTTTGATTGCATGCTTTAGTGGTTTTGTTTACTCAACGATTCTAGTTGCTTATGATTTTCCTGTTATTCCAAAAATAACACATTTAAGCTAATCTTGTTGTATAAATTGCACTTCTTGCCAAAATATTGTTTAAAAGGTTATGTTCAGTCTTATGGATTAGTGTTTTTTAGTTTGTAAAAGACGAAAGAAGAGAAAATAAAAAAGAAGAAAAGAGAAAAATTCTCAAAGCTATTTATTTTTAAGAAATTAGTGCTCATGGCTTAATGCCATATAAGCACAAAGGACCCATGTTATTAATAAACTAGGAAAACCATGGCTTAATGCTAGTAATGCATAAAGATGAACCAATTTTGACTGTCCTACCTAATTTTCTTCCCACTTATATATACTCATTTTCATTTACCTTGCATTTCCACAAATGATTCCATACTAAATGATCAATTCCTCCTCTTAACCTTACACAAGTTATTATTAAATACGACTTCCTCAAACAACAAAATGACCTTGAGACCTCTAGAATATTTGACAACATTGTTATAAAATATACATCCTCCACAAGTTAGGCATAATTTTATTAAAGTAGGCTCAACAAATGGAAGACAATTCAATTTTTTATCACAATAAAATCATAAGACCTTGCTAACTACAATTCAATTTTTGATTGAAGCCAATTCAATTCAACCTTTGACATTAAAAGATTTTTTCTTTTATTGAAACATTATAGTTTTAACTACAATTAATAAAACCTTACTTGAATTTTAATAGTCCAAATAATAAGGAAACAAGTCAAACAACATCAAATTCGTGGATGAAATGAGAGAATAACAAACACAAATTCATGCAATTTCTCTTACAATTAATGCAATGCAAAATAGCAAACATAAATTCTTACAATTAATGAAATAAGAGAATAACAAACAACAATTCATGCAATGAAAAATTCATCCCTTTAGAACTTTCATCGAACAATTTATAGGCATAAGAAATTCATCCCTAACTATTAACAAAAATAGTGGCATATGGCACTCTTCACCAACAATAACACATTCAGACGCACAATGAACCATTAACAGCTGAAATAGACGTAAACAACACAAACCATATTAACCAAAACTGACCCAAACAAAAGCTCCCCTAACAACAACAAACAGAAAAATAAAAAACCAAATGCAAAGGAGGAATAACTAACCACGATGGACGATTAACTAGAGATCAAGACGATGATGATCGTGTATATAACTGAAGACCATGACAGTGAGGGAAGAGGAAAAATGAAAAGTTTCAGAGATGTTTGTTTAAATAGATAAGGAAACAATTTACATTATGGTTAAACAAACGACATCGTTTTCCTTCCAATTAAAACCAAAATATTGATGCTGTTTGACTTTACCTACAGAATGATATTTCCATAAGTAAATTACCAACGAAAATATTAGAGTAGTGCTCTAAAGGTAATCACTTTTAGCACTTTTGCACAAACTTTATTTTGATTAATAAAGTGAAAGGCAATTTTCATTGATTTGATATTCATATTTATGAATTAATGTCGATCTTAAATCGAGTTAATAAAGTCCATGATACAAAAGATAGCATGAAGGAAATCATAATGAGAAAATGATAATGAGATTCCTATGATGTGAAATTATGTTAGTATCTAAATTATCCCTAGTTATAAGATTAATGAGACAGGACATTGTTAATCCAGATAGACTAGCACATGTTATACTTCTTGATTTGATTAAGCAGTGGATCTCATAAATTGTAAGCATGAGATGTTTAAAGTTAATATGTGGATGCTTACTAAGAGTAGTAAGAACATCGGCTGACCTTTTAGGAGATTATCATTTGGATGATCTATCAAATGTCAGTGATTAATTTCATCATAGCAATGGTGCAAATATCCTTAGACTTGAGGTACTCAAGGATATCTTAGATATTGATCATGTGTTTTGACAGCATTCCTTCTTGCCTCAAGACCAGGTCACTCATAGTGTGGTGATTAGTACATCTATTAGTATTCGAAGGTAATTGGGTAGCCAATAATGGATTCATCACTCCTGATAGAAGGACATGATACCCATGACCTCTTATCGGGGTCATTACTCAAGAATCTCTGACTAGAGTGGATGTGTCATGAAGAGAGTCTTTAATGACATAAAGAGTAATGAGATCCCTAGGACGAGAACTAATAACACTTGGACTAGATGTGATGTAGTCAGTCTAGTGGTAGTTGACACATGGCCCATGACTCGAATCAAGTGGCATATAGAATGGTAAAAGGACAAATTGCACGGTAATTGCCTATGGAAAGGTTTGTAAGTCAAATAATTGACTATCAAAGAGTTCATATGTCAATCTACTTACTTTCTAGTAAATTGGTGTCATGAAACCATTCATGAATTGATCGGATTAAAAGATAATTTAAGTGGCCAAAAATTAGGAACATAAAAGGTCACACAGTTAGCAGATTGAAGGACTGTTTCAAGATAATACTGTGATATGATCATGGAAAGAAATGTTGAAAAGGAATGGACCAAGCAAATGTTGCATGGATGTCCAAGGTGGAGTCACGATCGTGACCAGCTAAGTCAAAACCGTGACCCACTAATTCCAGCAAGATATATAAGTGATTTCTCAACACCTAAAGATAAAGATCAATAGCTAGAGAGTCCAAAAATGTTCTGGACATTTAAAGGAAGTTAAAGGAAGAATTTTTTTGCATGTCAAGCAAGGGTTGTTTGATGTTTATTGCATGTGATATAATTATCTTCTATCTTTCTTATTGAGCATCCTACTTGTGTTTCCATCTTGTTTAGTGCTCAAACCTTCCCTACACTGTAACACCCCATTACCCTAGGGTACGCACTGGGACGCCCGTAGGTCATTTCGATACGTATCCTAAGATAAGGGAGTGCTACGTGCACACACTACAGTACTCCACATGGCATCGTATGAATTTGAATAATTAAAA
>JANZXR010000009.1:19806238-19831311 GCA_027575705.1 Erythroxylum echinodendron
TGATTTATCTCAATTTATGTACGGAGGTAAATTAAATAAATTTGTTTGTTTTAAGTATCACTGGTGGGGAATTCCTCTCCCGTGGGCCAGGGGTCCAGATGTCACGCAGGACGTCGGCCCGTGGACCCGCCCGGGGAGGGGTTCCAGCAAGGATAGGAAGGCAATTTTCCTTAATTCTGTACTGCGGCCAGTTGACTAATTTACTCTCTTAACTCTTGAAAATTTGTATTAGTCTGAGCCTAAAATTATGCTGAATCAGTCTGAAAGTGAACCAAATTTTGCAGTTGTGTATTAGTCGTCAGTTGAGCTATAGTCAACTATGACATAAGATCCTCCAAGGTAGAAATTCGGTCACTATAGTTAGGCCTCAGATGCTGCTGTTGCTGCTGTTGTTGAGGCTAACTCTGCTGACTACTCTGACCTTGCTGTCCTTTCCCATATCTCAGATTTGGATAATCCCTCCATCCTGGGTTATAAGTATTCAAATAGGGATCATATTTTCTCTGAGACTAATAATTATCATTGATTGCATTACCATCAGCTTCTATAGTATTTTCTTGCAGAGTTAGACAAGCATCGGCAAAATGGCCCTGAAATCCACAAATATGGCAAATAGGGACTTGTGGTCCCTTGGTTACAGTATTTGCATTGACACTATTAGCATTGGAAGAATTAATAACTTGTCTTTTCAACAATTCAGCAATCTTTTCAAGTCTACTTTTAAGTTTAGAACTACTTACCTCATGGACACCGCGAGCGTATGTCTCTGAACGATACTCGAGCTGCTGAAGATTTGCAGCCATTGCTGCAACTAGGTTTCTGACCTCCTGAGGTGTCTTGTTCACTATAGTTCCCCCACTAGCAGCATCGAGAATGTTCCTATTATTTAGTAACATCCCATCATAGAAGAACTGAATAAGGAGCTACTCTGTAATTCCATGCTGAGAACAACTTGCGCAAAACCTTTTGACTCTCTCATAATATTCATACATATTTTCTGTATCTCTTTGTTTGATGCCACAAATCTCTCTGCACAAACTAGCAGCTCTGGAAGCTGGGAAGTATTTTTCTAAAAATAACCGCGCCATATCAGGCCATGTATCTACTGTCCCAGGCGGAAGATAATACAACCAGTCTCTAGCTACACCCTTTAGAGAAAAAGGGAAAGCACGCAATTTCAACTAATCCTTTGTTATACCTCTCCGTTTGAACCCAGAACAGACCACAAGAAAATCCTTGAGATGTCTGTTCGGGTCATCAGAAGGTAACCCATGAAATTTCGATAAAGCCTGAATCAAGCTAGCCTTCAATTCAAACCCATCATCTGCAGCCTGATACTGAATACATAGAGGTTGATCCTCTACTGGTGGTGCAAGCATATCCCTCAGATTAGCAGAAGCTCGACTTCTAGCTAGTTGCGCTGGTGAAATAGGTTGCTGATTTGCCATCTCTGCTTCTTCAAAATCTTCCAATATCTCAATCTCAAAGGAAGGCAACTTCTCAGTTTGGTCAGGCAAGACTTGCGCAGAAGTATAAGCTTGTCTATTGCACAGTTTAGTAGCTTTCCTTAGTTGTTTTGCGGTCTCCTCCATCTCCGGATCAAACAATAAATCACCTGCAGAAACACAATGCCGTATGTAAACAACTAGAAAAAATTATTAGTAACACAAATAAATAAAAACTTAAACATTATTCCTTGGCAATGGCACCAAAATTTGATGGCGTGTCAAACCAGCAAAAATAAATTCCTACTCTAGAACACTTAAAGGAGCAAAGTGGTGAATAGGGTTAAACCACAGAGACTAGTGTAGCCATTGTTTATTTGTGCAAAAATAATAAAAATAAACAGAATTGATTTAGGAATGGTTAATTTTAAAACATGAAGTCACGCAGAAGGCAATTAAAAATAAAGACTGAAAACAATATAAAGAAAGACCTAGCCAAGGTACTCCTCCGTTCGATACTGTAATCTGATCATAGACTCGAAAACATAAATTCAATTCATTCTTATGGAGAAAGTTATAGCAGACAGTGAATAGCGCATATCAACCAATCCATTCTTAATTATTTGATAACCCCGAGTAAAGCTCCGCAGATTATTACCCTAACTGATTAGACTATTCCCAAGTAAAGCTTCGCAGAATATAATCTATGGCAGCAGTAGACTCTAATAGACCTTTGTCTTAGCTAACAGAATCGGAAAAATCGCACTCTATTTAGACTAAATTATTTAATCTTATTAATTTCTTAATTGAAATAATTTTCCACTTCGATAGACAAAAAATCACGGATTCATTAATCATTCAGCAATTTATCCCTAATTCAATCAATTAACAGGCGATCAACAAACACGGTGACAATAAATTGATTAGAGCGCAGAGATCAAACAAACATAAGAGATGAACAAAAGCAATTAAACCCAAGGATTCTCACGAATTACATTAATCGAACGTTAGATACCTTGTCTAGATAAAGAGTTAGCCACACATAGCAATGGCAAAATACATTGTTCTTAGAGAAGAGTTTTCTATTTTTCACGCACAAGAGCTGCTGCCATTTCCTAAATTCTAATTCTCGTTGTTTCTAATTTCCTAGAATGAGACTATTTGTAGTCCAGGTTTACTTTTTATAATAAGCAAAATGAGACCCAAAAAATTATGAAAATAAGGCTCCAGTGGGCTACGAAATAACTTTGACTTCATCCAGCATAGGGGTTGTGTCATTCGGGCCCAAATTTTAAGGTAATTAATCCGAAATCTGCAGGTAGCATTCTATCAGCATCGCAGCACCTTCAACATGGTCATGTTGAAATTTTGTCCAGTTCTAAATTAGCCAAATTCACTCCAAATCACACCACTTTGGTATTTCATCACCTAGAACATACACAGATACGAATAACTATAGAAACACAAGCAAAACTTCACATAAACATATCAAAAAAACATAAAACACACACAAATAACATGCACAAAATGCAAGTTATCAATAATTAAGTCTAGGAACTAGTTGTTTAACACCCCACTCCCATCTGACACATGCACTTGCACACTTCGGACACACGTGCACATGCCCGATAGAAATGGTGTGTTAACCATTTCACCTTCACTATATCACAGGGCATCGTAAGTAAAACTATAAATAGCATATTATCTGAAAACCAAAATTTTCCTCATTTCATTTCCCAAACTATAATGTACACTGTAGCATTAACCATCGTCCATATTTTACAATGTCAACCTAGTACAACTCAGTCTACATACTCTACTACATACATAAGGAAACTAAACAAAAATTTAAAACAAACTATTCCTTCAGTCCTAGCTGACCAACCTTTGAGTCATGTTTTTAATCCAAAAGTTATACCAAAAACCCTTTTAAGCAGTCTTAGGAGTTAAGATGTCGTTCTATCGAACCTGAAAATGTCAACGTTGCAATTTGGTTAAGTTTTGCAAACTCAGTTAAGTAACCATCCTCAATGGTTCACTCTTGTCATGCAACACACAATTCAAGTCATCATAATTTACATCATCTCAATTTTCATCATGTAATAACACAAAACACTTTGTACACAATTATCCCATTTCAAAAATCCACACATTTCATCATTTCATTAAAATCATGCAAGACATATTCATCAGACATCTCATACAATACAAGTTCCCAAACATTGCAATTGCTCAATTTAGTCATATCATATGTGTATGCAATGTTTATGAGACTCAAATTTATTTATTACATTGTTGTGACCGAGTACCTTTTTCACTGTCCTATATTTGTTATTAATATCGGGCTCTATCATACTATACCGTATCCATTGTGGATACCGGGCTCTATCATATAAATTGAGCCATAGGCTCTTACTACGGATGTCTCAACTTTACGCTCTTTTTCATTAGCGACTCCAGTCACAACTGACTTTATATTTCATACATTTTTGGAATGCAGTGCATGACACATATTCAATCATTATGTTTAGTCATTCGCATTCACTTTCACTTTCTAATTCACATTCATCATCAGACTTTTAGTCCAGTATTCAACATATAAGTTAAGAACACATGTAGTCAATCACATTCACAGTCAAGAAACACTTCCAACACATTCCCGAATATTAAACTCCTCAGACAATCAATGGTCCAGAATCAGTACACAACGTCACATATCAACTCAATTCAAAATTAAACAAACAATCAAGGTGAGACCCTCTTAGGTTACTCACAATTTCTCCCTTTTTGCTTATTGCCTTAAAGTTCTGGCAATATCTGAAAGCGATTGCTTTACTTGCTCTTCTATATACAATCAAAGACAATTTCATGTTACCACATTGTTCATATAACTGAATGTGCATTTTTATAAATGTATCATGTAACATGCATGTTCAATGACATATGCCCGGGTATACTTCTGTAATAAACTGATGCAAAGATCAATTGTACTCCAAATGTGTCAAAATTCATACACTCATTAACTATTCCAGTTTGTTTTTCTCAAAACCCACAGGTCAATCTTACATGAACATTATGACAAGGCAGATGGAGTTTTTAGACAACACTTCCTTCTAAATAATAATTCCCCTATGTCTTAAGTTTATAATGAATTTAAGATCATACAATTTGGTTCATTTTTATATGAGTTATGCTCAAAATACCACACTATGCACGTTCGAAATTTTGGCTAATGCATGATTGAAAAATTAGTGCACTCTAACTTGTAAAACTCATATCTCTCAATTCCGATATCAAAAATTTACAATATTTATATCAACAGAAATCTAAGAGTATAATATACAAATTTTATTAAGACAACATGGTCTGATTCGGTTTTAATCAATACATTTTATTAGATCAAAACAGGACACGATTTCTATTAAAGGTAGTGCTGCAGCCTATGCTAAAACTCAACTTCATGCTAAATTTCAAGACCCTTAAGGACAGAATTAAAATTTGGCTCCTTCATGAAACTTGTAGCCATATGTCTCTAGTTTAATTTAAATCAAACATCATCTCATTTATATTTCTACAAATAAATATATGTCCAAATTACAGATGCATATTCAGTAAAACACTACATATATCATTCTCGAACACAATTTATTTCCAAAGTTCTATCGTTTCTCCATCAAGATCACCTCTATTCCCCATTCAAATCATCCACAAAACAATTTACAATTCACTGCTCATTTTATGAATAAAAACAGAACATTAAAGCATCCATACCTTCATCAACAATTTTGATCATTTTTACACATCATTTATACCCTTAATAAATCTCAAAATCATCCCTATATCAACTTATGAATTATTTCTCATCATATGAACAAGAATATATCATAACCTACGTAATTCCTCATCAACGTAACGTCATATGTCAACACCTTCGTCATGTTCATTTCATCCTAAACTGTCATCACATATGCTTATATATTTAAACAACCAACAAAGGTTTAGGTGCGACTTACTTGGTTAAGCTTCAAGATCTTCAAAAATCACCTCACCCTAGCTTTCCCATGTATCACACAACCATCATCTTTCAAGGAGTGATTTTGGGTCATTTTGTAGCAAGATGAAGAGGACAACAAGGATCTCGAAGTGGGTGGTTTTATTTTTAACAAAAAATCAAGGTGGTGAAGGTGGAGAGCAAAAAACATGAATGGGGAAGGAGAAGAAATGAAGAAGACGAATGTGGGAGAGACTTACGAAGAAAGAGAACCAAAAAGTTAGTCTTTTATTGAACAAAAACGTGGGTTTAGCAATTGGTGTGGCAAGTGACATATTTCACTTGCCACATGTCACTTTCTTATAATTTTCTAATGGGTTCTTTTTATTAACTAGTCTGCTTCTCAATTCTAATTCAATTGACTCTCAATTTTAAATGACATGTGTCATTAATCCCAATATCACTTTTCAATAATTCTACTATCATTTGATTTTTATTTCTACTACCATTTATCTATTGTTCTGCCACTTAGCATTTTTCTTAGTCCATAAATACCCAAAAATTACATAAATTTTCAAAGTTCTCCAAAAATTCTAAATCGATAATTTAATTCACCAAATTAATTTTCAGAACAAAATATTCACTATCCACATCATAATTACATTAAATCACTCATTTATACCTGGAAAATGTCAATGATGCATGTCCAATTATTGTAATGAGTGTCAACATTTTTCACGTGTATGAGTATGCCATGATACATAAAATGTACTTCTAAATTTCCAATACACTCTTGTGAAAAGAATCCTAGGGTCCTAACTCTGATCATGGGGTAATGGGATGTTACAAGTTGAGTTAGCCAAAGGCTCAAAGCAAATAGGTTGTAAATGGGTCTTTAAGACCAAAAGGGACTGGAAAGGTAACTTTAAAGAGACCTTCTCTCCAATTTCAAAGGACTTTTTAAGAATTGATATGGAATTGGTAGCTCATTATAATTTAGAGCATCACCAAATAGAAGTAAAGACCATTTTTTTTTAGGGTGACTTAGAAGAAAAAGTTTATATGGAGCAACCGGAAGGTTTTGTGACTGTAGAAAAGGAAAAGAGGGTGTGTAAATTAAAGAAGTCAATATAAGGTTTGAAACAAGCTTCCCAACAGTGGTATCTTAAATTCAACGATACCGTGACCTCTTATGGTTTTGTAGAGAACATTGTCGATAAATGTATCTATATGAAGGTCATTGGGAGCAAGTTCATTATTTTAGTACTATATGTTGACGATATTCTTTTAGGTGCCTATGATTTAGGCTTGTTACATGATGTAAATAAATTTCTCTCTAATAACTTTAAAATGAAAGATATAGGTAAGGCATCATATGTGATTGGAATAGAAATATTCCGTGACAAGGATTATTAGGGTTGTCTCATAAAGGATATATTAGTAACGTATTAGAGAGATTTAAGATGGAAAAATGCTCAGCAGGAGTAGTTCTAATTCAAAAGGGGGATAAATTTAATGAAATGCAATGTCCCAAAAAGGATTTGGAACGAAAGAAAATGGAATCTATTCCCTAGGCATCTATAGTTAGGAGTCTAATGTATATTCAGACTTGTACTCGGCCAGATATTAGTTTTGTTGCTGGAATGTTAGGTCGATACAATCAAGGTAATCTCGGATTGGACCACTGGAAAATTACAAAGAAAGTTTTTAGGTATTTACAAGGCACCAAAGATTACATGTTCACATGCAGGAAATAATATCACTTAGAAGTGATCGATTATTTAGATTTAGACTATGTTGGTTGTGTAGATTCAAGGAAATCTATCTTCGTTTATCTGTTTCAATTAGCAGGAGGGGCAATTTCTTGGAAGAGTGGAAAATAGTATGTCATTGCTACTTCCACTATGGAGGCCAAATTTGTGGTATGCTTTGAGGCCACTACTCAAGCATTGTGATTGCGAAACTTTATTTTAGGGCTAGAAATTGTCGACAGTATAATTAGACCAGTGAGAATTTATTGTGATAATTCTCCAGTTATCTTCTTCTCCAAAAATGAAAAGTATTTTGAGGGTGTTAAACACATAAATTTGAAATACTTGTCAGTCCAAAGAAAAAGTGCAAGAACATAAAATGTTAATTGAGCATATTGGAACTGATCCAATGGTAGCGGATCTGTTAACTAAAGGATTTCTGCCTAAAACATTTACTAGCCATGTTGAACGGATGGGCATTATAAATAAGTCCTTGTTAGCATGAGATTATGTTATATGTGTACATACGTTTGGATATTTGCTATTATTGTTTTGATACTTATAAATTCAATTAAAGTTATGTTTTTACTTATTTTTAGTTGTCACGTTATGTTGTGTGCATGCATTGCTTTATTGTGATGACTTGTGACCGTCATGATCTCATTATTTCAATTCATTCACGTTTGATGGCTTGATGGATTCAATATATGGTGCACACTTATGTTGTTGAATCATCAAGTCGTAACATGGGCCAATTGGGAGATTGTTAGATTAATTTAATAATTATAAAGTATGGGACATATTACTTTATTTGATTCTTATATGAAGTGAGCCCAAAATAATGGTTATTAAGTTTGTAAAGAAAATTAAAATTATTAGGGTTAATTAATAAAATCCTTCCCTCTCCTTTCAGTCAAGTAACGTTAACAGATATTTAAGACATATACATTCTTGTACCATTAACAAAGAATGAAGAAAGAAAGAAGGGCAGAGTGGATAAAGCTTTTGCGTAGAGAAGATGTTTACGATCAGAAAAGAATTATACTTATTGAGCATAGATCAAGGTTAACATTGCTTTGTTTTTTTTAATTTATAGCATGAATCTTAGGGTTTGAAGGTGCTGAATCAACTGTGTCTTGTCAAGAATATTATAGATTAAATTTACACAAGTTGCAGCGGGGAAAATGTTCCAATGTTTTCGTAATTAATGGTGAGGATCCTCTCCCTTTAATAGGAGCCATGAATATAATTTGATCGAACGCTTGGCCACCGTTTTTTTTTTTTGAAAAGTTAAAAAGAAATTGATTGAAAATTGGAAGAAATGTACAATGGGTGACCACATGTTCTAAAGACCATGTGCGTCAATGGGACAAAACGATGGTATAAAAGCCATAACAAAACAGTGGCATCTTCTACAATAAAACGTAAACGTTTAACACTTAGGGCAAACCGAACAAGCCCTTTCGCGATCTTTATTCAGATCTGCTCAATTAGGTAAAGTGAGACGGTAACTTTGGCAAGGAGGCGAGTAGCTCCCAACTTTTCATCCCGGAGATCCACACCTAGAGCAGCTTCTTACCAGCACAGGTAACAATTCCTTGTAACCATTGTTACTGGCTCGAGACTAGTAGTGCTTATGCAGAGAATCGTTTTACTGCCTTATCTATGCAAATGGAAGCTAATAATTGGAAGATTATGTGGCAGAATAAATGGGAAAAAGTAAGGGCAATCAATTTAACCCTAAATTTTCCATTGCTTCAAGCTACACCACGAGTTCTGTTTCTTTTTGTGAAAATTAAAAAATATAGTGTCAGACATGACTAGCAGTTATTCAGAAGATTGCAGCTTTCTGCCAAAACTGACGCCTATCCTTTTCATTTCTGATTAATTACTTGCTGATACTTCAAATCCTGGACTACTTTTTTTCTCGATTTTAATCCTTCAAAGTCATAATTTTATCACCCATATCTGTTCATTTTGTTTTTTCTGGAGAAGGGAGAAGATGTTTAAAGGTTAAATTGAACACTACTAATGAAGAATTAATTACTTAGTCATAACTCTAAGCACTAAAATATAACAAAATCACCTTCCATTTGCCATTTTATAGTCAACTATGCTGTGCAATTTGGTGGACAATTAGAATTACCTTTATATTGAAAGCTAGGAGGAGGAGATGCTTATTTCCTGAAGACAAAAAGAACAAGACATGGTTTAGCTGTCTGTGTAAGATGGTCCAGAATCTATGGGCCGTGATTTGTATCTTTTATTATCGTTTTATCTTTTTAATTTTTATTACCAAAACCCACTTCGCCCTTTTCTTTCTTTTTTCTAGTTTCCAAAATGTTGCAGCTTCTCCTGAATCTTTCCAGTCCTGCTCTTTCCACTACCCTTTTATCACCCATCCCTTGCCACTTCTTAGATTCAATATCTGTATGGCCTGGAGGCTCAGAGGCTTAGAGCCATTAATTATTATTTCCATTTTTAATGACTTCACAAGTCCCATTTTCTGATATTTGGGCAAAACAATGTGTCGCCTCCGCTTCTACTTGATGTTCGTAACCATTAAATATAAATTTAAAGACTGTCCAACTTTATCTAATGGCCAAAACCATGTCCTTTTAGACATTAAAGAGAGTTGATCAACAGAAGATCTGCGTCTCCTTAATAACATTTTTTTTTGGGTTGATAAATATTAGGTATCTCAGTTTCGTCAAATTAATCCTTACGTCTCTAAAATCTTACTTCCAGAATTCTAGAAGACGTAAATCTGAAATTTTAAAGTCTCTCAGATTCTTACGTAACCTGTACACTTCTACGCATAAGGAGTCTTCACATACTAATTGGTTAGCTACTAATTGATCACTGCCCCTAGTCAGTATTAGGTTCCTATCAACCCCAAATTTTCAGTAGTGTCAAACTTCCACACTGCCGCTGGAAGCGACATGTCCGCAATTAATCCGATCAAGGAGTATTACCAGGAGGCTAGAAGATTATCAACAGAGAAAATTCTCCCTCTCTTTCCTTGGATGACTCCAACTTAAGACTTCCTGCAAAGGAGAGACTTAAGTAAGGACTGAAGAGTTGAAACTCATTAGGCCACTCCTATTTTTAAATCTATAATGATAAACTTGTATATTTTTAATGTGTTTTTATTTTTATTTTATTATTTTCTAAGTTATTAAAGCAAAAGAATAGTCCTTTAATACCACTTTAAACCTAAATTATTTAAATTAATGGACAACATAAAAGAAAAATATTTTAGTGAAAAGGATATATTTATTTTCAGTTCAAATTATGAGAAAATGGCAAAAAACAACACTGCAAGGTGTTCCGTCTGCCTACTTTTCTTTTTTCAGTTTGAGCGGGAGGTATTGAAAGAGCATTATTGTCTGGACATAACAAAACGGGGTCTTTATCTATTTTGCTCTTCATATTTTCTTTACCAATAAGGCCCCCATTAACTTGGATAATGGCAAGTCCTCGAAGGGGCGTCTCTGTCCGTTGAAACGACTAGGGTTTTATTTTGAGCCGCAACCCACGCTTATAAATTAGGACTGACTATCCTCATAAGTCATAATACTGTTACTCACTTTCAAGTCTTAACGCTGTGCTCCTCCGTTTTCCTTCCCATTCGTCACTTATTCACCTCGTCTCTGTTTCAGTTAGTATCCATTTTGTTGTTTAGCTTATGTGCATTACTTATGTGATTCCGATACATTAGACCTTCGAGTTTGTCACTGGAAAACTTGTACGACATCGCGGCTTCAGTGGCCTTAATAGTGGATTCGAACACAAAAGTGAGTAACATTCAATTGGGTTTCTCCATCTTCTTCTTCTTCCAGATCTTAATCAGTTTATCGCTACTTGTTGCGCTAATATACGTGTGCCCTCAAACAGGGATCAGAAACAGAGGACATGAATAACACTACAACTACCAAGTGTAACGAGCTCAAAAGCTGTGTAGATTGTCATACAACAAGAACGCCTTGTTGGAGAAGCGGTCCTGCTGGTCCCAGAGTGAGTACGATCAACCCAATACGTTTCACCGATCGTCTTTTCTTATGATTTTGTTTGATCCTGAGTAGACAGCCTTTACTTTTACAGACACTGTGCAATGCATGTGGGATAAGATACAGGAAAGAGAAAAGAGCAGTTCTTGGTTTACACAAACCAGGGACGGAGAGGGGCAAGAAAAAGATTGGTAGAAGTAATAGTGCTAATAAGATGGGAGTTCCAACCAAGATGGGATTGACCGGTTTGTTCGGTTATGGAAGAGACTTGGCTGTTCAACAGAAATGGAAGAGAAAGCTGGGAGAGGAAGAACAAGCTGCCATACTCTTGATGACCCTGTCTTGTGGCTCTGTTTATGCTTAGAGAACAGAGACTGATTACAGAAAAAAAATTAAAGATAAGATTCTGCACTCTTTTTTATGGAGAAGCAGAAGCAGACATGGAAGGCGTTAAAGAAAAGCATTAAGGATCTAGTGAGTACGTAACGATGGTTTCTGTTTACACAACACTGTATACTGGTGTTTCAATTTTGTTTATCATATCTTCTTTCACATAAAGTTCTGTTGTTTTCACTTTCTCGGGACACTAGGCTCTCGCATCCATAGTTGAATGCTGAGACTTGTAGTTGAAAGGATCAACTTTGATCGTCACTTGTCCGCTTATTAATTTTTCCGTAATTATCTTTTAAATTTCACATAAAAGCTAGGCCAATGACTGATATCTTACCATCAGCCTTCCAATAAAAATGGACCAATCAATGAATGCTTCCTATCCTTCCTTATCGAAACAGATTACAGAACTTGAAAGAGTTTAGAGTGGGCATAGACAAGTGTTCCAAAACACACCTCTACTAATAGGCTTGACATGTCAGTTTGGTTCCAGCCGGTCCAACTCAAATTCAATTGTTGAAATTTTAGTAGATTGAAGGTTAAATTGAAATTGAGTTTGTAAATATAATCTGATCTGTGATAAACATTTGGTATTTAATCGTATTTTTTATGTGTATGTTAATTTAAATTGAGTTTAAAACATTTGTTATTTTAAGTAATTATATCAACTCTTATCATTTTAATCAGAATTACTTATATATTAATTCTGTTGGACCTTTTTAAATTCTGCTTCATTGCAAAATTTTAGACTGGATGATGAAGACGATAACGATGACTTATATATTAATTGACATGTAATGCTTTCAGCAGATCGTTATCAAAATAAAAGATAAAAAGACGGCTGTTCTGAACTAAGAGTAGGGTACAGCAAACCCACTCCAACTAGAGACGTCTGGTCGACTACCTTCGAGTCATGTCCAACCTAGCATGACTACAGGATGCTAGTTGATGTATGTTCTGGCTCATTCTAGCTGCCTCTAACGTTACTAACAACCACAGTTCGACACGTAATACACATGTAGGTTAAACGTCATATTGCCACGTCAATTGACCGTAAAACGTGTCACAACGCAAGTTCTTCTCTTTTCTCGAAACTTCTTCCCACTCTATTTTGTCACCCCGATTTGTCTGGTGACCTCATCTACCAATCCATTGAAGCCTACGCAACAACCGAATAATTCAGTCAAAAAATAAACGATGCAGCTCTCAAGAATGGCCGCCGCTGTCGCCGAAAGAGCATACAGAGTCGTCTCCTTGTCCCGTTGCTTTGTCGCTCAACGGGCTTTTGTTGCCGTGCCAACTGGTCAGCCGGCTGACCCTGATGTTTTCTCTGAGGAACGTGACCGGAATCTCGAAACTACCATATCCTCAGGGAAGCCTGAAGTAATGAGTCCTGACCCAAAATTTTTAGCAAGCCTATTAGGTATTTGACGTGATTAAGATTGAAATGTGAGAACTATTTGCTTTTTTTGCAGGAAACAAGAGAAAAGTATGAACCTGACACAGCAAAGCGCCAAGTGGATGCAGAAGCGGAACACAGTCCCAGCACTGAAACAGAGCCATTCACATCACCGAAACCACCACATGCACCATCTCCGAGGCTTGAGAATGTTGAAATACACAATCCTGCAAAACCCCACGTGCAACAAACGCGCAAGAACACAACTTTAACCCTGGAAGAAGTTAATTGCGCTGGTCTCGACGGCTCCCCATGGCCAAAGGGAATTAAGAATAACAGGGAACAAGTGGAAGACGACAATGAATACTATAAGCATCACAAGGCGTCACCTTTATCGGAGATTAAGGTGGCAGATACCAGAAAGCCAATAACTAGAGCAACTGATGGTACTGCAGATGCTGTAGAGTACGGACTTGGTAAGGATGTGGTTGGGTGGAGACCGGAGCAGCTTGACACCGCTGAGGAGGCGCTGGAGAGAGCTCGCCGGATTTGGACAGAAAACGCTATGCGTGGTGACCCAGATTCTCCTCATGGAAGGATTTTGAGGGTCTTACGTGGGGAATGGTTTTGATAAGCTTCTGAAAACGCTTGCTTTGAAATGTGTAGCATGACAGACAAATGAAGCATGTATATGAATAACCTATGAGATCTTCTTCATATTTTGGGTAGTTTTAATTCTGATCCCACATTATGTAATCAATAGACATTAATTTTTTGTTTTGTCGTAACTATTAATGTTTGATGAGAGCATATTAATATTTTTTTCTTGCAAATTTTTGGGTTCGCTAATCATTTTCTTATCCTTTTAAAAATTACTTTATCAATTTTTGGAACTAAGATTTTACAAGAATTCTTCTGACGCAAACCTTTCAAGGCATTAATAGCAGGAGGTATATCGATTTGTTTGCATTCAATTTATTTGTTATTATAACATACATTACTGTTGCATATACGATGAACTGTCTAATATTTGGTACGAGTAACATTACCTCTATCTTACTTTAGTTTTTTAAAAATTTTGAATTGTAGAAAATATTTTCATTTTAGAGTTTTTTTTAGAATTTTTTTAAGATTAAAGTAGAAATCTTCAATTAAGTGTTTTGGAAGTGTTTTGGAAGTGTTCTTACATTTAAAAAATTAATTTTGTTGATTTTTTTTGATATAATTTTGTTTGGTATTTGATAGGCATAAATCAGGTCGTTATGACCAGGTTAAAAATTAAACAGACCTTTTCACCAAAAGATGTCATTTGTTTATTAAAAGAGGTAGAAAATTCAAAGCTCTCAGACGCGAACATGGGAGACTTGCGTGCTCACCATCATGAAGGCCATGCTACCAAGAAAGTCCGGCTACGTGATAGCAATGCAAACCCCCTATCTCTTCTCCCAAAACCTAGCTATAGTGCAGTGGTAACTGGTCGAAAAATTGTGGAGGAGAACGAAGAGTTACCCTAGTAGAATTTGAAGAAGGGGATATTACAGTAGTCCATAGTGATTTAGGAGCAGCATTGGAGTTATCCAATATGGTTAAAACTCGACTTGATAAACAATGGGAACGGGCTATGTTGGTTAAATTGCTAGGTCGTTAGATCGGTTTTAAGATGTTGCAAAATCGATTGAAATCAATGTGGAAACTTACGGGGCCTATGAAAATTATTGATATGGATTATGATTATTTTTTAATCAATTTCATCGAAGAGGAAGACTACTTGAATGCGCTAACAAAGAGGCCATGGGTAATTATGGGGCATGTGCTCTCAGTTCAACCATGGTCCCCTACATTCTGGCCTTCACAAGGTAAGATATCGAGAGCAGCAGTTTGGGCTAGGTTTTTAGAGCTTCCGGTGTCTAGATATCACCCTGAGATCCTTCGTGCCCTTGGTAACCTTGTGGGAGATACTATTAAAATAAACGAGATCACTCAACAATCCCAACGAAGGAAGTTCGCTAGGGTGGCAGTGGATGTGCATATTAGTCTTCTCCTACGTTCTTGCGTTGTTTTGGATGGAGAAAAAATCAAGGTTGCCTACAAAGGACTCTCATAAATTTGTTTCTCATGTGAAATTGTGGGGATCACTGGATTGTCCTTCGATGAAACAAGGCTCTAATGCGAATTTTGGTGTCGCTGATAATGTCAAGAAGGAAAGTTCGGGGAACCAACAGATCGCTTCTCCATATATATACGGGGGCAAGGAAAGAGGTTTATGGACCATGGATCCAAGTGCAATGGCGAAGCCGTCGCCTGACTAGTAAAGAAAGCAATCCAAACATAACAAGAATAGGGGAGAATAATCAGGGTGTCTCACGTGGTTCTCGATTCACGATTTTATCTGATGACGACGATTTGGGGAATTTGATGAAAGACCCATATATTTTGTTGGAAGTCACCAAATAATGCTTGCTGCTAGAAAGGAATTAGGTCGATTACCAGCTGAGACAAGGAAAGCCGCCGAGAGCAAAACACTTAGAAGATAGCCATGGAACAAATAACAAGGGTAAGGCTATAGTGAGTAATGGGCATGTTGTTATGCATTCTACAGAAAATGAAATGACAGGGTCTACTCCAAGAATTACAAGGTCCAGCTATGGCTTTAAGGCCATATAGTGCCGAAATCTAAGGCACAATATAGTTATTATAATCAACTTGCACGACGAAGTGTTGATGCATGACAACGCCTTTCATCCACTGAATGATGATGCCATGGGATGTATTGGCCTTGATGCTGATGTTGAGGGGTTTAAAAACATTCATTCATCCTCCTCTCTTAATGGGTATAAATTCCCCCAACAAACCCCGACATACGACAAGCCTTGACCTCATCGCAAGATGACAATGAGTCTTACACACAACAGATGGAAGTGGTTCCTCAAACCCCCGGGAGCAACATAGAAGGTGTTTAACTAGATATGAGATGAACACTCAGGTTTAAAAAGTGTTTGTCTTCATCTTTATCTATTTCTATATGTATATTCTTATTTAGAATTGTCAAGGGGCTGGAGGCAAGGCTTTCAAGCCTGTTCTTAAGAATTTCGTTTAGGTACATAAACCATTCATCGTTGTGCTTATCGAAACAAGGATTAGTGGGGATAGAGCTTATCAGATAGTGAAGCACTTGGTTTCCTTACTCTTTTTGGGTGGAAGTAGAGGGTTTTTCAAGGAGAATACTGCTGCTTTGGATTAGTGAAGTTGAGGTTTGGATACTTGCAGTACATCGCCAGTTTATTCATGTCAATATTGTGAGGGTGGCTTTACATTTGACTTCATCGCAGTGTATGCCAGTTTGAAATACGATCTTCAATGGTTCCTCTGGCCAAACATTAAAAAGTTAGCAAGGGCTGTCCATAATCTATGGCTAATAGGAGGCAGTTTTAATGCTAAGCTAGAGATTGAGGATAAGCGTGGGGGAGCTAGAAAGCAACCCGTGGTGAACAAGCTATTTTAGGATTGTGTTTAGGAGTGTAGCCTACATAATCTTGATTTTATAGGGCCTCGGTTTACGTGAAGAAGAGGGAAAACTTGAGCTAGATTGGATAGAGTTTTTGCTCTGATAATTGGTTCAAACAGATTCTCATGAATAGAGTATCTCACCTTCCTTTTATGAACTCTGATCACCGTCCTATTCTTGTCAACTTTGAGAAGTCGGCAAATTCCCAGAGGTGTGCTCATCCTTTCCACTTTCAAGCAACCTAGATGACTCATACAAAGTTTGCCACTTTTGTACATGCGAATTGGAGGACGACTCAAACGGATTTTAGTGGCTTTTTGGAAAATTTTTCTCTCAAACCTTAAGCCTGGATTCATTACAAGATGCATTTGGTACTATCATTAAGGATGTAACGGTATTGAAAGGCATGGCTAGATGTTTTATTGCTCATCTTACTCAGAAGAGGGCTCACATCCTAAACTTTTTCCAATTCGAGATGGCTTTAATCGTCTTTCTAATGCTGCACGACTCCATTTGAGCAGTCCAATTCTATTTGAGGAGGTAAAGTCGACAGTTTTTAGTATGGATCCTAATAAAGCTCCTAATTATGATGGCTTTCACGCAATTTTCTATAAAAAATAATAGGACACCATTGACCCTTATTTGGTGGATTTTGTGCAATGTTTGTTCGGGCATGAAACCTAGGAATCTACAATTAATCAAACAATCATAGTTTTGGTGCCTAAGATCCCTACTCTGACTATTATTTCTCATTTCAGACCAATTACCTTGTGTTTGATGGTGTATAAAATTATCTCTAAGGTTGTGGTTAATCATATAAAACCATATCTTTATGACCTTGTCAAGTTTATGCAGTGCAGGTTTGTTTCGGGACATTTGATGACGGATAACATTATACTTGCCCAAAAGGTTATTCACTCAATTGAGAAAGCAAAGGGGTCAACAAGGGTGTATGTCTATCAAAATGGATATGGAAAAAGCTTACAATCAGCTGAATTGGGATTTCATACATGATACGCTTACAGATATTGGGATGCCTGATGACTTGACTTTTTTAATCATGAATGTATATCGTCAATCTTTATGAAGGTTAATTGGAATGGTGATCTTTCAAACTCGTTTACTCCATCTCGAAGCATCGGGAAAGGAGATCCTTTATCCCCATACACTTATGTATTATGTCTGGAGCGGCTGGGGCATTTAATTGCACAGGAAATGTCTCGGGGAAGATGGATGGCTATTAGAATGAGCAGAAATGGCCCTCAGCTCTCGCGTCTCTTTTTTGCCGATGATCTTGTACTATTTTCAAAAGCTTTCATGGACCAAGCTTTGGTAATTCAAGAAACTCTAGAGATGTTTTGTGTCTTGTCTGGACAAAAGGTAAGCAAGGAGAAAACTAGATGCTACTGCTCTCCGAACGTTTTGAGGACTCAAGCTTGGCATTTAAGTCGCCAACTGACAAATCACCTTTGTAAGTACCTTGAGATTCCTTTTATTCATGAGAGAACCTCCAAGAAAACTTATCAATATATTCTAGACAAGGCATAGGCTCGTCTTACTGGTTGGCATGATAAGCAACTGTCCCTAGTTGGGAGAATTAATCTTGCAAAATCTATTATAGCAGCACTTCCTATTTATACCAGGTAAACTGTTAAACTTCCTTGTCATCTCTGTTATGATCTTGAGAAGGTAATGAGGAACTTTATTTGGCACTCAGGGACTTCTATCAAAAGTTTCAGCTTAGTTAATTGGGAGGTGGTCTGCCAGGCTAAGGAGAAGGGCGACCTTGGAGTACACAAAGTCCGTATGCATAATGATGCTTTACTCTCCAAATTAGGATGGTCTTTAATAAATCGACCTGACGCTCTTTGGGTTCAAGTGTTAAAAGCTAAATACAAGTTTCAGGCAAAGTTGTTACCTCCGCAAATAAACTTTAAAGGAGGATCAATGGTATGACGTGATATAGCTTCTACTTTGCAACATGTTCTTCGTGGCATCAAATGGAAGCTTGGGAATGGGACTTTTGTTCAATTATGGTTCGATGTGTGGGTGGATGATTTGGGTCCGTTGCTCGATCATATTATCAAGCTGATTTCGATAGAGATCATAAACCTCAAAGTTGCTTATTTTGTGCATGCAAGTGGAAGCTGGAACTGGGATTTATTTCAGGATCTACTGCCCTCTTCAGTGTGCATGTATATTGCAGGTATCCTCCCCCCAAATATCGGCTTAGGCCCTGATAAGCTTATATGGGGTGCTTCAAAAGATGGCCTTTTCTCCACAGCCTCTGCTTATGATTTAATTGCGGATGATAATATAAGTGTCAGTAATGGGTTCTAAGACTTGGTTTGGTAATGGAAAGGTCCCCAGCATATTAGATCAGTCCTTTGGCTCCTATCTCACGGCTGTATTTTTACAAATTAGAAACATATTCTTCATCATATTGCTACCGATACAAGCTGTTGCCTATGTGGAGACATTAAAACCTGTATGTGTGTAGTGCGGGATTGTTTTAGGGCTAAAGCCATTTGGCTTTCTTTACTGCCGGCAGGTTTCCCAGATGCTTTCTACTCTTTGGCAATGTAGGAATGGATGAAGCTTAATCTTCAAAGTAAAAGTCAAGTATATGATCTTGCTTGGCATACCATTTTTGTGGTGACATGCTATTTCATTTCGTATTGGAGAATTCAAACCATTTTTAATTCAAGTTTTCGGTGGCTTGTGAACCCAAGTCAAATTATTCTTGAATATGTGTTTTGGATAAATAAGTCATTTGAGTTGCAAAGTCAAGTTGGGATGGGTTCTGGAATTTGGTTTGAGAAGTTAGTGGGATGATCCCCTCTGCCACGTGAATGGGTTCGTTTAAACACAAATGGAGTGCTTAAACGTTCTACTGGTGTAGCCTCAGGAGGGGGTCTTATTTAAGATAGTACTGGGAAGTGACTTGGTGGATTTGTTCAGAACAATGGATGTTGCTCTTCTATAGGAGCTAAGTTTTGGGGAGTTTACTCCGACTTAATGCTTGCCTGGGGCCTTGACTTCTGACGAGTTGAATTGGAAACTGATTCCCTTGTTGTTATTAATATTATGTCTTCATCATTGACATTAAAGGCACAACTAGCTCCATTGTTCAAGGCATTTTGAGCCTCTTGTCCAGAGATTGGATAGTTCGATCTCGACATACTTACAAGGAAGGCAACTGATGTGTGGATTGGCTAGCCAACTGTAGCCCCTCTTTTGGTATTGGTGTTACCTGTTTTCCTTCCCCACCCTCAGGATGTTTAAGCGTTCTTCTTGATGATATAGCGGGCGTTGCGCTACCGTGCTTCTACTTGTAACTTTTGTTTCCTTTTCCCCTTGAATTAAAAAAAGAGATCTAATGTAGTTGCAAAGGCTTAAACCTGGCCCACATGGGTTGTATAGTGAGCCTCCAAAATTGAATTGAAGATGATATCATGATATATTGTATGTTAAAATTATATTTGTATAAAACATTCAACATGAATTAGGTTGCCAATTTTTATTCACATAATTCTATATCTTCTGCATTGTGAATAAAATTTTGAATAAAATACTTTAGTGATTAATTACTAGGGCTTAGCCCCAACAACTTTAATTATATAAAATTATATATTTATGAACTTCATCATATAAAGAGTAAATAAATTTAATCGTAATTAATTATTTTGGTATAATACATTTTATCTTATAGAAATTTTTATTATATTTGAATTATTAATTAGGATGAAATATCAAATCTTTTTTTTTTAATTTTCCCACAGGTATTAGGAATTGAAATATAATTTTATAGTTTTATCATAAAGTTTAACATAAATTTGTTTAAATTAAAAATTTAGCCCATATATATATAGTTTGTTAACTTCAATTTATTGATAAATAGCGTGTATGTTTAAATTATGCTGCTATTCAAATTGTTAATTTCTTTGATACAAGTTGTGAAATTCCTAAATTGAGGGATGAAAACTATAACATTTGGAAGGAGAGAATTCTTCTTCATCTAAGGTGGATAGACATTGATTATGTTATATGAAAGGATGAACCACCTAAGTAAGAAGGCTAGCACTACAACTGAAATTGTTCTTTATAAACGTTAGGAGTGATCTAATCTCCTAAATATGATGTTCATAAAAACCAAAATTTTTGCTAGCATTCGTAGTTTTTTAGAATAACATGAAAATGTCCATGCTCTACTGAGGTGAGTAGTTCAAAACTTCAAATAAAGCACTTGCCAGCACCCTGACTATAAAATTTTCATCTATAATGCTTACAAGTGTTTGAGTTACATGAGAGCATATCATAAAGATAAGGGACATTGCTACTCAATTAAACAAACTCGAGGTTGAGATATATGATTCTTTTCTCATGCATTGCATTTTGAACATCCTTCCACCACTATACGGACCCTTAAAAATCTCTTATGATACACAAAAGGATAAGTGGTCAATAAATGAATTAATAACCCTATGTGTTTTGAGAAGAAGGGAAATTGTTGATGGAACAAGGAAAAAGTTCGCAGGGTGCATATTTAGTTGTTCAAAGTAAAAAGAAAAAATAAATCAACTTAAGGGGAAAAGGTCAAATGCCTGCCCAAGCTGACATCAAGAAGGAATCAAAGTGTAAGAAGGATTCTGCCAAACATAAGAAATGACTTGAAAAGAAAAATAATATAATCTCACTAGTTTGCTTTGAACCTAATATAGCTGAAGTTTGTTATGACACATGGTGGATTAATGCTGGTTGTACAATTCCACATTACAAATAAGTTGCAAGATTTACAAAATCTAAAGAATCCAATAGGAAACGAGCAGTATATCTTATCCAAAAACAATATGAGTCTCCATATGGAAGTTGTTGGAGATTGCAATTTAATTGTATGTGTTGTATTTTTTTAATTTGAAAAGACATTTTATATTCCCAATTTCTCAAGGAAATTGATTTCAATTTCAATACTTATATCTTTTGGATATTCATTTCATTTTTCAAATGAATATTTAAAGTTAAATTATTAATTTGAATTTGTTGGGAACGGCACATTATTTGATATTCTTTTTCCATTTTAATTCATAAGAGAATACCTTTTAAAATGTAACACATTTTCATATTAGAACAAAACGTTATGTTATGAATGAAAATTCTTCTAGTTTGTGGCACTAGGGATTAAGACATATCTCCATAGAAAGGATTAAAAGATTGGTGAATGAAGAGTACTTAGAACTTCGGATTTTACTGATTTTGAACGTATGCACTACATAAAGGGAAAGCAGAGCAACAAGTTAAAGAAAGGTGCCAAAAGAAGTTCAAACATATTAATGATCATATATACAGCTATTTGTATTTCAGATATGGACTCGTATAGTC
The DNA here is from genome assembly GCA_027575705.1 of Erythroxylum echinodendron. Lineage (NCBI taxonomy): Eukaryota > Viridiplantae > Streptophyta > Magnoliopsida > Malpighiales > Erythroxylaceae > Erythroxylum > Erythroxylum echinodendron. The sequence goes on from JANZXR010000009.1 coordinate 19,828,109, forward strand.
AGAAATACTCCATCTCATTTATAGATGAAAACTCATGATATACGTATCTCTACTTGCTTCATAACAAGAATGAAGCACTAGATGCTTTCAAAATATTCAAATTTATAGTTGAGAAACAATGCAGTAAGCAAATTAAGATCGTGAGGTCTGATATAGGTGGGAAATATTATGGTAGATATACCGAAGGTGGACAAGCAACTTATCTATTTACGAGGTATCTTCAAGAAAATGAGATAGTAGCTTAATACACTATGTTTGGATCTCTAAACTAGAATGGTGTGACAGAAAAAAGAAACCGAATATTATTGAACATGGTACATTAACATTAATGTTAAGTATTTTTAAACTTTCTAAGTCCTTCTAGACTGAAGCTCTTAAAATGGCAGTATATATATTAAATCAGGTGCTAACCAAGGTTGTTTCAAAAATGCTATTTGAGTTATTTAAATGTTAGAAACCAAGTTTGCGACATTATGCGCTTAGGGATGTCCATATGAAATAAGAATTTATAATCCACAAAAGAAGAAATTGGACCTAAGGACCATAAGTAGTTGTTTCATTGGATATGTTGAAAGGTATAAAGGATATAGATTCTATTATCCATCACATTACACTAAAACTGTCAAATCAAAAAATGCAAAATTTCTTGACAATAACTTGATTAGTGGGAGGGAATAATTTCAATATATAGTTTCTGATAATGGTCATTTGGATACTTAGCCTTCCACCTCAAACAATAAAGTGATTATGATTTACAACACTCCTCAGGTTTAAATAGACATTTTACAACCATCTATTAAAATTCAACAGCTTATGATTAACATAAATGACAATTAAAAAATTCCACAAGTTTCTGATAATTCAATAGATCTAGTTATTCAAGAATTTAACAACCAGTTAACTAACAAACTTCATATGAGGATATTGGTGCAATAATAAGGAGATCTATTAGAATAAGAAAATCAGTTATTACTAGTGATTATGTTGTATATCTACAAGAATTTAACTACCATACCGGAGTTGGGAATGATATTGAAACCTTTTCATAAGCCATGAGTAGCAAAGAATCAAATTTACGGTACAATGTCATGAAGGAAGAAACGAATTCCATAGAGTAATGATGCTTGGGATCTTGTTGAGTTGCCTAAAGGAGAAAAACTCGTAGGCTACAAATGGGTATTTAAAACAAAGAGAGACTCAATAGGCAATATTGAGAGATATAAGGCAAGACTCATTGCTAAAGGATTCACTCAAAAAGAAGGAATCGATTACACATATATATTTTCTCTTGTGTCTAAAAAAGATTCACTTCATATAATTTTATGCGTTTTGAGTTTCTCTCTCAAGCCTAGGCGATTTTCTCCAGAATCTCCCCTAGTTTTCACTTACATTTAGCTCAAATCATTTCTTACATCAGTGATTGGTTATTCTTGTTACAACACTGATTGCTGGGTGGGATTTTTTGGGCGATACGATACATATTAGGGTTGGAACCTATATTCGATTGGTCGGAGATTTTTATAGAGGAGTAAGGATACATGAGTCTCGTAGTTGAGTTTCTGGTTGGTCAGTTTTGACGACAATTAGGGCACAGTGTGGAGTCACCTGAAGTTTGGAGAAAATTAGGGTTTTAGTGATCGATTGCACAAATAGATGGCTTCGATGACGGTTACATTTGGGGTCACTTCCGATGACCCTGGAAAATGGGAAAGCAGAATAAAACTCAAAAAAGGGTAGAGACGTAACAGTGGAATGTGTCTTAGGACTCCAATCTCCTTCGAAGGTGGCGATAAGGGGAGACGACTGTCAGGAAAGTTGGGACAATGACTTCCGACCCAATGTTAGGGATAATATCGAGGTGAACAAGGTGGGTGGTAGCAAAGCACAACCTGATGATGGTGGCACCCAGGTTGGGACTAATCGCAGTGGGAGCCTGGGAGCAGTGAAAGCAGGTAAGGTAACTCTGAAACTTAATCAAAGTACTCATCAGAAGAGGGATGATGTAGCATACACTTCTGCTGAGTCTATTGAGAATGCTGAATTGGATGAGGAGGCATGTGAATCGAATAAGAAGAGGGGTGACAGCAATGAGGCGGATGCAACTTTGGAGGAGCATGGGCTTGCTCAGCAGATGTTTGATGAAATGTTAGGATCACGTATTCAGGACAAGCAATAGGGTACAGGCGGTGAACCTGTAACCCGAAGGCCACAATATCTTCAGCCAACCACTCCCACTACACTTCCAAAACGCTCCAACCTCTTCAGCAACAACAGAGAGCTCAATAAGGAATTAAATTTGAAGGTTTCACAAGTGAAGGATGAGGTAGCTATTGAAGCCTCAGATGTAGCTTTAATTGAAACTCAATGACGGTACTGTCTGGTTGGGTGTTTCACAGTAAATTTTCAGGGATGAAGGCTATAGAGGGGATGATGGACAAATAAGGTGTCCGATGTAAAGTGTTACCCCATGATAGGGGCTGGATTGTTTTCAAATTCGAATCAGAAGAGGATAGAACTTCTGTACTAGTAGATGGACCTTACCTTCTCTTTGGGAAGAACCTGTTGTTGAAAAAAGTGTCACCCGGTTTCTGCTTTGATTATAAAGAGTTTATGAATGTGTCAATACGGATACAACTACCTAATGTGCCTCTAGAAATTTGGACTGAGATGGGACTGTCAAAGTTAGGATCCGACTAGGCAAACCAATCTGTACCGATCGTATAACTAGTATCAAGGCTAGGTTAGGGTAGGTGAGAATGCTAGTGGAAGTAAATCTGGCCAAGCAACCACCCCTTAACTTTAATGTCTGCCTGATGGTAGTAAATTTACCATCAGGTTGTGTGTGAAACATTTCCTAGGTATTGTTATGGATGTAAAAATTTTGGTCACACCCAATGATACGAATACCGTACTGGACTTGGTACCGGATTGAATTCTGATACAGTACTGTATCAGTACCGGTCAATACTAGATACCGTTTCAAGTAATTTTTAAAATTTATAAAATAGTCCGTGAACTTTTTTAAAAATTGCAAAATAGCCTATTATCATATTGTACAGTTGTACTGTATATTTTTAACCCTGCTTATAAAAATCAAAATAATAAACAATAATTACAATTAATATTAAATAACAATAATTTTCAGATATTTCACATATAAATAATAACCACAATTTATATGAAAAAAGACAATCATTATCATA
>JANZXR010000009.1:19840189-19857786 GCA_027575705.1 Erythroxylum echinodendron
TGAAAAGAGGAAGAATTTGGTTTTAAAAATCTTGTAATTTTACAATTATTGCTTTAATTATTCAATTGATATGATGTCATGTGGAGTATTGTAGTGATCGCACGTAGCGCCCCATTATCTTAGGATATGTATCGAAATAACCTACGGGCGTCTCAGTGCGTACCCTAGGGTAATGGGGTGTTGCAGGGGGGGCAAACATTATAGGGTAGCATGGGAAAATATCTATGCACCCAAGACAAAAGGGGGTTTGGGGCTGAAAAATTGCAAGAATGGAGCTTGGATCTTTTATCCAAAGTGCTATGGAACATTCATATAAAAGTCCACTCACTTTGGATACGATGGATCCATAAATTTGGTTTGGGATTGGCAGAGTTTGTGTTCCCCTCTTATGAAGACACTTGCACATATTCAGAATCTGTTGGTGGAGAAATTGGGTGGCCGAAGGGAGGAGGAAGGGAGATTGCAGAGTTTGTGTTCAAATGGTACACTTTCATCAATGATAGTGTATGAGTTGATTCGAACAAAATACACTATTAAACCCTGGATGTCCTTCATATGGAAGTAATACATTCCTTCAAAATTTTCATTTATTGCATAGTTGAGCCTCCATAACCGACAACCTACTAAGGATAATTTGATGTTCTTGGAGTTGGGCCAATATTGTAGCTTCTGCCAAATGGAACCGGAATCTGTTGAACATTTGTTCTTCAAATGCCCCTTTATAAGTGCTATCTGGAGTAATATTTGAAGTTGGTTAGGAATGACCCGCCCCATGCTGGCATTATCCAATGCAGTCAAGTAGATTCGAGAAGACTACTATAGAGCTCTGTTAAAAAGTAAAGCAGCCCGATTATCACTTCTTTCCACCATATATCTGATCTGGAAGACAAGAAATGTAGTCACACTAGATTCTGCCTCTTTATCCATTTTTGATGTAGTTTATAAGATTGAACTTGTTATGTATAAGATCTTATATAGATTGTACCCCAATGACTTGATAACTTTTTGATGTAGTGGGCATTCTTATCTGGGTTTACAACTTCTAGTTGGGTTTGGGTACTTTTGTATGAATTTGAAAGGTAGCTTAGCTGAAGGATCTCCTATGGGTTAAACTCTCAAAGGGATGATAATGATGCTCCCTCGTCTACTGCTAGGTGGCTGATTCATTTATGGTGCCAATGTCATACTGCTACTCGTGGCAAGGGCAATGGGTGCAGACGTATAGGAGCAGGCTGATGCTTAATGTTGAAACTGTAATGGACGGACAGTTACTATTGGATGGAGTATCAAAAAAAGAATTAGTTGTTCATTTTGACATGGAATTACGTCAAATAGATGTGAAAACGACTGTCTTAAATGGTGACTTAAAGGAAGAGGACCAGAAGGATTATCCTATAGTAAAGATGATCATTAGGTTTGCAAGCTTAAAGGATCCATATATACATCTTATGTCATTGGCACCAAGATCCATCGAGATAGGTTTCACAATGGTTGCTACACTTGGTGAACAATTTTCATATGAAATCCCTTTAAAAACTTTATTAATAGATAGACTCAATTTGAATCAGTGCTCGAAAAATGATTTTGAAAAGGAACAAATGAAAAACATCTCATATGCTTCTACAATATGAAGCCTAATGTAAGCTTAGGTTTGCACAAGACCTGACATTATATTTACTATTGCAATTTTAGGCAAATATTAGAGTGACCCAGGACTAGATCACTGAATAGTTGCAAAGAAAGTATTAAGGTACTTTCAAGGGATCAAAGATTATATGCTTATGTGTAGACAAATCGACAATCTGGAGTTAATAGGATACTCAAATTTAGATTTTACTAGGTGCGTTGATTCATAAAAATCAACATCAGGTTATATCTTCATATTTACCCATAGATTCATATCTTGGAGGAGTATCAAGCAGTCTTTGACTCCTAATTCCACCATAGAGACTAAGTTTGTTTTTTGTTTTGAGGTTACATCACATGATGTATGACTAAAGAGTTTCATATATGAACTTAGACCCATGGATTCCATTTTCAAGTCATTGAGAATGTATTATGACAATTCAATTGCAATTTTCTGGCTGAAAACAACAATAGTGGTAGTCAGAATAAACCCATCGCCATTAAGTTTTTATCAATAAGGGAATGTGTTAAGGAAAAGAAAGTAGTCATTTAACACATTATCACTAAATTAATGATAATTTACAAAAGGCATGCCACCAATGAAAATTTTTGGTTAAGATGAAGAGATACTTTAACAATAATTTTGTATGTCATTAGCATAATTGATTATTATTAATAGAGAATTGATATTATTTGGAAAAAATATAGTATACATTAATTATATACTTTAGTTTTAATTAAAATATTTTATGACAAAAGGATTGAACTAAACAAAAAAGTTAGTAAAAATATTTTATATTTCTAATATTTAACTAGTTATGAAGCATTATCATACGTTAATTTTAATTTATGGATGCCAATTTTTTAATTTGAGAATAAATATAAATAAACATTAAATTTATTTAATACTAAATATGGTATTGAGTTATAATATATATACATCGGCAATATATTTAACAAATTAATAGTTCAATTGGAAAGACAAAAAGATATTTTAATTTATTTAAATTGATCGTAAAGTTAAATGATTTTAGAATTAAATGTAAAATATTTAATAAATAAAAACACATATAAAAAATTAAATGGTATTTTAAAATTTTATTATAAATAAAGTTATGTTCCAAAAGAATTAAGTATTAAGTTAATAATAATTCGGAAAAATATTTAATTACGGATTCGTGTATGATCTTCCCCTCTGGTATTGAGTGTGTTCCACGAACACACGATCTGACCGTCAATCTCGGGTTATTGAAAAATCCACGAATGCACAGTTGCACACGCCGTTCTTTCGCGCCTAAACAAAATTTTCAAATCCTACTTGATTTCTTTATTTATTAAAACCTCTCTACTTCAAAGCAGACAAGACAAAGAACGTTAAGAATGGCTAGAACAACGGCTGTAACTCCGAAGAAGAATGCCGTAACCGTCTCCGGTTCCTCCGCCCTCCAACACCCTCCTTACTTCCAGGTGCTCCGCTATTCTGTAACCTCGCTTTTCTCTTTTCATCTTAATACATTAATTCTGACGTACATTATAGATGATTAGCGAGGCTATATCGACAATGAAGGAGAGGACCGGTTCGAGCCAGCCGGCGATAATCAAGTTCGTCGAAGACAGGTACAAAGCGATGTTGCCGCCGAATTTCAAGAAAGTTCTGTCCATTCAACTGAAGAAGTTTGTGAAGTCAGAGAGGGTCATTAAGGTCAAGAACTCCTACAAGATGCCGTCGACCCAGAAGCTGAAATCGGCGACCAAGGAAAATCACAAGGCCAAAAGTTCTGTCAAAGAGAAAGCTTCGAAAATAGTTGTTAAGACCAAGAGGGTCAGTCAGGTTAAAACACCCGAGGTTTTGAAGGAGAAAAAGGAGGTGAAGATTGAGAAGATGAAGATGCTGAGTCAGATCAAAACTCCAGATGGATTCAAGAAGACCAAGGACGTAACTCCATCGAAGAGTAAGAATTCTAATCCGGGTGGGAATTCCAGGAAGAAGGTGAACAAGGCTAAGAAGTGATCCAAGTCTCCTGGTGTGCACCTGTTATCCGAAGATTAGGATATGTTGATATAAGAAGGCAAAGAGATCATGTTTTGTGTATTTGGGTATAACTAGATATATGCTTGTGTCTAATAGCTATCTTCTTATAGTGAAGACGATGGTAGCAGCAGATGATTATTTATTTCCTTAATGTTAGTATAGTTTAGTATTAATTTTGATTGTGGCAGGCATCGAACAATTAGTGAACTCACGCACAAGTCAAGGATCATCAACAGCGAAAGAAGTTGGAAGGCTTAATTTCGTGTAAACTGAAATGAACAGTTACAGAGCGCGCCTAATGTGGTTGATTCGATCGAGTGGTTGAAAATAAAAACTGGATATTTAATATGGAACGTGAAAAGGATTTTGCGACTCCCTAGTGTTAAAGATTGAGTTTTTAAAATTTTTATATTACTTATTTTTTAATAAATAAATAAATCAAAATTTTAATATTACTTATTTTTTTAATAAATAAATAAATAAGCTCCATTGTTTATTTAACTTCGCCGCTTCTGCTCAATGCAATTGATAAGATGTGACACTAAACACAGCATGGATCATGCCCCTCTCTGTTGCCAACCCACCCAGAAAATGGTCACACAAATATCCTTTTTTAGTATTGAAATTATTTAAAAATTAACTAAAAGTTTATCACTGGGAAGGTTTATTGTAGGAAATTTAAAGTTTTCCAATTTAAGTATAGAGAATCAGATGTAGTTTGATTACGTGGCACAAGTGGTGGATTCAGAGAACCAATCCGAGAAGGGTATGCCACGTCAGAAAATGTCGGTACGGCTCACTCATGAACTCCGCCACCCCACCCTCCTACAAAACCAGTTCCTGTGAAGCATGTGTTGGCATTAAATTTCAAGCAAACCGATATCTACCTCTTTCTCCAATTCAATAAGCCCCTAACCAACCCACCTATCTCTTGTTTCTCTCCTTCACTTCAACCAAAGTGTACGGAATCATGAATAGGTACTTCAGACGAAAGAATTGGTACGAGACAATTCACCGGTCGGGTTGGAGGCGGATTAGTCAGGTCCAACTGGGAACCAACCAGACAAAGAAGAGGTTTTGGAAGATCAAGATCAAGATCAAGATCAAGCTAAAGCTTCCGCTCAAGCCAAAGAAGTTCTTTGGTTGGTTGAGAGATTCGTACGTGAACATGATGGTCGGATTAGCCAGGTCTCAGGTGGTCAACTCCGGCTACTGCGGATCCGTGGAGGATGCGACAGGTCGGTTCGGAGCCGGACCCATCAAAGAGTATGATCAGAAGATGCTGATTGATATCTACAAATCCATTCTTCAGGAGCGTGGCGTCCAGATGATGGCGACAAAGAATGTTGCAACGACCACCAGGTTTGGACCCGCCGTTAAACTCGCTGCAATAGCTGAATAGTGAAATTACTGCACAAACAATGGAGCCCCTTGTTTTTCTCGAAATTTTAACCAGTTGGAGTATTGTTAAAAAGATGGAAAAGTAATAAACACAACAACTGTTATCTACTTTCACTTTCTACCATTTGGTTTGGGTAGACTCACACTCACACTCACACTCACACTCACTGCGGGAGGTGCTAATTGATATGATGTTGGTCCCACTCCCAACAATTATGAAGGATAAGTTTAGAACGACACATAGCAGCCACAGGATAAGGTTTTGGGCGAGCTTTGTCATAGAAGTGGTTAGCTTTCGGTATTTTATTGATTGAATGGGAAGCCGTGTACTTTACTAGTGAGAGGTCCTTGTCCCTGCGTGATACATTAGACCAATAAGATAAATTAGTTTGATTTATTTTTAATTATGTTTTTAAAAACGACATTACATTCAATTACTACAAATAAATTATAAATCAAATTAAAATTTCAAATTAATATCTTTAATCTTTTATACTAATAAATATTTAAAATTTAGTAAAATATGTTTAAGTAAATAATTTAATAAGTAAACATTATAAATTATTATTATTTTTAGAATACTAATCTATTTATTTTAAGAATTTAAACTGTGTTAACTATATTAATTATATTTTTATTAGCAATTAATATAAAATATATTTAGGTAATGATAAATCATAAGATTACAAAAAAATAAAACTAACTTTTATGATTTTCAAAAGTTACTAGAATTGAAAGAAATTAAGATCAAAATAAAAAATCAGAAATTCAAATCTTTTACTAAACTTTGGCTAGAAGATTTTCACTTATTTAATTAAAAACAGGCTCTTTATTAGTGAAAAGTAAGATTATAATATTTCTAATTCTTCCCAAATTTCGCATCGAGACTTCTATTTAAATATTGTTTTTGTTGATTTTTACTTGCTCAATTTGACATCTTAGCCTAAAAAATAATTGCGGTATCTTTGGTGGTGCAAACTCAAATTTCGCTTTAAAATACTTGACAAAATTTAATGAATTTTAAAATTCAAAACTTCTTTATCTTAAAAAATTGTTTTTATATTATTAAAGAAATATATTTTTATTTTTCAATTGGGTATTAGCTTATTAATTTGTATGTAATAATTTATAAATTATTTATTTAAATAAATAATTTTAAATAAAATATGACTTAATATTATTGAAAAATTAATAGAAACAAGACTTAGGTGATTTGAATATAGTTAAGAGAATACACCAAGATTATCAAGTGAAAAGATGTGAAAAAATTGTACTTAAAGATTGTAAGAGGAAAAAATGAAGGTCTAAGAAAAATTAAGGAGGTAATCAAGAATAATATGGCCCTATTAGAGTTTACACAAGACATGACCCGTAATAAAAAAATTTGACGTACTAAGATATAAATAAAATGATGTCTCATAAAGAGACACATATTGTTTTCGTAGGTCTTTTAGCATTTTTCTCTTGTGCGTAGCCTAAAATTTTAAATATTTACACCTACCTTTTAGTGATTTTTCTATTATTATTATTATTATTATTATTATTATTATTATTATTATTATTATTATTATTATTACATTTTGTATTTCTTAATCATATATTTTAGTTTATAATTTATTTCATATTTTATTTATTAAGTATTTATTCATTTATTTTATTTTATTTTCTTTTATTTTTCTATTTATTGTTGTAGTTATTATTATTATTATTTTTTCTTTGTTTTCTTTTTATTTCTTGCAGTCATTCAAAAATAGTCTCTCTACTTATAACTAGAGATAAGATTACGAACTACTAAATTTCTTCAGATTCCGCGTTTTAACAAAATTTTTATTGAATTTTCAACAAATTAATAATTTAAAGATAAGTAAAGTATTTAATTTAAGTAGTTTTTATAGGTGTTAATATATTCTTTTAATTGATTATTATTTTTGAGATTAAAATAATTTGTAATTTCTCTGGCCCCCACTCAAATCTTCGACCTTTTAAGGAGACTTTTAAGAACCTTTTGAATAAGATTGGAGACTTTTAAAAGGCTAGCTTTTGCTTTTAACATCCTCTAAGAGCAACTTAATTCTATGGGGCTTGATATGTTTTACTCTGTCGTGCTGTTTTCAAGGGCCCAAGATGCTCAATTCATGGGACCTTGGAGAAAAATCTCTAAGACTGAAAGATTTCCCTTAGGCCTAGATCTCTTTAGATTTGGTTGCTAAAACATCCTGTCCATTTACAATTTCTTCTGGTATTGGAAGAGTATCAAATGTCACACCATACTACTATTATTCTCTATCGTGTACCTACGAGCTTCTGAATGAAACCACGCAGTAACTGATTCATGAAGACCGAGTAAAACCCATATGTAGTTTTAACCTAGGTTTTAATAGCCCATTTCATATCATCACATCACATCACATCCATACGGGCTGGTGCAAGTGATTTTGTTAGGAAAAAAGCCTATTAGGGTTCATTAAACAGAGTACAGTTGTACTTTTGAAAATGAAAAGATAGGAGATCTAGTCCCTATAGGGATCATAAGGCATACCCATGGAGCATTCAACCTTGCAGTATAAACTAGTTTGTTTACACGGCAGAACATGTTAACCTCGGTTGATGTAGCTCCATCGTTCCTATTACAATCATTATCTTGGATAAGTATTTGTACATCACGAATAAATAGATTAAAATTCAATCGTGTTTGTGCCAAATTGATTCTCTGGGATTCTCCACTAGAAAAAGACAAACAACAAAAAAGCCGCTTCTTTAGAGATCGAATAAGTTAAGTTTATGCAAACTATTACTCTATCTATGATGGGTGCTTAGCTTTCTTTTCAAGTTATCAGGTTAGTGTATGATAAAAGTAAATATAAAATAGAAAGGTCTTGAGTCCCCAAAAGTAGAAAAACCAGTTAGCCAAGAAAGCGTGCATAATGTGGTGTCAAGAAAAATAACTAAAAATCACTATGGAGTTTGATGTGACAAATTCATAATTTGATTAGTTATGTTTATCTGTATATCGATTTAATTAATAGGTGATTAATTCGTTAAAAGTATATTTGGAAAGCAAAGACAGGTTCAAATGTCTTGTCCAATAAGCGTACTGCTTAAGGATGTTGTCTTGTCTCGTCACTTACTTGACACCGACACGTCATTATATATTCAGAAATAACGAGTCCTTGTTAGTTACGAGAGATTGCATCATAAACCAATCATTCAACTCTTTGCTTCTTTTTCTTAAACACCTGATTTAATTGCGTTCATATTGAAATTGTTATATGAAGATACCTGATTCATTATGTGGCCAAAATTAGTCAGAAAGATCTTATCGTCTGTATCTTTATTTAAAGACTTCCTTACCCGTTAAGCAGAGTAGTGGCTGCTTTTTTCTTTTGAAGTCACTTTCCAAGTCTAATTTGTTTCTGTTTCTTTTTTTTTTTCTTAATTGACTCAGAAAAATGCTATTATAAACGTTGCATGCTTCCAACTTGGTGAATTCATGCATCAGCTTGACGTTTTGCTGCACGGGTAAGCTTGCTTGAGAGCTGAGACAATGACAGATTCCTATACACTGGACGACCAAGTCGCAAGCGTCCAACACAGGATTTATTAATCCAATTAACACCTATAAATTAACCTTAAAGATTAACATCTATTTATAATGTGTTGAAATTAAGGTATTGATGCACAGTTGGCTTAAGAACTAGCAAGACGTTAACCAAGTGTCAACCCTTAACATTAATCGTTAATAAATAACAACTATAAGAAAATTACAAATTACCAAAAAAAATCTATAGTAAATTAGTGACGAAGACTAATTTTCCGTAATTAAAGTTGTCTAAAAAAATGTTTTTTTGTGACAGATAAAATATCCATTGGTAAAAGTGTGGGGAAATTATCTACGAGATTTTGCCGAAAAAATGTAGCGATGAAGTAGAAAATTCTGTCAATATAGCAATGAAATAGAAAATTCTTTTCTTTGGCTTCTCATGCATAGTCAGCTCCTCACCAATAGCCTTCGAGTTCATAAACACATGGCCACCAATGCTGCCTGTGATTGATGTGGATGTTTGGAGGAGACGACTGTACATGTAGTCAGGAATTGTCCATGGGCAAAACTGGTATGGCGAGAGCTGAAGGACTTCGCACCATCGGATACCTTCTTCCAATGTAGCCTGCATGACTGGCTTTGGACTAACTTGTACTATACTTCTTTGGTGCATGGGTATCCTTGGTAGAGCATTTTTGGCTTTACGTGTTGGCTGCTTTGGTCTTGACAGAATAAGATGATTTTTGATAATACATTTACGTGGCCAACGAGACCAATGACAATTATCTTGGAACATGTCAAATGGACCAGTCTTTCTCAGTCTCTGCAATCGACTATGTCTAATGGGGAAGGACTTCATACTTTGATGTTAGTTGGTTGGAGATGTCCAAGGGTGGGTTAGCACAGATTAAATACAGATGGGCTTTCAAAGCTTCAACGAATGCAGCTTCTTCTAGAGGTATTATTCGTGATAACGCTGGCCATTGGATAGGGGCTTTTGATCATAGCATTGGCTCTTGTTCTTCGTTTAAGGCTGAGCTCTGGGGGATCCTAAAAGGCCTAGAGCTTGCATAGGCACTTAATTTGCATCGAATTGAGCTTGACATAGATTCGAAGGTAATCGCGGATATGTTATCAGGAGCTATGGGCAACTCGGGTTGGGATCGGCCCTTACTTATTGCCATTAGAGGGCTCATGGCTAGGGATTGGATGATTCGAGTCAGGCATGTTTATAGGGAGGCTAATCGGTGCGCAGACTGGCTAGCTAACTTTGCCCTCACACTACCACTTGGAGTTCATCATTTATCGAGTCCTCCTCTTAGTTGTACTTCCATTTTAATTGAGGATCTAGTTGGGGTTTCTTTCCCTCGAGTTGTCTCTACTTAGAGCTACTGCTCTGCTCCTTGGAACAAAAAAAATGGCAATAATTGTTGGTGGGAAAGTACGAATTGGTAAATTACCGAGATAAGCAGTTTCCATCAGTATTTTGGTTTTTTATTTAAATAAGAACGACATCATTTTGGTTTCAACTTAAACCTACCTAAAAATCCTCCCCTCCCTCCCTTGAGGCATTTTTTCTTCTTCCATTTGTTCTTTATCATTGTCACCATCGGTCTTCTCTCTAGAAATTATCATCCATTGTCCGAAATCATCGTCCTTCATCCATCGTTTTCAGATATACGAGGTTAGTCTTCCATGTTGCTTTGCTCTCGGGTTGATTTTGTTTTCAGATTTCCATCAACCCAGAAAATAGAAGGAATCAATGAACAAACTTTCAAACAAAAAATGAAAGTTTGTGAATAAAAAATACTCATGATTTGAAGCTGGTTTGCTACAAAAGCACACCTCTTCTTCTTCTTTGGGAACAAGAAGAGTGATGCTAGTAAATCTCGTCATCAATGAGCAAAGTAAGGAAAGGAGGAAGTGAATGGCATTGAAATTTTGAAATAATTGAAATATTAACGACTAAAATATTAACTTAACAAGCTTCCTTTTTTTTTTCTCTTAATACATGGGATACTGAGAATGTAAATGTGAGTTGGTGGGGTGGCATAAGAGAAGCTGACTAAGTTTGAGTATCCACCCAAACAATAGCTTTGGATGGGTTTGGGTTGGGGATTGGATCAGGTTTTGAGGACGCTGGATTTGGGTTTGGGAGAGCGGTCTAGCCATTTCCTGGGGTGGGAGAAAGCGGTGCTAGTGCAGGAGGGAATGGTGAGTTGCGCCTGGGATGGGCAACACATGGCAATTTGAGAGTGGGAAGAATGGGTTTGGTGGTGGTGGAGATCGTTTCTCGTAGCTTGATCTGGCAGTTTCAACCCCTGGAAATGGTCTAAATTGAGGGAATTTCTCTTTGATGTCTATTGTTTTTAATGGGTTATTGGTCCCTTTGTATGGTTTGGAGGTGGTCAAACTTGAGAGTATATTAGGTTTAAAGAATCACAATTAAAGCTGTGACTTTTTGACTCCATGCAATATAATTTGGTTAGTTTGTTGTACTTCATTTTGTGTACTTGACATGGTTATGTATTTACCATTCTTTCTCTGTTTTATGTCGCTCCATTACTTTTAGTTCTTGCTTAATTTAGACAAGGTTTTGATGATGTTAGGTCAACCATAGAAAAATTTAAAAAAATGTATTTTTTAAGGCTTTTATTTTACTTTACGTAATCTAGCATATAAATTTATTATTTAACTTTTATCTTTATTATAGGTGCATAATTGCTTTCTTTGTTTCATGATTTTACTCCTTCCTATTTATATGTCTAACCTCTCCTTTTTTATGTAGGGAGTTGAAGTGTTTCTTGACTCGTACCGATATTAAGATAATAACAATTTTACCTTAAATGAGATACTCTAATGATTGTTATTTCTCTATTATTAACTTAATACTATTTAACTACTTATAAGTGCTTCAATCTTATCTTGTTTCTTTATTCTTATATATATATGGTTTTGGACAAGGTTGGAAGGTGATCTTCATATGTATTTAAATTGATTGGTTAGGGCATCACATATTATGTATTATGTTACTTGGAATCGATATGATCAACATGCCATTATAAAAACAAACTCTTCCTGAAGTTTTTATCAAATGGTTATATGTCCCTAGTGCTTTTACTTGTATGAGTGAAATTCCTAATTGTTGTCAAGTCATTGTGATTAGTTCAAGTCTTCATTTAAAGGCTTATATTTGAACATTGGTTTGAGTATTGTGTATTTGAGTTTGTGTGTTATTTAAGTTTGTGATAACAAGGAATTTTTACAATCATTATTTTAATAACATGATTTTGCATACCTTTGCACCAAACCTTACGGATGGTAGCATCCCTATACTTCTAGTAATCATTAAAGCCTCATCAGAGAGTATATTGCCAAATATGTTATTTAGTCACTATTATATCAAACCGCAAAGTTCACATATCATATATTGATAGGCTTTATCAACCATACTACTACCTCACTTTCCCTCATATATAAATTTCTTTGAATTATATGCTTGTCAAACTCTTGTCTTGGATGGCGAATAAGCTGTATTACAACATTGTCAACATACATATGTGAGGGCTCAACATCAAGATATTCGGTGGCTATGCCCTTTACCCTCTTTCTCTAAAGCATTGATGCTTGGAAACATTTTTAAATGGCATATCAATGTATTATCCATGACATTCTTTTATGTGACATAAAAATATTTTCTTTAAGATAAACAACAATCAGTTCATGTGATTCCTTATTATCAATAAATAAAAGGATTATTATCGTCTTTCACATGCTATACAATCAGTTCATGTGATTCCATAATATCAAAAAAGAATAAAAGGATTAGTACCATCTTTCACATGAAATTATAGAATGGAATTGCCTTAACTCCTAGATTAAAACTAATGCACTGTTCTATCCATTGATGTATTGAAATTGATGTAATCTAGTTACACAGATGTAAACTAAATACTGAAGAAAAATATGGACAAATCCTTATCCTTATCATCTATTAATTTCTTATATATTGTTTTCATATATGCAACATATATTGGTAATGATTTGGATATTGCTATTGATGTATTCAAGACTAGACTGGTAATTGTAATTTATTTATTTATATTAACAATGATGTATGAAATAATAGTTTAGATAATGAATTGGATTTGAATATCTTTTTCTTTATTGTTTCTAATCCTCTCATTTAGAATAAACATTGGTGGTGTTACTGCATTTCAATAGAATTAAGGGAGATTATGATAGCTGACTCTAATCATAAGGAAAATGGTATAATGAAGAACTTGTTTGGAGCACTAATGAAGCATGGTATTTGAACTGTATGTCGTAATATAAATTCCATTGCATTATGCCTAACATAACAAAATATTGGTTAGAGATTATAAACATATGTCTTATGGCAAGTTTTGGCTTATTTTAGTATAGAATACAATGATAAAGTTTTGTAATCCATTTATTCTATCACTTATGTAAGAGAATTCCCAAGGTAACAAAAGAAGTAACAAAATCGTTATGTTTATCTATTTTTTATGTTTATATCATATGTTGAAAGTGTTTTGCTTGTGTTGGTATATATCACACGCTTTTGTTGACATTATACTGATAATTGATTGTAAGAGTTTCAAGTGTTAATGCTTATGGTGAAATTTGGCATTGTATGCAACAAATATAAATACAAAACTTTTGAACAAGTGTATTATATTAAATGCAAAATATTCTTTTTCACAGGCCTTATTTTGTGTTAAAGAGCATAGCTCATCCTTCTTCTTTGTAGTTTATGGTTGTCTGCCCATCCAGATAAGTTGTCCAACTAATGTCTACCATATGCGTTGCTTTAATAGTACGGGTATTTGTATTTGGGTTTTGTGTGAATGCAAAGGATGTCTTGATTTTGTGTTGTTGTTTAGAATATTCTTATAATCATTGATGAGTTTTATATTCTTTAATAGTCTAAGCATTTATGTTTAGGTTTTGTTTGAATCATTGATGAGTAGATGTATGAATTACATATGTATTTACTGTATGTGGAATGAGTTTTAAATGAAAAGAATGATCCAATGCATAATAAACTCCTAGGACAGTATATAAGCTGAAAACCCATGATGCAACTCCCATGAGGCTTATCCGTGAAAAATTCCATAAGCCTAAGAGTCACAGCGAGAACTTGCTTTATCTATTCATGTGGTGTAACAATAACACGTACCTTAGTGTTTCTTTTAATTCGAACTTAGTGTATGAACTTGAATCAAAAAATTAAAGAAGTAGTAAGCTATATAGTTACAAAAGATTCATAATGGTTTGAGGTATAATAAACCCTTAGGATGATATATAGGCTGGAAATCTATGATGCAACTCCCATGAAGCTTATCGGTATAAAATTCTTTGAGTCTAAAAGTCACAGAGAGAACTTGTTTTCTCAATTTTTATGGTGTAACAATACCATATACCTTAGTGTTTCTTTTAATTCAAACTTAGTATACGAACTTGAATCAAAAAATTAAAGAAGTAGTAAGAAGTATAGTTACGGAAAATTCACAGTGATTTGAGGTATAATAAACCCTAGGATGGTATATAGGCTGGAAATCCATGATGCAGCTCCCATAAGACTTATCGGTAAAAATTTTCACAAGCCTAGGAGTCACAGCGAGAACTTGCTTTCTTGATTCATTTGGTGTAATAATGCCATGTACTTTAGTGTTTCTTTTAATTCGAACTCAGTATAAGAACTTGAATCAAAAAATTAAAGAAGTAGTAAGTTGTATGGTTATGAAAAATTCACAATGATTTGAGGTGTAATAAACTCCTATGATAGTATATAGGCTAGAAATCCATGATGCAGCTCCCATGAGGCTTATCGGTGAAAAATTGCGCGAGTCTAGGAGTTACAGCGAGAACTTGTTTTCTCGATTCATATGATGCAATAATGCCACGCATGTTAGTTTTTCTTCTAATTCAAACTTAGTGTATAATCTTGAATCAAAAAATTAAAGAGGTAGTAACTTGTATATGCAACATCCCACTACCATAGGGTACATACCTAAGCTTTTAAGAACATAATCTACGATAATGGTATGTTGGAGCAATAACAATTCTAACTTACACATGGCATCATCTGACATACTCGAAAATCGTTATAATTTTCTCTTAAAATATTCGCTTCATTCATTTATAAACTTACACTGTTCTTATCAACAAATATTTACAAAATCCTATACAGGTTCTAACAAACTACAAAATAGCAACAACTATATTCCTACGGGAGTCAGTTGACAGAGCTCTGATCCATTTCTCTATCCACAGAAACTTTATGTCCTGACTAGAACTTAAGTCTCCTGTCTCGTACTTGAAAAGCTACAGTGTAATTTTTGATGAGTTTTGCAAACTCAATGAGTGAACCATCATTGATGAATTCACCATATTATACAAATACAACACATATTTCACAGTTATTCATTCAAATAGATAAGCATTTATTCAGAAATTAGTATAATAGAAAATCATCCATTTCAACTTGCAGATCGTTCAAACATTACGCATGCATTTGCATGGGACATGCATGAGACTCATATTCGTTCTTATTGTTGTGATTGAGTGCCTTTCACAAACATATACAAAGTTTTGGCCTATAGGGCTCAATCGGAACAAATTCACGGAGCATAGCTCGACGTGCAGAACATATAGATCATAGAGCAAAGCTCTACGTGGAAGCACTTCTAACTGGCATCTCAAGTCACAACGCCTTTATCTGAGCATGCATTTTATGAAATGCATCAAATACTGAATATGTCATATACACAATCTTATACAAATGCTCAGACGAAGTTTTCACAGTCATCAGACCTAAGTCCAGCATTCAACTATTGTTGAGGAACGATATCTTTCGAAATTCATATCAAATCAGGCACTTCAAATATATAATCACATAACAAACTCCTCGGACCTCAGGTCCGGAATTCAGAAACAGCACACAAATAGCTCAATCATATTGGAAGTTAACAAAACAAGAATACATCTAGGTTGACTCACAGTACGCTCCCAGAAGCTATTGCATGGATGGTCCGGCAATGTCCAACTGTCGTCCGATGTGCTCCTCTAAAACAGAAAGAACACATTCACAATTATCACCTTTTGTACAATGTACCAAAAATATCAAAGTATAGAAAGTATGCACGATACATGTTCGATGGCAATTCTAGGGTTTCTTCATAACTTCTCTCTCTCTCTTATCAAAACTTATTGAAAACCATTAACATCACGATTCAATTCTTATTGGCCTCTTCCATGGCACTCTTTCAGGTCTCACGTAAACTTAAAGGAGTGCAATGGATATAAGTTTATTTACAGAAGATGTATCTTTACAGACGATGCATCCTTACAGAAGAAGATGATTTACAGAAGAAGATGACGTCACCCAGAGGAAGCTGACATCATCACAGAACAAGTTTTATTATTAGCATAACTTTTCCTACATATATCAGATTCAATTGTTCTTTATATGATTCGAAAGAGGACATCAAGATATACAAATTCTATGAAGACCTCAAAGACCAATTTTATCTTCTGAAGGGTGAAAAATAGGGCAGAAGATATACAATGAACAGTAACACAGAAGGAGTTCATAAACAGTATGACAGAAGAAGTTCATGAACAGTAACACAGAGGGAGTTCATGAACAGTAACACAGAGGGAGTTCATGAACAGTAACACAGAGGGAGTTCGTGAACAGTAACACAGAAGGAGTTTCGGCCACTTAGGTAGAAAGTAGACGAATGCAAGAAGCAAAAGAAGCAATACGCAGATGAAGCAAAAGACAGACGAAGCAAAAGATAGACGAAGCAAAAGATAGGTGAAGCAAAAGACAGAGGAAATCAAAACACAAACGAAGCAATACAGAGGAAGATGATGTCACTCAGAGGAGCTGACGTCATCACAGATGAAGCAATACAAAAAAAGTTTGTTCACAGAGGAATCAAAACACAAACGAAGCTGGTTTATAGAGGACTGCTTCTTGACAGACGATGCATCCTCACAGAAAAAGATAACTTACAGAAGAAGATAGCTTACAGAAGAGAATGACTCATAGAAGATGCATCTTAACAGACGATGCATCCTTACAGAGGAAGATGACGTCACCCAGAGGAAGCTGACGTCATCACAGAGGATTCGTCTTTACAGACAATACAGAAAGCAGAAAAAGCAGAACATATCATCTTTAATGCCTATACGAATTCTATACATCATTTTCATTGCTATATATCTCCAAGCATGAAAACATCATCTATACTACTACCTTTTTAGTTCCAGAATACCAAACAACTCAAAAAGCCAAAACTCACATAAATACCAAAATCACAAACTACTATTCATGCTTGTATGTTATTTCTGCATTTTCTTTCTTCTGCATTTTCTTTTCAATTTACCCAACATCCAGAAACCTCATATCTATTCTCTACACTGTGAACCTTCTCATGTATATATATATATCCAACATGCACATACTCATTTATACAGTGGAAACAACATTATAATCACTTACTTACTTAACAAGTACTCTAACAATGAAATAGAAGTCAACACCACAAAAAGCTCCTAAATTTCTATTCGGTGACGAAGTTCAGGGAAGAGAATTACAATATGGAGTGTTTCACTGAAGAATGGAAACTACAGTGGATTCTTTCTAACTTAAACAATATAATACATGGGTCCATTGCATGTCCCCCACGTGTACTGTAACACCCCCTCACCGTAGGGTACGCAACGAGACGCCCGTAGGTCATTCCGATACATATCCTATGATAAGGGAGCGCTATGTACGATCACTACAATACTCCACATGGCATCATATCAATTTTGAATAATTAAAGGAGTAACTGTAAAACACAAGATTTTTAAAACCAAACTCTTCCTCTTTTCATTACTCAAAATCAACAGTTTTATACATCAAATGTACAGTCTGTACATACAGAAACCCTAATACAGATACTATGAAAGAGGAAG
>JANZXR010000009.1:19857886-19877108 GCA_027575705.1 Erythroxylum echinodendron
ATGATTTAGTGTATGATGCCATGTTATGTATAGTGAAGAGGAGACAGTTAACATGTCATTTCTGACAGGCATGTACACATGTATCTGATAGACACATGTGTATATGTCAGTTGGGAATGGGGTGTTACAGGTTATGTTGTTAGGTAGAGATGAATTTGGGTTGCTTATGAATTGTTCGGTGAAATTTCTCTTCGGGATATCATATCTTGTTTTTCTAAAAATGATAAATGTATTTTAAGGATATTAGTGAGACTTGGTTAAACAACTATCAAGGAAGTTAATTCATGGTTAAAATAATTGACTAAAGTTGGGATAATAGCTATTATTTTGTATTGCTTAAAAACAACTATCAAAGGGTTTTATGTTTTGATGAAGTCATCGTATTGTTTGTACTTAATTGTGGTATTTACATATTAAAGTAAAGGTGATACACATTTTTATACGTCTATGGTGTTTTGAAGAGTTATATTTTCCATCTATTTTTATACAAAAATATTTAATGAGTTTTCTTTAGTGTGATAGAAACTCACCCACCTTTGCCCCTCTTAGTGCTTAATATTAGTGTTCTTCTGTTTTCTATATTTCTTATCCCATGTATTTTCAAATACCCAACATTTTCTATTAAATGTTCGATGTTTTTTCTTTAAATGTTCCTAATCCATTTTTCCTTAAAATATGTGCTATTTCATTATAATGGTCAAGTAAAAGGATGGAATAAATTCTTTAGAATGGAAGAGTTATTCTATAATAAAATAGCTTTAGAAGTTTTATTGATTAATTCCATAAAAATTTAGGCTTGAATGATAAAGGTGCCATTAGCTTTTTGCTATGAAACAAAAACTAGAACATGTCATTTAATAAGTTTGTGTGAAGTATGGTTTTTGATCCTTACACCAAACCAAAGTTGTTCCATCTAAGGATAAACTATGATCAAATGATCTCCCTAAGGTAAATATTAAAATATAATAGGAATATATTGTAGGATAAATCCATTTATTCTCCCACTAGGTTCATAAATAGCGAAATCATACATGTTGATGTTCACTACTTACACTATGTCTTCACATATTCCATTATAAGGAGATTTAAAAAGAATGGCATGGTTATACCTTATGAGCTATTATATCTAAAGCATATTATGGTGAAAGCATCATGAAACCTTAGATTTTTCTTTATAATATACTTAAAGAATATGGAACAAGAATGAATATAAGCTATTTTCTAGGACATCTGCTAACTGAGTTATCATTGAAGTTTGATTGTATATAATAACATCATGAATTTGATTTTTTTTTTTAGACTTAACATACACTTTAAGAAGATAAAAGTGGACATAGTGAGAAAATTCAATGATGAATATATGTTAACTTGGAGTATATGATACCTAATTGAGACTATAAATGCTCTTACAAACCAAAAACTAATCGAACTAATATAAGCCAAGATCGAGTTACAAATTAAGATCAATGTGATATTGAGGAAACTAAAAAATGCTTTTATATCATTGCAAATCATTTCGACCAATTAGAGTAGCAAGTTTGTCATTATCTTATTGATAAGAAGACATCCAAAATACCACCATCTCTTATACCTAATTGTGTGGCCATGGTATTCTCTAAACATTATGTTGATATTAATTATACTTAATTATTGTATAAACATATTAAACTAAAGTTGATACTTATTTGTATAGTGTAATGAAAAATTAAAGTAAAGATAGTACTTATTTATATATTATGATGATATTTCTTATATAGATTTGTAGTATTCTTAATAAGTTATGATGGTACTCTTTGTATTCAATTATGGTATTAATATATTAAAGTAAAAGTGGTACTTATTTCTTTGTACTCAATTTCCTTATTTTTTGATTTGCTTGCTTTAATATATTAAAAATATAACAAAACTATTGAAAAAGTGTATTATATTAAATACGAAATATTCTTTTTTGTAGTCCCTATTTTGTGTTGAAGAGCGTCATTCATCCTTCGTCATTATAGTCTTTAGCTGTTTTTCCATCCAGGTAAGTCGTCAAACTAATGTCTACCATATGTGTTACTTTAATAATACGATTTTGATGCAACTGGGTCTTGTGTGAATGCAAAGGAGGTCTTGATTTTATGTTGTTGTTTAAAATATTCTTATGATCATTGATGAGTTTTCATGTTCTTCTTTAATAGTCTAAGTATTTATGTTTGGGTTTTGTTTGAATCATTAATGAGTAGATGTATTATTACATAAGTATTTACTATATGTAGAATGAGTTTGAGATCTTATAGATGATTTGAGGCATAATAAATGGCTAAATGTCCAATTTTGGGCCAAATGTTTTCGGATTTGATCATTTTAAGGTCAAACATTTTAACTTGCTCAATTAAGGTCTAAATGTTATCAATTTTGCTCAATCTTAGGCCATTTTAGATGAAAATTTGGCAGCATATACATGCACCATTAAGTTGGATCAATAAGACCATTGTAGTATGGACCTTTTCTGTTGTTTACACAATAATCAATTACCTTGACATTATTTTGGTGATCAAGTACCAGGATAAGAGCATCAAGTACCAGGATAAGAGCATCATCTTATCTTCTATTGTAAGAATCTTATGTTAAGCCAGATGATGAAGAGTTGCATCTTCTGTCTTTTAAATCTACCTAGTTTCTAGCTGGACAAGGAGGGAGGTGGAAGGTGGCGAGTTTTGATGGAGGTAAAGGTTGATGATGATATATTTTACTTATTGAAGAAGAGAAAGAACTCATGAATGTACCTTGGATTGAGATGGCATTAGTTTTGTAGGAAAGAATAGGATGATTGAACAAGAACTCATCAGGCATAGGTTTGTTAAACTGTTATATTAAAATTGTGAAGATTACGGGGAATGGGGAACATGTCGTTAATGAGAGATGATGGAAATTATGATCTTTCTTGCTTGTTAATACTGTTAAACTCCAAGATAACAATGATGATGTTCATGCACTGTCATCCAATTATTCATTTATCTGTTTCTTTTAAAATTAAAAATAAATAAAAAATAGACTTTGGCTTCACAAACCATGAAACCTTTAATTACAAATGGTAAGTTTTAATTTAAAATACTCGTACTTGAAATGAGATGCTTTCATATCAACATAAATACTAGTTCAATGGCTATATATGTTTATATATACACACACACACACACACACCTTCGAGCATACATATGTCGATGCTGCGAGTAACGTAGATAAAGAGGATCCTCTTCTTCAGGCTTTCACATTCCTCCTATCTAGCATTTATACAAAGACTTCTTTGTAGCACTTTGACAAGTCAACAAAGGACTCACCCAGCTACAAAGAACTGGAGTAGGTTCATTCTCAAATATCCAATCGTTTATTATGTACTTGGGATCATAAGGGTAAATCAATCTTAAATATAATAATTGTACCTTTGTATATATGTTTTTATCAAATTTTATGTATTACATATTTGACTAGGAACAGACTAAAATTGGTGTTCCACCACTCGATGTGAAATCCAAGTTCTTTCATATAAACATTAAAGCATTAGACAACAATAGTACAGCTAAGCACTAGGAAAACTAAAAGAAGATTATTGCTTATTTTCCCAATCCCAATTCTTCTTTGACGCTAGAGTCTAAGATCTTGTTTTCGAGGAGAAGAGCCTCACAGTCTTCATCTAGTCCATCGCATTTTAGCCATGCAAAAGCTACATATTACACTATAATTGTATGTAAATTTATAACTAATCAACTTAATGTTAAATAATGGGATTTTCATGTAGTATTCATTTGTTCCTATTTACCTGGTTGAGTCCTAAAGAATTTGGACTCGATTCCTTCGTATAGGTTCAAAATTGTCATCACTCTTGCATTATCATCTATTTTACTAAAGTTGATAAATCTGTGTTGAGTGTTCTACATGGCTGAATGTCGTTTGATTAAAAAAGTAACAGCAAGCCAACACTAAGAGGATAATCAACAGTAAGCCAACACTAAAAGGAGAATCAACAGCAAGCCAGGGATGGAGAAGTAGCAACAAGCCAAAAGCTATGCAGTGGTGAAGCTTAGACGTAACAGGTCCTATTGAAGAACCAAATAAAGTGATGGATGAAGAAGCAGTGTATCGAAGAAGGCACAACAGTAAAACAGAGGAAGACAACATTGAAAAGCAGTGATAAGGTTTGATCTGTGTCTCTATGAGTGAGTGAGGTACAAGATAAGTAGTATGAATATGTTTAGTAGATACATTAGTTTTTTTAATTTTGGTGGTAATTTACCTATATTCTTGGTATTAAGAGAAATTGCAATTATTTAATAAGTAAAAGAAGTCAATGTTCACTATTTAGGCAAACATGTTTCTATCATTAGATGTAGACAGATACATTCACAAAATCCAATTCTTAACTCCTTATTCATCTCTTTTCAAATCTCCAAAAATCTCAAAAAACTAAACAATCATTCACATCAAACTTCTAAGGAGAAAGATCAAACTATATAGAAAGCTCATAATGCTAGAAGGCAGATATGTGATGATGTGTGAAGTGATGATGTATGAAAAGATCAGAGTGATTAGACAATTGAAAGAAACATGGTGAAAATTTGAGAATTAAAAGTTGATATAGATTTTTAGTAAAATTTTAAAGGATTTTATTTATTTTTTATTTTTTAAGGTGGCATTTAAATATCAATTGACCTCTACATAACAGCGTGTGTATGACACTTCATAATTTCCATCTAAAATAGCCTAACATTGAGCAGACTCGTGAACTATTAGACCTTTATTGAGCAAGTTAAAAGATTTGGTTTTAAATTCATCAAACCCTAAAAAATTTGGCTCTAATTTGGGCTTTTAACCCATAATAAACCCATAGGATGGTATATAGGCTGGAAACTCGTGATGTACCTCCCATGAGGCTTGCTTTCTTGATTTACAGGTACAAAACAATGCCACGTACCAAGTATTAAAATCAATTGTAGGTGATTAATTCAATTGATTAATACTTAGGGAATGTTGTGTAAAGTAAAGGTTAAATTTTCTGTAAACTTAGGGGACATAAAAGATACTAACTATGAAATCACTTTTTTAAATTAATAGTTTTGCATAAATGAGTAATGTTGATAGAGCTTGGATGTATAGACAACTAACACTTGATGGTTTCATTAATCATAAGTTTGTTGAGAGAGTTGAAGCTTTTATTCATTATACATGTTCTCAACCTATATATATAGATGACCCAAAGATCAGATGCCTATGTAAACAGTGAAAACATATTCGTTTCCTTCCTATTGATGAAGTGAATGGCCATTTGTTGAGAAGAAGGTTTGTTCCAAATTATTTTAAGTGGACATGATATGGGGAACCATTAATTTGTAGCACCTCAAAGGGTAATGAAGGAAACTCGTCAGTAAATGTGGATGAGTTTAAAGGGGATTGGATTTAGAACAAAAAATGTGGGTGTAACTAAAAATCCTTGCATACAAATGGTTTATGATGCATCCGGTTATACTATTTAGGAAAATATAAAAAATCTTGAAGAAGAACTAATCCCACATGCAAAATAATATTTTAACTTACTACACTGAGCTGACTAAGATTATAGCCAAATTATAAGACAATGACTCAATTGTCTTCAATTGCTTAAATAGCGAACATAAAGTATAAAGGGCATATTTCTGATTGTAGTTTTGATAAAATTCTTGGATGGTATAGTGAATCATTACCTCCTAATTATATAATGGTAGATAGTTTTTATAATATAAAGAAACTTATTAGGGGTCTTGGTTTGCCTATTGAAAAAATTGATTGTTGCAAATTAGGATGTATGTTGTATTGGGGAGATGATGTGGAATTACAAGAGTGTAAATTTTGTGGTCAATCTAGGTTTAAGCATAGAAAGTGTTCTATAAAATAGAAATTAGTACCCTAGAAGCAGACGTATTATTTCCCGCTAACTCCGTGACTTCAAAGACTATATGTTTATGTTGTTACTGCATCACACATGAGATGGCATAATGAACACGTATAGCAAGATGGAATAATGAGTCATCCATCAGATGCATTGGCATAGAAACATTTCAATAACACCCATTTTGAATTTGCAGTTAAAATTCGAAATGTTAGGTTGGGATTGTCGAAGGATGGATTCCAACCTTTTGGTCAATTCGGCCAACAATATTCATCATGGCCAATCATAATTACTCTTTATAATTTGCCTCCATTGATGTGTATGAATGAGGCATATATGTTTTTGACAGTGATTGTGACAGGGTCTACAAATCCAAAGCATAAAATTTATGTATTCTTACAACCATTGGTATCTGAATTGCAACATCTTTGGGAATATAGTGTAGAGACATATGATGTGTTTCTAAAACAAAATTTTATGTTGAGAGCAGCTTTGATGTAGACTATTAGTGATTTTCGATATATGCTATGTTGTCTAGATGGAGCACAGAAGGGAAATTGGCTTGTCCTTATTATGTTAATGATTCTGAAGCATTTTATCTTCCAAACGAGGGTAAAAACATGTTAGTTTGACAACCACAGGAAATTTCTTCCTCCAAATCATCCATTTAGATGCAATAAACAAAAGTTTATTAAGAATAAGATGGTGTAAACACCTCCTCCCCCTCACAAAGTTAGTGAAGAGATATTCCAGGAGATTGATGAATTAGGGTTACTGAAAGTGACAAAACATGAAACTGATGAAGTTAATGCAAGAATTAGTAAAAACATTGGTTAGAGAAAACAAAGCTTCCTTTGGGATTTGTCATATTGGAAAACTAATTTGATACTTTATAATCTACATGTGATGTATATTGAAAAAAATATTTTTGACAATTTTTTAAAATACCATAATGAACATTGAAAGGAGGACAAAAGACAATGCAAAATCAGAAGCTGATTTAAAACTTTTTTGTTAAAGTAATGCGTTAGATAAAGATCTTTACAACAATAAATACCTAAAAGCATGTTACACTTTGGACAAAAAATAAAAGAAAATTTTGTGTGAATAGTTGAAAAGTATAAAGTTTCCCGATAGTTATTATTCAAACTTAACAAGGTATGTGGATACGAGGAGCTACAAATTATTTGGGATAAAAAATCATGACTGTCATATGTTTATGCAAAGGCTAATTCCAATTGCACTTCAAGAGTTGCTACCCGATAAGGTTTGGGAAGTTATAACAGAATTAAGTCTGTTTTGAAAAGCTTAACTTCATCTAAAATAAAGTTGGCTGAAATAGAGAAACTAGAAAGGGAAATTCCATTAATTTTGTGTAAATTAGAAGCCATTTTCCCTCCAAGTTTCTTTGACTATATGGAGCATCTAACTGTGTATTTAGCACATGAGGCTAAACTTGTTGGTCTAGTTCAATATCAATGGATGTATCCATTTGAGAGGTAATTATAGTAAATTTTTAAATTGAAGTAATAGCATGTTCTAATAATAGAATCTTAATAACCCTATTCGTTAATGTAAGTATTTGCATCACTTAAAGAAAAATGTCAAAAACAAGGCTAAAGTTGAAGGTTCAATATGTAAAGCTTATTTAGTGGAGGAAGCAAGTACATTTTGTTCACATTATTTAAGTAGCATGTGCACATAATAAAAAGAAAAATTCCTCATAATGACGATGGGGGAGGAATTGGTGATGTTGATAGTAACTTATCTATTTTCACATATCTTGGACGAACATATAGATGTTCAACAAGAAGAATGTTAACATAGGAAGAACTAGAGGTTGCCTATGGTTACATTTTATTGAAATATCAAGAGGTTCAACCTTTTGTGCAGTAAGTTGAACTTGATTATTTGGGTTTTAAAATTTAGTGTTATTCACAACTAAAATACGCAATAATATTTTTAGATTATATGAGGAATGGTTACGCAAGCTAATGCCTGAGAAAACACAATGTGATATCAATAAAGAAGTTGGGAGACACTTTCCTCGATGGTTCAAAAAATGTTTATGTTTTCACTTACAATTATTGAAATGATTGAATTATAAGATTAAAGTGTTCAAATGACATTATACTAAATAGTATGACAATTTCTTTTATGTAAGCCTTATAAAATCCAATAGAGAATAAGTTCATATGTGATGTTACAAAAGGAACTTTATAAACTGTTAAACCGTATCTGGTGTATTTCATTAGTGGATACAAATATCATACAGAATATCATGGTCATAGCATGGCAATGGTAAATAGTAGGGTGTGCATATAGGGAGAATTGATAGATTACTATGGTAAAATTATTAAGATACTTGAAATTGAGTACCCTGTATTTCCAATAAAGTGGAGTGTGATATTTAGGTGTGACTGGTTTGATCCAACTCCTAATGTTGGTACAAAAGTGTATAGCCGATACAATCTAGTTGAAATTAACTAGCGAAGAAGATTTAGACAATTTGAACCTTTCGTGTTGGCGATGCAAGTGATCCAAGTGTATTATGTCCCTTTTCCCAGCTTAAGATGAGATAAGCTAGATTGATTAGCCATTTGTAAAGTTAAACCTAGAGGTGTTTTTGAGTCATATGGAAAAAGAGAACAGAGAATCGAAAGTGAAGCTTTCCAGGAAGATGTTTAAGAAATAAATGCATCTGTTACATATGACAAGAATGAACATTTGAACGATCCAAATAATGAATATGTTGAAATTTCATCTACAGAGGATAAGGAGGGCGAGAGATCTTAAGAGGGACCTCAGTTGGATTCTAATTCTTTAGAAAAAGAAGATGATGATGATTTTGATTTACAATTAATTGCTGATAGCGATTAATTTGTATTTATAATAGAATATTATATTTAATAAATCAATTATTGAATTAACAACATATTTTTAAATATTGAATTGAAATTGTTATATTTCTGGAATATTCAAAAAATATGAATTTTAGGTTAAAATATCCCACTAAAGAGAAAACAGAATATAATGCAACTAAGGTTCAAACCACGATTTGGAGCTAGTTACTTTTTAGGTGAAGCATCACATCCTAAAGCTGCAACAGAATCAGATGTTGTACATCTAGATACTACACATGTAGATGAGGCATCACCTTTTGTACCTACTGTTACATCATCCAATAGCTTTACACCATCCACCACCTCTATATCGACAAAGATATCAGGGGTAAACGTTGCGGATGAAGGAGGCGACCACTAGTCTAGAGATGAGGGAGTTGATGGAAGAAATTACATCATAATTGTCAACAATCTGTAAGTGAAAATACACAAAACACCATATGTTTATAATTAAGTTATAGGTTTAAATTTTAAAATGATATAAAATTGTTTTTATATTAGGTTGATTTCGTATAGATCGTGCTAAAAAAACATGACATCCAAGTTCAAAGAGAGGATTGATCTTAAGGGTTATATATAGAAGAATATCTCTTAAGTAACAAAGGATTTTTATTATCAGGAGTTTGAGGTAGAAAAAATATATTTTTATTTTTTGTAATTAATTTTTATATATTAATTAGATAAATATTGTAGGTCATAAGTACTTATCGTATGTTTTTCTTTCTTTTAGAAAGATTTTTTTGGAGATTTTGAATTTGATGTTGTTATTTATAAAGTATGGGAGAAACGAGCTTATACACATTATAAAGACTTTGTTAGTGTGATACACAAGACTGGTGTATGATCGCCTTATATTTATGAAGAAATATAGAGTCGTTGCAGTAGTATTGGACATCACCAGAGGAAATGTCTATTTCAGAGCCTAATTCTACCAACAGATGTGAGGACCAAGGGGAGGGAGTCTTCTCGTACACACTAGAGGATGTATTACCCACCACGAGCATGCAGAGAGACTTGTAAGTATCTACACTTTACACTTATATTATGATTTTTTTTCCTTTGATGTATTTCAATTTAATTTGATGTGTGAATTTTGGAAGGAAAATATGTGTATTATGGAGAATGATAATGTTATAAATGTCTTGTGCCATATATGGTTGTGTTGTTGAGTTACTTTCTTTGTTCAACAGGGAGTAAATATCATAAAAATAAAGGACATTTTGTCGAAATTTTTGTAAATTATAGTTCGCTTATAACATTTTATTCTGATTTAGGAAAAGTCTATAGGCAGGAAACCTACATCCCGTCAACTCTTTTTACACACTCATAGTAAGAAGTATGATGGTGTGACCTTCGTTAACATTAGATGTAAAGAACTAAATATGTGTGAAATTTATGCCTAATAATTATCACTTATTAACATAAACATTGCTTTCTAATAGGACCAAATGCAAGAAAGCATTCAAAAACAATCTCAACAGTATGATATAAGAGTCAAACATATCTTTATGCAGTGGGTAGTAGGGACTGTTGTGGAAGGATCTTTGACTTAGGTTCATTTCCGAACATATGTTATTCGCAATCCTTCACATCTAGTACAGCAACATCTAGTAGGCGATCCGCCTCCAATGAAATCTATGAGCTTTGGAGCACAGTACAGGCATTAGTAACTCAGTTACAATAGTCGATGAAGTATATAACCTAGCTCCGTAATGAGATGGATGAGTTGAAGGGGAAACGCAACACCTCATCACAACATTCAGAGCATCTAAATTCACTAAATGAATAGAATAGTTGTTGTCATTTTGTATGAATTAAATACTTATTATTGTAAATAATAATTTTTATTATCAATTAAGATAATTTTTACTTTGTATCTTCAATTAACTTTTTGTTTTAACAAATTAAATGTAGAAACAAATCCAAATATTATCACCAGATAACTGATAATTGTATAAATTATACATCAATCATAAGATTATCAAATAAAATTAAATGCAAGGAAAATATTAGAAAATAATATCAGTAAATTTACTTATGGAAAAACAAATTTTGTCAGTAAAATGCAATGAATTTACCAATGAACGACCAAAATGTATCAGTAAAATGCGGTGAATTTACCGACGAACAACTAAGATCCATCGGTAAACATAGTTGTGAATTTACCGATGGATTTGGGAAATATGTTGATAAGGTTACCGAAGGAGGAGCCTTGTTCGTCGCTACATTTACTGACCGAAACAAACATTCCGTCGGTAAATTTACCAAAAGAACAAAAATTACCGTCGCTATATTTAGTGAAGGAAAAGAACATATCCGTCAGTAACTTAGTGACAGAAAATTTGTACTCCGTCGCCAATTATTTCCTACCACCATTTCTCTGACGACTCATTCAGTCAGTAAATTCTGTCGCTAACTTAGCTTGCCAATAGAAAACCTTCACATTTTGTCAGTAATTTCTGTCGCTAAATCTCATTTTTCTTATAGTGCTTTTGGTGCATTATTTTTTCATATAATTTATTCCTGTCATCATACAATGTCTTATTAAACATCAAATATGAAACTAATTTATAATTTATTTGAGTCAGATTATGTTAGTTCTCATCTTTAGTAATTAATTATATTAGTAACATTTGAAAACTATTTTCAAAATGTCATTTTATGTTGGCCAAGGATTTTTGGAATCAATACTAATCAGAAGCATTATAACATTCTCCTTAATCACTTTAGGATGATAAATCCTATATTAATCACTCAACTACCTCCATATAATTCATGCTATATCTAATGACTATAAATTTAGTTACCCTTGACTAGAATAGGTCATAAGTAGTATAAAAATATAGTAATTCTCATATAAGATACTTTGGAGATCTTAAGTTAAAGGACTACCTATATCATCATCCAAATGAGAATTTCTAGAGACTTACAATTAATATTCAAATAGAATTCTCATGTTGTGTCATTTTAATGAACTTGTTTTCTAACAAGCACTCACATTTTTGTTTAAGTATCTCTATACTTTATAAAAATGAATGAATCCTTTATAAGAAAGAAGTACCACATGTGCTAGTCTTTTCACTCTACTAATATCCAGTCTTTATAAAATAACAATTAGGAATAATACGTAAATATAATATGAATATCATAATTAGATCTAATCATAATTTTATTTAAAATGTATATTTAGCCCATGGACTTTATCTTATACATCAGTTAATTAAACAAATAGGTATAGATAAAGAATGTCTTTAAATAAATTATGTAAGCAAAACTATAACTAACTAATTGGTTGTATATTATAAACCAATAATCTCTCACTTACACTAAGCCAATTATTTAAGTATCTTATACCAATATTTCCATATGATGATCATGCAACTATTGAGACAATGGTTTAATGAGAAAATTCTACAATATTTTCCATAGTGTTTACTTGCTTAAATCTTACAACTTTCATCTTAATTATCATCATAATTAAGAAAAAACTACCCACATGTATTCTTAGATCTTTAACTCCTTTCATATATCTAGCATCTCTAATGTTCTATAGTAGATTACTATTTCAACAATGTAAGAAACTATAACAAGTTCATTAAATAACTTCTTGATCCAAATAATCATTTCTATGAAATGAAAAATGTATTATAAATAATTAGCAATTAATGCTATATTGGAACCTTTCTAACTCTAATTAATATTATTTTAGGTAAAACATATCATAATTTAGGCTTACTTTTGTCAAAATAAAGTTGATATCCATATGACCTTGAATTCAAACATCAACTCATACATAGAATAATAAATATCTTTAACACTTCAAAAGTATTAGATATGTCTAATATTAAACACCATTGGTATATTATGAAAGTGCATGGACTAGAATAAATAAACAAATTCTTATGAAAGTGAATCTTTTAAAAACTTGTAACCTTTCAATTAAATGTGAAATGTATCAATGAAGGCAGTAGTTCTATTTTGGATGTACTACCAGGAGATTTGAAGTTTTTAAACTTCATTTTGCTCCTAATACTGGTTCTCCTTTAATTATGCATCAAAACAAACATTTTGTTTAATGAGGTTTGTAAGATTATATCTAACCTTTTAGATATTTCATAACTTTCTATCACCTATTTTAATTTGAATCTTATTGGATATTATATGTTTTAACTAAACAACACATCCAAAATTAACTAGAGAATCTCATTCCTTGTAGATAATTAAGAAAATTTAAATATTGTGACATCAATCTCATCAAAGTGTTTCACCATTCTCATTGCTTAAATTTTAATTTGATTTAAGTAACTTAAACTTTTCAAAATTTTAAATCAATATTTCATTTAATACATATGACTATACCATATAAAGTCACTGGCAAATTTAATGAACTATAAGTATTCATCCTTTTATCAATTATTATTACATCCTATATATTATATGTATAAGATTTAAAAATTTAATAACATAATCATCCTTTCATTTAAGGGGCTATGCCCCGAAATCAAATCGGAGACCTAAAATGTTTGTGGAGATTAACCAAACCAAGCATAAATGTATCTTAGGCAATCTCTATTATAAATTCCAGCACTTGCAAGACTCCATCATCTACTACTCTCAATTTTCTCAAGAATTACATATTAAATCAGTATAAGGATAAGTTTACTTGGAGATTGGAAACTTTAGGAAAATATTTAAATCACTTATATAGATCACTCTGCAATGAGTTAACCCCTTAAGTTGATTAGCATAAGATTGTATGGTACAAACACCATTATCGTAGAGCTGCTCACACACTATAGATGATTGTCAAACTTAAACTCCCCACCTTTGTCAGATTTGGAAAATATCTATGATTCCAAATTTGTGCACACTATGCAAGCAAGACTTAATAATAACATAAACAACTATTCGTTTAATGAAATTTCTACAATAAAATATGGAAATCTATCATGCTCACATATAGAGTAACAAAACACCTTCAAAATGTACTAATATCATAAACTACTGTGTTGGAATATCAAATAGAACTGAAAATAGACCATACATATATCTTTTTCTGACACAATCTCATGTATATGAATTGAAAGAATAAAAAGGGTATATACAAAGTTAGCTCACTCGAATGATGAGGTATCTAATCTTATATGTGAGAAAATTAGATTTCACCTAAACATCTATAACCACAAGCATAAATTTAGCCAGGAAATGAACACCATTTGGAGAATTACTTAACTGATTATTTAAGTAGATAATTAGCAGCTTGTATCTCCTATCATTTGGAAATTAAGCTCATTTAGTTTATTAATAATTGCTCATAACATTGTATCTCTACCTTGTAATCCTTTTCATTCAATGAATATATTATTATTCTTAAAAATATTTAGAAATTAAGAAAATGCTTCTTTAAAAAATCATAAAACAATCATTAGCCTTAAAAACCCAAGAAAAAGTAGATTAATCAAGGACTTGATAACATGATACCATTAAATGAGAGCACATAATGATGTTGGATTATGTGAAGCCATCATTTCTGAGGATATATTCTAATATAGGTAGATTGACAATTGTGATAAACAATTTTTGATAGAGCTAAATATTATTCAGATGCTTCAATAATTTGTAGAATTTGATTTTCTGAATAAAGATCCCAATATGTATATAACTAAGTTCTTTAAGATATTATTTTTGCAATTTGCGTTGCTATGTTCTTTTAATGCTATCAAAGCTTTACCTATTATAAATCTATTACTCACTAACTAGGAAAGCGTATATATCATTGGCAAGCAATAGCATTTTAAGTACGCTATAAATCATAGGGGGAAGCAATATGGATAGAAAAGTCAAACTATTAACTAGTCAAAAGATAAAAAATATAAAGATGGTTTGTTTATCAATATTTGAATACATAAACTTAAATTAAAGCTAAACTAATTTGTTTCAACATTAGCTTGGGAAATACATGATAAAAAATTTAATAAAAAAGAATACAGTCAAATAGCTATCCAAATGAGTAATTCCTATTGTAACACTTTTGACTTTATTATTTAGTTAACCTACATTGTATATATTATCTAGAGTAATAAGATTTTATAGACATTGAAATTGCACTTAAACAATATCAACTCTATAGTTAGTTAACCTTTATCTCTGCCATTATTGAGACCCCTTTAAATGCATCAAGTTCTACAAAATCTAATGAAAAGTATTACACTTACACTAAAAGGATCATGTAGGTCTCCCTCAAATACCCTGTTTTAAACCCTTTACTTAAGCCACGTTGACTTATAAGTAGGTTCTCATGAGTCATCCATAAGTTAATTAAGATCAATTTTAGAAACCAACATGAATAAATCAATATATTTAGACAAACAAAGATAGCTTATAAAAATATATTTTATATCATAAATTAAATTAAACCAATCTATAAAAAAAATAACCACTATGGTTTTCTTTGTTTAAGCATAAAAAATTATTTAGCCATAGAACATATTTTAAAAAATGAATTCAAAGGAAAAAATAGAGAATTCATGGCATAAATAAATTTTAGACAAACTCCCTAAGTATGCCTTTAACTTGGTCTATTAAGATGATGTTTGGATCTTGATTCTCTTGTAAGCAAATCTTTAAATTGATTACCTAAGGATTTGAGCAACTTCTAACCCTAGATTGTAAAGAGAAAAGGATGTTTCTAAGATGATTGTCTTTAAAGGATGGATAAAGGCCTATAAAAATTAGTGTTACCCTTAAATATATTCTACTATAATTAGGACATAATCTATCCCATGGTAATAACGAGATAATAGGCCTTGTTAATTTCTTTAGGTAATAGACATGACATTTGGCATGGAAATGTCTCTAAGCCAAAAATATCTATTTTCTTAAAGATGAATACACAACCTCTAACATGATTATTTTCCTCAATGGTGAATCTCACTATTTCCTCTTTGACTTACACACAGTCTCCTACATGACCATGAATCAAGTTGTGTCACTTTTTACATTTGATCCTTCAAGGGCATAAGTTGGACCACAGGTTTGGGTTAAACTATATCTCTTTAATAAATATGAATTTCTTTATGTTTTTGCTAGGAAATGTCTCTAATTCTTGAATGATAACATTCTAAGGTTTAGTTTATATACTTACTTGAAAAGATAATAACTATGTAAAACAAGGTAATTTAACATTAAAATTAAACAAAAAACTTAAGAAGATATTTGTTTACTTTATGCACATCAAATATGCCCACACTTAAGCTTTTTCATGATCATCATTATTAACATAAAATTATAGCAATTCAAGAAAAAAATACAAAAAAGCAATATGAGTAATGAAGATTGTCCATTAAGCATTAAGTTGCATTGTTCATCAATTACTTAGGCCTTTAGGTACTTACAATAAGCCATAAATCAATTCAAATTAAACAGTCAAACCTCCAAACATCAAGTTAATTTACAAAATTAAACCCAATGCATAAAGTAGATATATATGAGAAAGATACTTAAACTTTTAAACATTTTAATAATCTTAATTAACATAAAAATAAAAAATAAACTTTGAAATAATACAAAAGCATTTGGAGTTGTTTGAAAAATTATCTAACCTTTCGATGTGAAAAAGAACAGCTTGTTATGAGTACTCCTAGTTATTCAGTTAGATCACTATTTTAAATGGTTACTTATACAACTTTTTAACTTCAACCTTTTTTTCCTTAGGTTAAGCAAAAAAAGTCAATGATATGCCTATATTATATAAAAAAATCATAATGAAAATTAAGTATCCATTTTCAAAATTATTGAAGCAAATTAGAACTAAATTAGCTATTAGTGCTCATAGCTACTAACCTAAACTAATTGAATTTTGAAACAAAGAAACTTTTATCATGATTCATTATGACTAATGTTATTTATCGACGAAATTTTTTATATTTGTTATATTTTAAGCTAATTATAATAAAATTGATAAAAATAACAAATAGACCTATAAATCATCGATTCCCTCCCAATTTTTTAATTTTCCTTAATATAACAAATATAGAGAATGAAAATTTAACATTAAGGATAATAAATAGAAAGGGAGAAAGATAGAAAGGTATAAGCAACTCCTTTAGCCTTTGTTTATCATGCACTATCAAAGGTATTCATGGACATCATTTGGAAATTATTCGTACATTGAAATATAATTAAAAAAGAAAGCAACAAAAACTATAATTCGAAAAGAACAAAATTGAATAAATGAACTAAAAGATAACCGACAATAATCTATTTATCATATAAAAATCCAAATTTATTTCAAATTGTTCAATAAATAATGTTTAATAAAATGATAAAAATAGAAAATTTATATCTCAAATTGTAACCACTTTAATATCAATGTGATGGATTTGGTTAAATAGCCTTAAGCATCTTATAGCTAATTTGTACTAGCAACGTCTCCTCTATCCCATTTAAACATTGCTCTTATTTGAAAATCTCGCTTATAGAATTTTGAGTAGTTCAATAAGTTTAAACTCTAATTTTTAATACATATCATTAATGTATCACTCTTTTCCATTATAGTTTAAAGTGTTGTGAGGGTTTTAACTATTGGATTTGCATCAACCTCTATTTAGTTTTCATCCATAATAGTGAGTATATATTCACTATATTTGTAATCTATTAGGGTTATGTAAATATAGTGCCTTAGAAAGCAAGTGTATTTACATATAATTTAATTTTCTTCCATTTACAATAATGTATTGAAAATATATATTATTAATAAAAAAAGAGTTTGGTTTTATTTGTATGAGCATAATATAACTAGTCATAAGGCACCAAGGTTCTTTTGTAAGTAATATACATATATATGGAGATGTATAGCAAACATGTATATTATTAGAATCTAAATTAATTGATTCACAGTCGAATAATCAAGTTGGCCACTTGATTATGATTTAGACTGTAGTGTTGCGATTTACCTCTATGTAAATCATGATAGTAGTTGACTATTGGTAATAGCACTATTAAATGAGTCTGGAATCTTGTATGTTTTAAAGAATAAAGTAGGTCGTTACTTTAATATTAAAACATACACCTTAGTATTCGTTTATTACGAACCACAATCTTGATGAGTGGTGAACTCATGTGTGTTTCATTATAGTTCTTGACATGATCGGAATGGATTTTTACAGGGTATCAATCTAGTGTCCGCATGTTGGAATTATTAATTGAAACATGCATTAGGGAACATTCACTCAAATAAAGAGTTTATAGTTATACCATCACTTTTAGATGTTTTACGGAGATTGGTGATTAAACTGGCACTAGTAGTTTGATGGACTAGCTATCCATCAAGTTTTAACACCTAAATTAGATCTTGTGTGTTAATCACCATGTAGAGTAAAACGGGAGATCTAGAAGGGCATGACGGTATTTTTACCCTTTATTGTGTGGATGGCTATAATATGGTTCATAATAGAGTTTGCGATTGGACATCGGATTAATAACTTTGAAACATACTTGCTCATAATTTAAGTAATTTAAGAGTTCAACCAATTGTCTTTAGTAGAATGACATTTGGTTAATAAGTCGGAATTAATTCTAATGAGATTAAATTAATTCCAAACTTATTGAAGCTTGAATTATTTAAGTCCAATTAGATTTCTCACTTGGCTTCTAGGAAGGTTATTAAGGAAAGCAAGAAAAATAAACGGAGGTTATCGAAAAGAAAATGAGACAGTTTGGAGCGAATTAGATTAATTGGATTCGGGCCAATAAGACCAGAACAATTTAATTAAGAGTTAATTAAATTAGGTCTTAAGCCTATAATTATATATTCGACTTACATTAATTAATTGTTAATTATAAGCCTAAAGGAAATTTTAATATTGGGCTGGTTTTTTATTTAATTAATTGGATTAATTGAATTAAAAATTAAAAAAAGATAAGCAAAACTGAATTCTACAATCACTACAAGAAAATAGTGAATTACATACGGTAATTACCGACGAAAAAAGACAATATACCGTAGGTAAATATATTTACCGACGGAATAAACCGACGGAAGAAAACGTCGGTGATTCAGCCGTAGCTAAATTCACCGACGAAACCTTTCTTACCGTCGATAAAATTACCGACCGAATAGCATGTCCGTCGGTAACATCAACGGAAACGTTGCCGACCGTCCAACATATTCCGTCGCTAAATTTACCGACAGTTACAGTATACCCGTATGTAAATTTGTCATCGTACAGTCGGCAAAAGTGCCGACGGTAAGATGGTCCGTCGCTACAGAACTCACTATTACCGACGGAAGAGAAAATATTCCGTCGGTAATATGGAGATATTTAGCCACGGAACTATTGTATTCTTCCGTCGGTAAAATTTTGTTTTATATTTTTTAAAATTAAATATTTCCATTATATTTAAATTAAAATCG
>JANZXR010000009.1:19877208-19904691 GCA_027575705.1 Erythroxylum echinodendron
TGAAAAATGCATTTCTAAGCTCTCATTTATCACTCATATTTACTATTCTAACCTCCCATAGGTAACGGGATGTTACAGGGTAAATATCATAAAAATAGAGGAAACTCTGATAAAATTTTCTAAAATTGTAGTTCAATTCTAACATTTTATTTTGATGAGGAAAACTTTATAGGCAGGAAGCCTACATCCCGTCAGCTTTTTTTGCACACCCACACTAAGAAGCATGATGATGTGACCTTCGTCAACACTCGACGTAGACAACTTAATGTATGTGAAATTTATGCGTTAATATTAGTTCTTAATACATTTTAACATAAACATTGCCTCCTGCTAGGACCAAATATAAGAAATCATTCAACGATAGTCTCAACACTCTGAAACTATTGATGAGAGCCAAGCATATCTTGATGCAGTGGGTGGTAGGAACCATCGTGGAAGGATCTTCAGTTTAGGTTCATTTGCGAACAGATGTTGTTTGCAATCCTCACGTTCAGTATAGCTACATCTAATCGTCGACATCTAATGAAAGAGTCGCTCAGCTTGAGAGCACAGTATAGATGCTGGCAACTCAGTTGTAACAGCCGATGGAGTATATAGCCCAGCTCCGTAATAAGATGGATGAGTTAAAGGGGAGGGGCAATACCTTATCGCACTAGTCAAACCATTCGCCTTCACCAATTGCATAGCTTAGTTTTGCTCCTCTCAAGTCATTTTGTATAAACTACATATTTATTGTTGTGGATAATAATTAAAATAATTTTTACTTTATATTACCATTCAACTTACTATTTAGATAAATTAAATGTAGAAAAAATTCAACATATTATTACCAGATAACTGTAGAAATTAAATATCAATCATAAGATTACCAATTAAAATTTTAAAAAAACTATATCGATGCATTTATCTACGAAATTATCATTAAATTTTCTGACAGAACTTCAATAACTTGATCGTCGCTAAATTTATCAACGCACATACAATATTCGTCACTAAATTTGCCGACTGAAAATAACTTATCGTCGCTAAATGTTCAGACAAATTTTCTATACTTTGTCCGTCTGTAAAATTTTCTGTCGGTAAAGTTACCGAAGGACTTAAAAAGTATGTCGCTATATTTAGCAACGGAAAAAAATTAGTCATTGGTAAATTACGGACGAAATATTTTTATTCCGTCGCTAAAGATTACCTCCAGTCATTTCTCCACGACTCATGTGGTCGATAATTTCCTTAGGCAAATTCGCTTGCCGATAGAAAACTTTCACATTCCGTCGCTAAATACCCGTTTTCTGGTAGTGAACAGTTGGTTCAATTGTTGGAATTGATGTTTAATCTAATTGTTCAGTTACATTCCTTCACATTATCACTTACCAAATCTTTCCTGTTTTTCTTTTGAGAGGGCAGATGGTGCAACGAACCAAATTAATTAGCTCTTCTCTTTGCATAAAGTTGAAACTTTCCAAGTTAAGTGATTAGTAATGGACCAACTTCTCCACACATCCATCAAAATAGTCTTTGTTTCTTTAATATGGAACTGGCAGGGGACAGAATATTTTATAGGAGGATTCATTGACTTAGAAATTCACCAGTTCACATCCTTATTAGGAAGTTACGAAAAAAGGGAACTAATTATCTATCACTCCCGAGTTCTTCAGTCGGAGGATTCATGGTGAAAATTCTCTCTCTCCTTGAGAGGAGTTGTGGCTATATAAACTATATGTACTTCAAAAGGAGATTATTAGAAATTTGTAAATTACAGAGTGTTATGTGTCAAATAGATTGATTTATTGGTTATTATATAATATAGAAAAATTATCTTATT
Organism: Erythroxylum echinodendron; assembly: GCA_027575705.1. Taxonomy (NCBI): domain Eukaryota; kingdom Viridiplantae; phylum Streptophyta; class Magnoliopsida; order Malpighiales; family Erythroxylaceae; genus Erythroxylum; species Erythroxylum echinodendron. Next base: position 19,879,031 of record JANZXR010000009.1, read on the forward strand.
TATTAGTAATATTTTATAATATCTAAAAATTAAATGAAAATTATTTTTTATAATATTGAATTAATAAATATACTATTAATTTATTGCAAATAATGATATGTTAATATGATAAATCGATAAAATAATACAATAAATAATTTATTTATTTATTTTATACAAACAACTCTCGTGATTCACAAATTTTGAGTCATTTATGTACTTTAGCTTCCCACGTTAAGGAAAAATTACCAAAATAAACGAAATATGATCTCTTTTACTCTTCATTTAATAAAGACATCTATACAACTTAAGGCTACACGGTAAAAAGAGTTGAAGGGAACAGACAACGTTTGGTGTCTCTGTAAGCTCATCTTAGCGAAACTTAATAATTTGCCATGTTGTCGTGTTGATACATACTGAAACCGAACTTGTGTTAGCTGAACAAAACCAAAAGAATATGAGCAAAACTCAATTAAACTCTATCTGCTTAAACAGTTATCAAACATATGCTTTCCCAATTATATTACTAATAATGGTATTAAGTTAGTGAGATGGCTTTGCTGGCTGGTGCATGTGCCGATCCAGTGCTTCTCTTCCTGTCCTTTTTTACACGAACAAGCTTTAAGACAACAGGGCTGTTATTGGGTGTAGTTTTGGACGTGTAAGACTTTTTTAAAAAATAAGTGATGCAATGGACATCATTTCCAGACCCTTTTTGTTATGTTGTGAAAGACAATAATGCAATGCAGGTGCATGTTTCTGATGCCAACAAGCAAACATTAGTAAGGGTCCGTAATCGACAACCTCATGAGGTCATTAATCATGTGAGTTCAATGAAAGGTACGCTCCAAGTTGGTTTAATTAGCATATTGTGAATTTGCAAAACGTCCGTTTTCTTTTTCTTTTCCCTTTCTCGGATAACAAACAACCGTTTCTATTAATCCTGATAGTTTACCTAATTAGAAAAGAAGTACGTGATGGAGTTGTTAAGACAAATCAAGGACATGCGGCTTTATATAATCTACACAATTTCTTGTTCACTGTGAACACAAACTTGTAACAAAAATAATAACATTTAGTATGAATTTTGCTGTTTTGTAAGATCTAGAGTAGTCTAATAATACGTAATATTAACTCTAATTAATTAAGAGATTGTTTTCAAATGATCCACATGATATATATATTATTTGAATCACATTAAACATATTATTTGGGGAAAATGTAATTAGTTCATTAAAATTAAAATTTCCTTTCCGTGGCATTGGTGAGAAAATTAAGCCTTCATCTACCATATTAGTAAGCAGAAGAGTAGCTTTATGTTGCTTTCAACAAAGTTTTAGATAAAATCCTGAAGAATCCAGCTTGATGTTAACTTGTTATTTTTAATTCGCTTAAACTTTATAGCATGACACGTGAAATTAATCTTAGAACTTTCGACAATATTCAAGTAAGACAAATGAGTTGCAACTCATGCATTTACCAATTTTAAGACATAGATCGACACAAGTTCTATAAAAAAATATGTGATAAAGAGTAACGTGTAGTCTGTAATTCTATATGTCGCTATACTTGGAACTATTCTAGACAACATTAGGAATAAAACAAAAAGAGAGATTTAAACCTAACAAGCTGTCTGATGCTTATAAAGCTCCGACCCAAGTTGTTAAACCGGGCTACGCGGGTTCGCCCGATCCACAGTAACAGAAAGTGGAGTCCAGGGTGGACTGGAAGGAGCAGGGCAGGGAGCGTACGGACTATTAAAAGGTTGTGATCGCCGAGGAACACGCTTCACAAAGTATAATCATATAAATGCACAGCTGTGATTTGCAGGAACACCGTACACCTGCATTTCTCTATAGGGGACTTGACATCACGGGACATGCTCAGTCCACAAGGCGCGCTTCTAGTCATAGCTGCTCTACATCATCACCACTGGGTTGGATGGAGCACCTGCAAGATGTTTCCACTCAAATTATATAAATTTAAACAGAATATCTAGCGATATCAGATATTTGTCACTGCCTTGTCAAACGTCTCTGAAGTTTTCTGATTATTGCCTATTACCATTTTCTGACACATCCTCTCTTTGTATTTGCTATTTCTGTGCACTGCCAGGAAAGTTGGTGCTGTGCTAATAATGGCTTTCACAATTTCGAACAACAATATGCCTTCCTAATGTATTTATCATGAAAAACAACTTTATACATTAAGAAAGCAAGCACAAACTAAGTATGGTAACACGCACAGATACAAGTATAAGTTGTATAAGAAGTTTCTGGAAGGTTATATGGTAAACATATTATATTCTCGCAACATTTAAAGTTTTGTATTTATCTAATTTTAATATTAAACAAGTCTATGGATAGTTATACACGAAAACTTTGTTCCATGATCATAATATTTTAAAGATGTATATTTGTTTGGTAATGATTGAATTTATATATTTTTTATATGTGAAACACGAAAAAATTAAGCAAATATTTAATAATTTAATTAGAAAATGAGGATAATCTTTATCAATAATAGTTCAATACTACTATCAAAGCTTATGGATGGTTATACAAGAAAACATGATCCACTCTCATAATACTTCAAAGTTGTATGTTTATTTATTAATGATTGAAATTAATTTTTTTTATATAAAAGGTCAACAGAAACTTCAAGCATAAAATAGTAATATAATAATTAAATTTATAATCTAAATTTATTAAATAATCAATAATAAAAAACTAAATTAGTTAGATTGTTTTAATTGTAAAAATTTTGAATTAATTAAATATTTAGTTCATTTTAAAAATAATTTTTGTTATTAAAAATCAGTTATTTTATTGATTAATTAGCTAATTTCCAATTTTTAAATTAGAATAAAATTTTGTTTAATAGTCACTTTTAATTATATATTAACTTTTTAAATTATTAAAAGTTTTTAATTTTAATTATATTCAATTTTTATAGTACATTAATTTTATTATCATCTAATAAAAATATTTTAAAATTTAAAATTTTTAATTTTCGGTACAATTTTTCAAATAATCAAAATAACACAAGCTTGGGCGGCAACTGAAGGGCTTAATCCAGACATCAACTGTTGATGTTCGATAAGACTTGGGATCACAATCAAAACAAAAGCCATCACAACCGACATCTCCACTTGTATGTGTACAAAAATAATCGGCCCCCTTGAATTTTTATTTTTTATGGTCTACCAAAAAAATTAATCTAAACCAAAAAGGGTAAAATGATACGTGCCAAACAAGAGAGCGATTACTAAGGTATAAACTATAAAGTAGGAATAGTTAAAAGAGAACGTACGGGATGGTGCAGGGACGCAATTGTCATTGTGATACAAAGGCAAGGACCAGCTGGTCCTTTCCTTCCCTTAATCACATAACGCTCATTCAACCCCTTCTTTTTCTTTTAAATATTCATATATAATTGTATTATAAAAATATATTTATTTCCCCGTGTTACATGTACAGCAAAGAAATACTTTTATTTCCTTTTTAATATAGTCTGTTGGTGTATTTCTATGGCTGAAAAATAAAATAAAACAGAAAAATAATTAGTCTCTCTCTCACGAGTCTCTACTCTGGATGAGTGTGTCTTTGTTAAGCTTCTATCAGCTTCTTGTAATTGTTTGTACTACCAAGTGTGGTGTAAGAGATAGTGAGAGAGAGATAGAGAGGGCGTAGAACACACGGCGGCTCAAGGTAGCTCCGGTTGGGGTAATGGACTCTTCTATTCACTCTCTCATGGAAGTTGGCTTCGTTCTCACGGCAAAACTACTTTGAACCGGAGCAAAAGATCGATTCCAACTTGGCTTTCACTCCTTTTGTTTTTTCCCCCTCCTTTTGGGTTGTTTGGTGATAATTATTAGAAACCCTGGCGGACCTCAAAGGAAGCCTAGCATTGCTTCGGTTTTCTATGAGCTCAATCTTGTCATTGGATCAATTCGATTTCAAATCAAAGAAGAGGAAGTGCAGAGGGATCCACCGCGTCAAGATGCTATGGCTCATGAGATTCTCCGGTTTCTTCTCCGCCGCAATGATTATGATCATACTCTCTCCTTCTCTTCAATCTTTTTCTCCCGCCGAAGCCATCCGATCCTCGCACCTCGACATATTGACGGTAACCGCCGTCTCCAATCATTACTCCTTCCGAAAAGCACCGGTTTTCCACAATGCCGATGAATGCGCCTTCTCCGATGGTTGGATAACCGGCGTCTGCGATCCTTCTTTGGTACACGTCGCGATTACTCTCGATTACGAGTACCTCCGCGGCTCCATCGCTGCAGTTCACTCCATTCTGCGGCATTCGAAGTGTCCGGAGAGTATTTTCTTCCACTTTTTGGTTTCTGAGACAAATATGGAGTCATTAGTGAGGGCTACCTTCCCTCAGTTGAAGTTCAAGGTGTATTACTTTGATCCGGAGATTGTGCGGAATCTGATCTCAACTTCCGTCAGGCAAGCTCTACAGCAACCGTTGAATTACGCGAGGAATTACTTGGCGGATCTGCTAGAGCCTTGTGTAGGTAGGGTCATTTACCTGGACTCCGATTTAGTGGTGGTTGATGATATCACACAGCTTTGGTATACGGACTTAAATTCGAGAACAATCGGCGCTCCGGAGTACTGTCACGCCAACTTCACTAAATATTTCACGCCGAGGTTTTGGTCGGACAGAAGATTCTCGAGCATATTCGATGGGCGGAGGCCGTGTTATTTTAACACAGGGGTTATGGTGATAGATCTGGTGAGATGGAGGCGGGTCGGGTACACGAAACGGATCGAGAGGTGGATGGAGGTCCAGAAGAGTAACAGGATCTACGAGCTGGGTTCATTACCGCCGTTCCTTTTGGTTTTTGCGGGACACGTGGCGCCGATCGAGCATAGATGGAACCAACACGGGTTAGGTGGTGATAATGTGAATGGGAGCTGTCGGGACCTGCACTCGGGTCCGGCTAGTCTTTTGCATTGGTCCGGTAGCGGCAAGCCGTGGCTCAGGCTCGACTCCAAAAGGCCGTGTCCGCTTGATGCAATCTGGGCGCCATACGACTTGTTTGGACAGTCGCAATGATATCAGTATGTTAATGATGGTGTTGTACGGCACCGGTAAATTCTCCTCCAGGACTGCCTCCCTTTTCCCACACATAAAATTTTTTATGCTTTTCTGTTTAATTTTGTCATTTTTAAAAACTTTTTTCATCATTATTTCTCGTCTTGAAACTTCCTTTTCTTCTACGTTTTATTACGATCTTATTAGTCATTTTTTCTTGGTTTTATATTTTAGTATGGAATTTGTATTCAAGTTGTTTGATATTGTCTGTGCATGGGAAATAAAACATTTAAAGCATAAATTCAGTTTGTTATGTAATAGTTCCGTTTCTGGATGGACAAATGAGTTGCAGCTAGGACTGAATGTGAAACTGTTCTGAAGTGGGCAAACTTATCCTTCAATGGCGGGTGGACAGTTCATGCGGGAGGAGGAGGAGGAGGGAATAACAATTTTAAAATGATCAAATTGGTCCTTCCATTTCATGACATTAAGTTGCTAGATTATTTGCTGTCATTCTAGATTATAGTAATACACAGCATTTATCCTTCTTGCACTAACCGTTAGGCTATTTGGGTAAATCAAATGGATTAATCTGCTTAACTAGGACCAGGATATACAGTTTTTCCCCCGCCTTGTATTACGCTTTGCACCCTATGCTATTTTATAGGGGAAAAAAGTAGTATACTTGTCAAACGAAAGCTGCTGAACAGAAGTGAAGGAAATGAAGACGTGTCGTACATGGTGGAGTGCAATGAGCAAAAGGTGGAAGGAGTTGAAGAGGGCATGTGAGCTTATGCATCCATTTTGGACAGTGCTCATAAAGAAACAAAATGAATAGTGTAATCGTAGTTATCTTCCGAATTTTATTTTGACGTGACGAATTTTTGGTTAAAAAATCTGGAGCACAAGTTGACCTCATTGTTATGGTTCGTGAGCAGTGAAAGACTTGTGAACTAACCGCCCTTTCCACGCTTTGGTGGCTTTGTCATGCCATGCCATCTCATCTGTATGTTTATTTTTAGTTTATTGATATTAAAAAGATTTTCAATGATCCAAAGTGCTTTTCCACAACATAAGATAAAGCAAAAGTACTGGAATTAAATAACCATCGTTGCGTGGGAAGTGGCCGAAGTAGGGCATGGGGGGACCAATTGCTTTTGCCCTGGCATCACACGTGGCCACTTGCCTCGACTCTCCTAGAACTAAGGCTACAAAAAATCAGTTCCAAATTAAACTAGTTTTAGACAATTTTGATAGGGGGTAAAAATTTTATGACTTTAAATTAGTTTGAAATTAAATTTTTTAATCAAACTGACCTGAAATTGAATCAAATTGGGTGCTTTTTAATTTATTTCAGAATCGGTTTATTTTATTTTAATTAATAATAAAGGGTTATTAAATTGTACTATCTTCTTTTCATTTTTTGCCGCAAAGAAAAAAAAGGTGAAAAAGACACTTCAAAATCAAAATTTAAAATTGTGTAAATTTTTTCTTTGTCAAAGTGTGAAATAATAATATTTTTGCTTTTTTTAAATTCGAATCGGATAATTTTAATCAATTTCAAATGTTTAATACTGACTAATTTTAAAAGTTTAGACATTTTATTCTATTAGGTCAACTTAGATCTTGATTTGATTTTAATTTAAATAAAAATTAATCAACCTGATTTAAATTAGGTCAAAAAAATTCTAACTCTATTTAATTTTTTTTTTCTAAATCAAACAGAATTAAGTTATCGATTCGGCAATCACCGATACCTTACGTATAATAAATAAAACACCCAATTTTTATAATATTGGTTTATAAACATACCCAAGTTATATATAATATTGGTTTATGTTGTTTAGACGTTCTTGTCTTGTTCATCTTTTGCCAGCTGTGTTTTAAACTGATGGGGACTTGCAAACAGACGCTTAGATAGATGGGTGGTGATAATCATAAATTGGATCAGTCAATCTGACCTTGACAGCTTTTCCTCTCTAAAATTTCCCCCAAATCATTGTAATCATACATTAATATAATTACACTAACCTTTTAATGATTTGGTGGGATTAGATTTGTTCTAGAAGGAAGCAAAAAGTTGCGTCGCATCGGTCCGGTAACCGGCCCATTCGTCTATAGATGAACTAATATACTTTCCTCGATTTCTAGCATTAAGAGTGAGATCGAGTTTTTATAAGTTATTAGCCCCAGCGTCATTGCATTGCATAGAGTTGGTGATTCTTTAGGAGGCGAAGCGTCAAGGTGCTGAGAGGGAGGCAAATCCACGGCCCATAATAAAACGTCATGATCAATTGGCTGGTCTCTGTTAGCTTTCAACACCTTCATTTATCTTTTGCCATTTAATAACGTAGAGACATGACTGCCGACAATAGTCAAGATGAGAAAAAGGAATTTCAATCTTCTGTCTCTGTTCTCATTAGGGAGCATGGGTTGAATTGGGCATTTCCAGTGATTGTCGCCTAACAAGATATATTGTTTCGTGTTCCTTGTGATGTCTGAAAACAACTGAGCCTCCACAGTCGCATGTGAAGAAAGGAAAAGAGGGAGCTTGGTTAAAGAGTCATTTAGACTTTTTATATAGAGAGGCCTTTACAGCTAGAAACAGCCCTTTGGGTTATGAGTAGGACACAAGGGGAAAAGGAGACTATTAATTGCTCCTTGGTCCACCCCACCACCACCATTGTACATGATATATAGGTCTGTGAGCTCCACGGTTGAATCTGTTAACTGATGTCCAGGGAACTCTTCCGAATCTCCCCCTAATGATTATGTAATGTAAAGGGTTATGTAACAGGACATAAATGACCTCTTTTCTTGATCGTGATCATAGGACCACCCACACAACAAGCTTAATAAACGAGAATGCAACTTCAGCATTGGGAAGAACCGCATTTACGATTTAATAGCAAAACTTCAACATTTAATAGCAAAAAGTTGCCATTAATGAATATCACCAGCTTGCAAGTGTGAAAGGGCTCGGGTTTCATTCATCATCACTTCATCAGAAACACCAGAATTAAAAGACAGCGGACGAACCTACACTTGAAAATAAAACTAAGAAGAAGTTGAGCAACTTCAATTCTACTGGCCTGTTACATTACATGCTCATTTACTAGGTAAACAACTCCCCGCTATTCAATATTATGGGAATTTAAAGCTCATATAATCTTGCCTTCCCGAAGGAGGACTTATGTAAACCCAGAGCAAAGAAATAATGATGGAGAGCAACCCAGACCATACGTACACAATAGTTGGTACCCTTCCTCTCCTTCCCATTAAACCCTTCGCGAACGGATAGAGATGGGACAAAACCCAGAAGCTGAAGAAAACTCCTCCAAGGAGCTTGCTCCACTCTGGAAATGGGCTATATATGGTCCTTGCAACACCAACTGTAATGGCTATTACATTCAACATCACTATTGTGATTGGAGGGACCATCAAGAAGCTCCACTTCACCACGTATAGATCAGCAAACTCATCTTCTCCATCTTCAGGTGTAGCAGATTTAGAGGTTAATGTGAATGAAATGTCGATTCCAGCTATAACCTTTAACAGGCCTTGCAATACTGCTGCAGGATGGGCACTTGTCCCTCCGATCAACCAAAACTGTTCGTTTCTCCACCAATCATGCAGCGTGATTCCTGACCATCTGATTTCTAGGATTGCAAGCAGGCATAAGGTGACTGTGATGGCCAACAAGAACACTAGGAAGGCCACATTGAGTGATTCGACGATGAACTGGCCAGTGAAGAGAGAAAGAGCCGGCAGGGTGCAGTAGACTAGGAGGAAAAATGATGTGAAAGGGTACATGGCAACGTTGAAATATGCCACCCTCTGTAAGAACTTCATTCTCCGAGAAGCAAACAGTGCATTGTTCCTAGAGAAAAATATTTCGACTGAGCCAGTAGCCCATCGAAGGACTTGATGGAGTCTATCTGTCAGATTGATTGGAGCTGTCCCTCGGAATGCGTCTCTTTTGGTTACACAATACACAGACCTCCAACCTCTATTGTGCATCCTGTAACCAGTCACCACATCTTCAGTCACAGAACCATAAATCCATCCTACCCTTTTTCCCCATTCAGTTCTGTCCTCGTAGAAGCAAGATATAACACTAATTGCCTCTGCGACGGTAGCAGCATCCAATGGCTTCCTTGGCCCTGCCAGAGAACCTATCGGCCTTCCTACGTTTCCCTGTCCTTGAAATTCTTGAAGTAGCCTTCCTTGGTACTCTGCATCTGGGATAGATGCAGCCAGGGAAGAAGAGTTCCCAAACCTTTTTGGTAAAAGCAGTGACTCAATATCTGCATCATCATCATCATCATCACCGGTGATTCCATTCATAGGTATACTCATCTCATCATCTTTCTTGTTTTCTCTCTTGGGTTTCCTCAAGAATAACTTGATTTTCCTTCTACCAAACCATCCGTGGTGTTCTGCAGTTCTTGGAGGACTAAATCCATAGAGAGCTGTTCTCCGGAAAATGCAGCCTGTTCCCACATACATTGGACCTTGTAATCCATCAAGAGCTCTCATGCCCACATCAAAGAACACTGTATTATGGTTGGCATATCGATCATTTGGATCAATCCCTTCAAATCTTTGTGGAAACTGAACATAACAGATCCTATCACCACCCCTATCAAGCATAAAGCACATTCCCTCCCTCAACGCCAAGGAGTTGTGAATGTAGTGATCACAATCAAGATTCAGAATGAATGGCCCGTTTGACATGATTGCACTGGTTCTGACCAAAGAATTCATGGCTCCAGCTTTCTTATTGTGATCATAGCTTGGCCTTTTCTCTCTGGATACATAGACCAGCATTGGCAATCTAATGTCAACTTCTGTCGTATCAATCAAGTTCTCCCCATCTGCTTCAGCCCCAAAAACAGGTTCCCCACTTGGTGGAGCAAGCATAGCCTGTAAAGGGAAGCCAGATGTTAGATCATTTGAATTCCAAGTCATGTCAATATAGTTTTAAGCACTCCAAAGCAAAGTTAACCTGAATTATGGCAGCATGGTCTCCTCTTGTGTGTTCTGGCTCTCCAGATTCCCATGTCCCAGCCCAATGTGAACCATCTGACATCCAAGTAGCCTTCTGTACCTTGGTAACTTCTGATGGATTGCCCCCTCTTTCCATATGTTTCTTCTTTGCTCGAATGTCTTCGTGGGCATTATAGGCATCTGATCTTCTCCTGATTGAGTTAGGTAAAGAGTTGATTCTCACCTTAAATTCATCATATTCTCTCTTAACTCTTCTCCTTTCCCTAACGAAATCAAGTCTAACTTTGTTCTTAAGGAAATCACGTTTCTGGAAGTAAGTCTCAGGGTTCCTTGGTTCTATGTTGTGTTTCTTGCAAAAGGGAACCCAAATTCTTGCAAAGCTAGCCGTCTCAGCTAGAGCTTCAAATGTCAAAAGAGAGCCACCATCATCTGATAAGTAACAAGCGACCTTTTCCACTGGGTAATCGACTGCAAGGATAGAGAGTATAGTGTTTGCAGTTACAAGAGGTGGTTCCTTCTCAGGGTCTGCTGTTGAAACGAAAACATCAATGCCAGGAAGGTCTGATCTTCCTTTTGGGTTCCGAAGATTGGGGGATTCAAAACGCTGTTTTAGCACAGAGAGGTCTGTCACTCTCTTTACTGGGCAGAGCTTAGGAAGTTGATCAAGAATCCACGAAATGGCAAACCAGAACTCACAAGTTACAGACATTCCCCATAGCCACATAGCTTTGTGATTGGGGTGTCGAATTCTCCATGTAAGAAATAGACCAAGAGCGACAAGACGGAACATAATAAGTAATCTGCAAAGCAGTGTTAACAAATTTCGTGAACAAACCATTAATCAAAAACCCATCTGGATGAATGAAAACTAGATCAATATTGATTTACAGAACTCTTCAGGATTAAAGTGCTTCTGGTCACATAATTGTGCTTCTAGTTGTTTTCAATTAAGCATGCAAAAGCAGACAACTTTTCTACAAGTGGTATTTACTGAGAAGTTAGAAATCCAGAAAGGACAATTAGACAGTCTAAAAGTACTCGAAACACAACGCAAAATACAAGTTAATGACAGCAATTCCAAGTGGAGTACCTGTAGGGGCTGAGTATTGCAGTAGAAACTGCAACTTTCCTGGTCAGAGGCCTCTTGCTTTTCTCTTCAAACTCTGGGGGATGCTCAAAACCGTTGACTTCTCCTGATCCGCCCCCATAACCATTCTTTGGCCACAGAGCGTTGCCATAACCATAAGTACCCTTTGTCTCAAACAACCACCTAGTATGATCAAAATCCGGAGGATGATTCCCTGCTTTAAATGATTTCACAAGTGAAAGCCTCTTATCCAATCTAGGCAAAGGCAAAGCCCGATCTTCGGCTTCACTTTCGGGATCAGAATCTGATTGATTGGAGCTCGCCTCATCATCGACATCCTTGTACGGTTCTTTGCAACCAGGACACGTACCCTCTCCGTTAGATCCCACGCAATCTAAATAACAATCTCTACAAATATTGAACCCGCATTCGCATTTTTGTTTCATAGCTTCATCATCACAACCCTTCATGCCACAAACAAGCCCAGTTTTGGCCTGCTCTATTGCTGATTCTATCGAGCAGTCGATAACATGCCCACGTGTGACGGATTTGAACCCCCCAGTGAAGATGGTACCTGTTAAGAAGCCGCTCTCGGAAGGTTTCCCATCATTATTAATATTCTCACCGAGGCTGGTCTGTGATGCTGAGAATAGCTGGTGGTCCGGTGTTGGGGGAATATGGACAGTGTATGTGACAAATTCTGAACTAACCTCCTCTGTCGGGTCGTCTTTGGACATTGCACTGTATCTTCCTCCACTTGAGGCTCGATTTCTACTGTTATTGAGAGGTGAATTTGGATTGTTTGACACAGAAGGTCTTGATATTGGACTAGTTAAACCCATACTTCTACTTCCCGCTCCTTTGCCTCCTGATGAGACCCTTATCGTCACAGGAGAAGAAGATGGAGATGTTGCAGCCTTCACCATCGTGAAGATCAAACCTTTCCAGTCAGTGAAATGAAAACACAAAGAAACACGAAAGAAGAAGCAAAAGTGAGTTTATGGAATGGATTCAAAATGAAAACCCATCTCTTTAATGCAATCTCTGGGCAACGGTTGAATTTGAAACTATAAGTAAAAAGGCACCTCTCTGGTTGGGATTGGGGTTCAAACATAACGGTCGGCTTGTCTGGACCTTAGATGAAGAGAAATCCAACGGTCAAAATTCAATTTAAGGAAACGGTCGGCTAGCGGTGACGTGGATATGTGGTCCACTCTTGTCTAGGGGAAGAAAGTCAAAAAGAAAAGGTAAAAGGCCAAAGCCCAGAGGGCCTTTGCTGCTTTAAATGGTATATACCGTTGATATGATGATGGCCTCTCTATAATAATTACAAGTTGATAGCAATTCAAAAGATTTTTTCCTAGCGCCGAATATATATATATATATATACACTAAAAAATTGGATTTGAGGCCCATTCGTTTCATAATATTTCTCATCCAAAATTAATCAAATTGGTGTTGATGTATTAATTATAAGTTATCCGACATCTACTAGTCGGTGTTGTTAGGGATAAATTTTCTGTTATTGTAAAACAGTTTTTATCATATTTTATTAAATTTTATCCACATATTTATGTGGGATCTATATAAATATGTGGATGAAATTAAATGATACAGAGTAAGAATTGGTTTACAGGAATAAATAATCTATCCCTTAAATCTACATAAATGTGTGGATAAAATTAAATGACTGAGTATAGAAGATTTTGCTTCGTATTGTTAATATAGAGTTGTGAATTAATAAGAGATCGCACTTCTTGTATAATACCTTTTTTCTCTCCAAGTCAGGAATTATAATCATTATAATTCATAAAAAGCTTGCTGGTGGGATTAGCATTCTTAATCAAATTATAAATAAAGGTAAATTATATTTTGAATATAAATTTTTTTATAAACTATATTAATGAATAAAGTTTCAATTTAATAAAGCTAAAATTAAAATTAAATAATAGTAACATGTAGTAACAATATAATTATACTACTATCATTATTACACACTACATACATTGTCGTTATTAAATAAGCTGGTTGAAATCTAAATTCCTTTTTAACATAGAAGTGAACGTGAATTATCGGGAGAATATATTCATAAATTAAAATGAAAATTTTGATAAATAAAGATAATGATATAAACTTCCCTTATTTATTATGGTTGTAGCATACTAGTTAACATCACCAGTTATTTGAATGCTCACTGAAATTAATGTAGCTTTTTTTACATATTCAACCTTTTTCTTTCATTTATTTATGATCAAAGAAAATGCAAAAGAGAAAAATATGGGATTGTGTTTTAAAAAGAAATGATCTTACAATTTTGTACTGAGTTAAAAAATTATTATTTTGAGTACTGTGTTGTACCCGTTTGCTGGTACTGATTAATATCGACTTTTTCAGCTGATATCGGTTAATAACAAAAGATATCCAAAATACCCAGTCATTGCTTAAGGTTAAATGTAAATTTTAAAAGTTTACGGATTACATTAAAAAGAACCATAGATACTAAAGAACCAACCATTGCCTTTTTATCCTTCCTCTACAACCCCTCTCTCCTATCTTAGCTTTTGGCTTGTACTCTCTGTCGTCCCTTTCTCCTCTCCTGGCTCCTGACATCTAACTTTGTTCGATTTCTTCTATCCTTCCGTAGCTCTTTGTTTATAACATACCACTCTCATAGTACATATGCCTTATTATATCTACGGATAGTTGAGAATATACTCTACTGAAATAGTACGTTAGAACAATCACGTTAATACAGTATGAGACGCCAGTATAAATTAAGCATTCTAAATAATTATTTCCGTCACAATCATAATAAGTCATATATGTCATTAACATTCCAAATTCAAGTAGATCATACACAACAGTTTTGAACTCAATCCCAACAACATCATATAGTACAAAAATTACACACTAGAGATAATGAGTGTCATAACATGGAATGCTAATACAAAATACATCTATCTAGACTTCACAGGTATTAACTGACCAGAATTTTGAGTCATTCTTATCCTCGAAATAACAGTACTAGAATTATATTAGATCACTTTAGAAGCTAGGTCTCCCTTGAACCTGAAAATCAATGTTGCAATTTTGATGAGTTTGTGAACTCAGTGAGTGAATTATCATTGATATGCTCACTCAAGTCAGAACACCAAAATAAATTATATAACTCAATTCAGTAAATATATTACAAAATCCAGTATCGAATACCACATCACATTTTGTCATAATTCAATAAGTACTATATACCAACATTGCATATCACAATTTCATAACAATTCAATAATTTCATCACAACCATTCATGTGATACATGTATAATTGTATATGCAACTGCACACGTGAGTCCTTTCTTATTTTTCTTTGTTGTGACCGAACGCCTATCTACCTAATTTACTGTCCCGTATCTGTTATAGATATTAGGCTCATTTCATTTACCGTCCTGTATCTGTTGTAGATACTGAACTCACTGTCATCTAAGCCTATGGCTCTCTGTGCACAATCCTGAGCTTCAAGATCTTTTTCACATATTAGCTATTTCAGTCACAACTCCTTTATCTGATCATACATTTCAATGTAATGAGATGCATCAATTCACATATTATGCTTTTAGTACTTTTCATTCAATGTGCTCATGTCATATATCAAATTCTTCATATCTAAGTTCAGCATTCATCATTCAATTGTCCATACATTCCACATTACACATACAATTCAACAGAAGCATATATAATTAAGTTTACACATCTAAGTTAGCTCACAGTACGCTCCAGAAAAACTATTGTCTTGATGATTCAACAATGTCTGGATATTGGCGATCAAATTATGCGTCTATAGTTAAGCAATACACACATAGTTCACAATCAGTAATTTGTTCAATCATATAAATATACAATCATGCACATGTATATGAGTCATGTTCAATACATGCTCAATTGAACTTTTCGGGTATGTATTCTTAATAATAAATCTTGACCGTTTAATTATTATGCTTATATATTACCACTTTGCATTTAGGTTTATATCTTAAGTAAGTTTGATTACTCTAAATTCATCAATCGTATATTCATCAACCTTATCTAGTAATATACATTCACACAATTTCCTAATTCTCATTCATTCACACCTGATACAACTTACTCATATCCTTTGAATCATATTTGCATTCATAAGAACACCTTTATTCCTTTAGCAACTCAAAATTTCTAGATTTAAATACACTTATAT
The DNA here is from genome assembly GCA_027575705.1 of Erythroxylum echinodendron. NCBI lineage: Eukaryota > Viridiplantae > Streptophyta > Magnoliopsida > Malpighiales > Erythroxylaceae > Erythroxylum > Erythroxylum echinodendron. The sequence goes on from JANZXR010000009.1 coordinate 19,894,388, forward strand.
CAAGACAATCCATTCATTAAGTAATGATATCAATTAACAACCTCAACTTATCAAACCCTTAACTAATTAATTAAGCAATAATCTAAGTTCATTTCAAGCCTGAATCAAGTCCAAATATATCAATGTAGAATGACTTATCCTCATTTAGTTCAACAAATTCACAAAATTGAAATTATCATTTCAAAGCTTTGGCCACGATTGTGGTATGAGTGCCTCGATCATGCACTATCCATTTTCCCTTGATTCTCCACGAATTTCATCTACTTAGGATCATTATTAACACTTTAAATTTTCCAGAATTCATACTCTCAAAAGCTACTTCAATTGATGCTAATATAGCTTCCATCTTTGTTACTTTAAAGCTTACAAAACTCTACTCAATTGATTCAGTATCATTTACTTAATCCCATCATACATGTAATCCTAACTTTTCCAAATTCAAAAACACTTCAATAGCACCTATCTTTAGCATAAATTAACCTTCATTTATCTTTCAAACCTCAATCCAAAACAGAAAAGTAACCAATTCATCCATCATATTCTAGCACAACTTCATCATCAATCAACATGAAGTTCATCCCAATTCATTCATCATAAAATTTCTATTACAACATGTAACAAAGATCAGAATTTCACTTAATTTTTTAGCTTGAATTCCACCTCAATTATCAAGCTATCCTAGCCTTCTAAGCTTGCAAGGACAATTCCAAAAACAAAGTGGGGATTGAATGATTTCAGTAACAAGAAGACAACAGAATATTGGAGCGGCAAAGGATAGATTTTAGACAAAAACTAAAGGTTTTAAGGTTGTGTATATATATCGGTAATGAGGGAAGGAAGAAGAAAATAACATGTAGCAACAATAAGAGCTAACATAGCCATCGCTATGTATGGGTCGTGGCGTGTAGGTGTATGGTAAGAGTTGAGAAACTTGTCAAATAAAGGATCATGCTCTATGTCCTCTTCTTAAACTACCAAATGTCACTTAAATACTTAGTCCACTTATCACTTAGTTTCTTAAGCCAATTTTCACCTAATTGTGTAAACCATTTGTCACTATTTCATAGGCCTAGTCAACCTAATTTCTCACAGGTCAACTTGTCTTGTCATTTAATATTTTTCCTAGACTAAATGTACATTTTAATTCATCACTCTTCCAATTGTAACAATTAATTCCAAATTACTTATTGTAATCCATCAAACCAAAATTTAAGACAAAAACAATACACAATCATATCATAACCATTTTAAAGCTTTCATAGCTTCGGAATATGTTAATTGAGTGCACATACAATCTTTACAATGTTTTCTAAATCAACATTCATGTGTGTATATATGCTCATGTTATGCATGTGAATGAAATACACCTCATTAATTCTAAATGATATGACTTAAAAGTCTAACAGTCTAACCCTCACTAAGTTTTGGAAACTGGCTATTAATTCGATAATCAGATTTATCATCCCTCTCTGCCCCCGCTCTTGTCCTACAAGTCCAATGCCAAGTCACCAACTCTCTAAGACTTTAAATTATGTGAAGTCTTACTCTGTGAATCTTTAGCCTAGGCAGTTTGCAACACTTAACATTATAGATTGCTTTTTCTTCATTTATGTGAAGGATAAGAAGTTATACAAATTTAGTTTTCAAGTGGTTTGGTTGATTAAAATTTAGGTGATAATTTCTATAATGTGGCTTCGGTCTTCGTGTTTAACATAAGCACTTTCATGGGGGAAAAATCTTTAAGGTAAATGAATTTTTGAAGACTTTAATATACGGATATCTCGTACGTTGGAACAAGACATTAGGTTATAGTTGTAATGTAATAGAGTTTTCCCTTTAGATAAGGTTATAAAAGGTCATAAAATAAAGTTAGGTTCATTTGAATTTGTTATATAAATTTCTAAGCTTATTTAATTGGGTTGTCAAACTTTTATATCAGAAACCTTTAATGCCTATAACGTGTTTACTACTATTGGAATAAGCAAATCAAATTTGATTTATGAGAGACAAAGTTTAGGTGAGTCATACAAATTAAAAGGAGACACTTTGATATTCCAGTGAAAAGATGTGAGAAGATTGTACTTAGAGAATGTAAGAGGAAAAAAAGAAGGCTCAAGAAGAATTGTGGGGAGTTGATCATGAATGATATGACGCTGCTAAAAATTAGCGAGGACATGATCCTCAACAGAAATTTTTGACGTATTAGTATAAAGGTAAATGATCTCATATAGAGAGGTTTTTCTCTTTCTTATAGGTTTTTTAAACATTTGTTTCGAGTCTTATGTCTTATATTTAGCCTAAATATTTAATATGCAGTACATCCCTTTTAGTTATTTAGCCTAAATATTTTCTTATATTGACTTATTTGATTTATTTATTTACCTGTTTCCTTCCTTATTTGTGTATTTATTTACTTATTTTGGCTTTTATTTTATTCTTTACCTTACTCTATATTTATTGTATTACTTATTTATTTATTTTATCTTAAATTCACCAAATTCACCCCCCTTGGGTGCCATTAGGGAATAACAAATGGTATAATAGTTGGTCAATATGGCTAGTATTCCAAATGAAATCCTATAGAAAAAATTATAATGACATAATTAAGAGCATTTTCATCATCCTTTAAACAAACGGGTCAAAATACTAGTAAAGCCCCCTTCTTTAATAGAAATGGCTATCTTTATTATAAGACAATAATGAAAAGTTTCTTAATATTTGAAAATTTCAATCTATAGGAAATTGTCTCAGGTGTTCTGTACATTCTTACTAAAACTATAAATGATAAAAAAGTTCCTAAGTTGAAAGAGGAACGGTATCCTGAAGATAAAAGATTAATCTCTTTGAATAACAAAGCCATCCATATTTTGTTTTGTGGATTAAGAAGAAATGAATTCATTAGAGTGTATAGGTATGAAACGACTTACAAAATTTATCATACTTTAGAAGTTACTCCTAAAGTAATAAACTAGGTTGACGAAAGCAAAGTTAGCATACTAACTCACCAGTATGAATTGTTTCAAATGAAACATGATGAAATCATTTCTAGTATCTATATTAGATTTATTAATATTATTAATGCTCTTAAGGGTCTTAAAAACACCTACATTAACTTTAAAATGGTAAGGAAGTTGCTTATGTTACTACTAAAAACATATGAAGGTCAAGTCATGACATAAAAGAAGCTAACGATTTAACAACTCTGCAATTATTGGAGCTCATTGGATCTCTTTTTATATGTGAAATGAGGTTCCAAGAGATGTAAGAAGAAATGAAGCTTTTAAAAAGCCACAAACGAAGAATCAAGTGAAGAGGAAGAGACATCATCTAGTGAAGGTGAAGAAAAAAAACTGCTTTAGTCACTAGAAAATTCAAAAACTTATTGAAGAAGAACTGCCAAAAGAGAAAGGACTATAAACATGGTCAGATAGATTTAAAACATAAATCAAATACATTATTTTTTTTGAATGTATGAAACCAGGACATATGAATCTTAGTGTCCTCTTCTTAAAGAAAATGAAAAAGTATGAAAGAAATGACAAGAAAGAGAAGAAGGAAAAGGCAAAAAGAAGGCACTCAAAGCTTTCATTGGCGATGACGTAAAGGACTTTGAAATTGTACATTTGGAAGGAGATGTAGCACATATGTGCTTTATGGAAAAAGATGATAATGATGTACTCTCTAACTCTAAAATCATGTGACAATAATATTAATATTGATTTGACGTAAGATGAACTTATTGAGAGTCTTAAAATTATGAGCATGAAAAAAAGAAAAAGCTACTTCCAAACTCAGAGAAGTTTAAAAGAATCTAGATGCATGCATAATCACAAATAAAAAGATAAAGAGTAAATTTCATAACATTAAAGCTTCTAAAGTAAATTTCATAACATTGAAGCTTCTAAAGGTGTAGCCATAGTGGATAATCATGATTTAGACACTTTAAAGCATGAGAATGAAGAATTGAAAAAGGAAGTTGGTTCTCTTAAGGACTTATTATTCAAGTTCACAAAAGGAAGTGAGAAATTAGAAGACATGTTAGGAGCTCAAAAGAGTTCTGATAATAGGTATGAAATTAGATATAACGATGGGAATGCTTCCAACATTGAAATCTTTTTTGTCAAAGGAAAGATTTTTTATAGTGAAGACCTAATGCCTAGGATGACAAATAAACATGGAGCATCTATATCTAAGCACATATGCGACATATCCATTAGGGCTCACTTTAATAGCAAACCTTATTCTTTTATATATTATTCAAAATCTAGACCTAGAATTCAACATTCTTAAGGAAAGAATATGCACAACTTCTACACAAAAACATATGATAGGATGCAATCTCACTCATACCATATTAGGCCTTACATCAAGCATAATTATATTACACATGTTCACACTCCACAAAAGCATCATTACAATTAAAGAAACGTGTCTCAAACATATGATTATGATAGCACTTTTCATTATCCAATGAGAGCTTTCAAATCACTTATACAAAGAAGAAGTTTTCATAACTCATATGCACATAGAAGAATAAGGAATGCATTCATGCACCATCGTTATAATCGTAATCATCATATTATTGAATTATACGACATGATATGTTACTTTTATGTTAAATATGGGCATATTGACAAATTCTACTTTTAAAAAAAAAGGATAATGAATAAACCCTCAAGCAAGTAGGTAAAAATAAGGAGACTGAAAACCAAGTACCTGAGCTCATTTAGGTGTTTAAAACATATTAATTAGGTTATTTTGTAGGTCTCTAAGAAAAAGAGCAAGAACTGGTGTATAAATAGTAGACGCTCTAGGCATATAATCAGTGATGCATCCTAATTCTTAATTATTAGAGACAAAGATGAAGGATTCATCACATCTAGAGATAATGCTAAGGTTAAGATAATTGACATCTGTAAAGTTGGTAAGGAAGTTCATACAATGATCGAAAATGTACTTTTAGTTTATTGATTGAAACATAACTTATTAAATATGAGCTAACTATGTGACAAAGGTTACAAAGTATGCTCTAAATGGAGACATGTATTGTATCTAAAGTAACTGACAATAGTTTTACATTTTTTAGAAAAGAGAAAGAAACCTATATATAATTGATTTTGGTAATTTTTCTAACTAAGATATGAAGTGCCTAATGTCTATTAGTTAAGATACATGGATTCGGAATAGAAGACATGGACATGCAAACATAGACCTTATCTCAAACCTTAACTCCAAATAACTTGTAAATAGGTTCCTAGAGGTCAATTTCAGAAAGAAAAGATTTATGGAGCTTGCCAAATGGGAAAACAAACCAAAAGCTCATTTAAGAGCAAAAAGTCTATAACTTTCACTTGAATTTTACAATTACTTCATATGGATTGGTTTGGATCAATTGGGGTTACTAATCTAGGTGTTAATTTTATGTTTTTGTCATAGTCGATGATTTTACTAGATTTACTTGGGGACGTTCACAAATTTTCTTCACCAAGAATCCCTCATCAAAATGAAGTTATAAAAGGAAAAATAGTACTTTACAAGAAATGGATAAGGCCATAATCAATGAGTATGATCTTTCTAAATATTTTTGGGCAAATGTAGTCACCATCACTTATGACATCTCAAATAGAGTCTATATAAGATCAACTTTAGATAAAACTACTCATGAAATTTGAAATGCAAAGAAGATAAAAGTCAATTAATTTAAAGTTTTCTATTGTAAGTGCTATGTCTTAAACACAAAATACATCTTAGTAAAGTTTGATTCCAAAGCGAGTGAGAGAATTTTTCTTAGCTATTCCTTAACTAGCAAAGCCTACATCTATGTATGTTGTCTTTAATGAATCTGAATCGCTTGTTTTAAGAAAGGTTTTGAAGATGATAATATAGGTATACCCAAAGAACTAGAGGCATTAACTCTTGAAGAAAATAAGAGTGATCAACAATAAATCATTCATATTATTAAACCAAGTAAGGGAAACAACAAAGATGAGGAACTCCCAAGATATTGGAAAGCATCCTTTGAATTAAAATTTATGTGAAATTTAACATAAGGTAATAACTAGATCTCATCTTAAAGATTTATCTTATCTTACATTCAGTTCTAAAGTTGAATATAAGACAATAAAAGGAGCCCTTAATGATTTTTTTTGGAATGAATAAGGAATTGAACTAACTTGAGAGAAGAAAGGTTTAGACTTTAGTACCTCGATATAGTGATCACTAAATCATAGGTACCAAGTGGGTCTTTAAAAATACGTTAAATGAATTGGATACTCTTATGAGAAATAAAGATAGATTGATTACAAAATGGTTCAATCAAAAGGAGGGCATAGACATCAAAGAAAGTTTTGCTGAAGTGGCTATGCTAGAAGCTATCAGGCTCTTGCTTGCATTTACATCCTAATTAAATTTTGAATTGTTTTAAATGGATGTTAAAAGTGCTTTTAAAAATGATTTCATTCAAAAAGAAGTTTATGTTGATTAGCATCCTTGTTTTGAAAAACACAATGTATTAAACCATGTTTACAAACTTTCTAAAGCTTTATATGGTTTAAAATAAACCCCTAGGGTATGGTATAACAAGCTAAGTGTATTGCTTTTAGAAAATGGATTCTCTAAAGGCAAGGTTGACAGTACATTTTTAATTAAAAAGCACAAGCAAGATATTATAATCGTTCTAATTTATGTTAATGATATTAATTTTTGTTGCTACTAATGTGAATATGTGCAAAGAATTTTCCAAATATATGAGTGGGAGATAAGCATAGTGGGAGAAAACTTCTTTCTTTGGTTCCAAATCAAGAAAATGAAGGAAGGTAGCTTTATCAATGATGAAAAGTACCAATGAACTACTCAAATGCTTTGGAATGGATCAAGCCAAACCATTAAGGAAACCTATGAGCATTATGATAAATTTGAATCAAGATGAAGAAGGTAAGTTGGAGGATGTCAAGCTCTATCAAGGTTGATTGGTAGCTTACTTTATTTTAATACAAGTAACCCATCATATTAGTGTTTACCTTTGTGCTAGATTTCAATTAAGCCCTACAAAGTCATATTTATTAGTCGTTAAGTATATCCTTATATACTTATATGGAACCATTTTATTAGGACTTTGGTACCTTAAGAATAAGTTCTTTGACTTAATTGGTTATTTCGATGCAAATTTTACCATTATTCTTTTGGATAGAAACAACAAATTTGGTATTTTTCAATCTTTAAGAAATACATTAATTTCTTGGTTTAGTAGGAAATAAGGTTCAGTTGCTTTAGAGAATATGGATTGAATCTTACCAAGATATCGATCAAGTGTGATAATACTAGTACATTTGTCTCACAAAGAACCTTTTTCAACATTCCATAATGAGGCACATAGAAATTAAATATCATTTTATTAGACATTGTATGGAAAAGGGAGACACTGCGTTAAAATTTACGGATACGTATCGTCATTTGGTTGACATTTTTAGAAAACCTATGAATAAGGATAAATATTGTTTAATTAGAAGAGAATTCGAGATGATTGATGGAAATTCCCTCGAATAAATTAGTTTTTAAAGTTGTTACAGAGTTAATTTGTGGTTCTTTTGTCATTACACTTTAATTTGAGTTTCTAGACCTTACTCATCAACCAGTATCCTCAAAATAATGAATTGGTTGTCTCTTGAAAGTTTGCTCCCTATATGGCTACATGACTGGTCATCCAACCAGTTCTATTAGGTGACCAATACCCCTTATTGGTCAACCAATGTTGCTAACTTTCGGATTTTTATTCTTTCTAAAGAGTTTAATCATATATATTACTCTAACTAGTCGAACAATATTTCTGATACCTTAATTCTTGATTGTTCTAGTAAGTTTCCAGATATTGGTCACTACCTTTAGTTGACCAATATGAATTTTCTTAAAGAACAAAAGTCTTTTTCTTTTTTCTTCCTCATTTTTCTACGCCTCTCTCCCTCACTGCAAAATCTCCTTCAAAATTTAGCCTTCATAATTGTTTTCATCCTTCAAATTACAATCAGTCTAACCCTCCCTTGTTATTCTCCTTTCCATTAATCGTTCATCTTCTATTGAAACCATTTAAGAGTGTTTTTATAGGCTTCAATCTCCTTTAATGCCAACCCATCTCTCTGTTAAGATTCTGATGCCTCCTCTGATTCCAATTAGTTCACTCACACTCCAAAGTGGATGCTTATTGACCTAGAAGCCTCCATTTATCATATGATTATGAAGGAAAAACCCAATATCGCTACATTTGGGGTTCTCCTCAATTTCACATTTCCTTTTCAAATTGATGATTCCTTTAACTAGTAATATATGTTGTTAACATGTTTATGCAATCTATTTCGTGCATTACGCTCTCAATTGCATCAATTTTACATATAATGCAAATTATGGTTTTAGAATTGGGAATTACTTATATTCATATGTATTCTTGATAATCTTTCAAAATTGGAGGTTCCTTAGTTCAACTGATGATTGATTTAAGCCTTTTTAACTTAAAATTGCATTGATTTGTGTTTAATGTTGTCCATATCAATTTTTTTAGTCGTTTTGCCTAAACAATAGTTGGAAATTTCTTATACATACATCAATTTTCAAATTAAAGATCCATTCATTTAATTACATATTGATTTAAGGTTTTTTCATTTATGAATTGCATTAAATTACATATACATTTGTTTAAGTTTTTGTCTAAAATTTTATTAGGGACTTAAAATGTTTAGACTTTTCAAAGTTCATCTAATGTATATGTCTTTGATGCCTTTTTAATTCAATTAATAACTTTTTTGAGTAAGATTATTTAATTCAACTTTTTTTTTAAATTCCCCTTTGAATGGTTTATCGTACTTGAAATCTTATATACTTTGATTATGTGCCTTCTAATGTCTTATATATTTCATGTGATTTTTTTAAAATGAAAATTTCATTAACTCTAAAGGAGTTACAAGAATTTACAAGAGAAATTTATTTACAATGATAGGAACTAAATAGAAAGAAACAAGTATAACTCAGTCAATACATAAATAACTAATATATTTCCATTTACAAACTTACAACAATATTAATCTAAAACAAGATTCGTTCTTCTTTTTTAATGTTGTATTTATTATATCTTAGGCATGAGTTTGTAAAAGCTCCCTCATCCAGCAGAAAAACAAAGTGAGCTAGCTTATGTAATGTTAAATTACTAATTGAAGTTTGTGGACTTGAGATTACAAAAGTATTGTTTTTCTCTTGCAAGCAATCCTTCATACCTAGTCTTTATTCTATTTTTGACCCTTTCCCTTTATCTTTAATATTATCACTCAACGTTACTCTTATGGGAAGAACTAGAGGGAGCCTTAATCCTACGCCTAGGACTCTGACATATGGTAGAGCTACCCGCACACCCTCTAAAACTCCCAGGATTTGAGTGTGATCCCCAACCCCTCCTCATCCTATGTCACCTCCCAAAGAGGATGAGAGCTTTGATATTGATTCAATTTAATTCCAAAATTATGCTTCTAAAGAACCACATGAAAATTCTTTTCTCTCCTTCAAGTTTAGAATAATTCAGTGGTTATAACATTATTCATCATTTCATTGATCAAGGATGAGAATCTATAGTTACTAAGACCCGTCGTATCATTCCTACTAATGTTAGGTTATTCTATATTAATCTTCATTCATGATGACATCCCTATTTTCTCTAAAGTTTATGGTGTCAAAATCCACCTCACTTAAGATCTCATCAATGAGATCTTACCTATTCTCATTCTTGAAAATCTAGGATATTATAGTTGTTACACCAAATATAACATTTGATCTTATTCTATGCTTGATAAAGTAGAAATCATTTTTGAATTAGGCATCCTTATTGAGGTTCATAGGAAACTCGATGATGTTCATGGCCTTAATTTTATTTCGTGCTTTCACCAACTATTCATCTAGTATAATTTTATGCATACTGGTGATCACTTTACTTTTCTAAGCCACGATGTGCTTAGGTCCTCCCCACTCTTATATTAGGATAGCATATTCATCTTGGTTTCTTTCTATTGCTCAATATGATCCATTTCCGTCAAACCAAAAAGAAGAAACAAAACATTTCATATGCCCTTATCCTTAGCCTTATCTTCTAGCAGTTTCATATTCGATCCACTAGCAATGATATTGACTTTGATTTCTTCTTTCACTCTGCTACTATTAACCATGAAGGATATCAATTGATTGATGGTTAAATGTGTAACATCCCCTCACTTATGGGAAGGGCATTTTGGTCATTTTGGTAAATTGGAATGGGTTAGGAGTATTTTAAA
>JANZXR010000009.1:19904791-19917100 GCA_027575705.1 Erythroxylum echinodendron
AAATCAACCCGATCTATTATAAAATTCACACTTAAATGTCAAATTCTCAAATTCACACTTCAAATTAAGCATTACAATAATTTTTATTACAAAAATTACAATAAAACATTCCAGCAATCATAAGGGACATTTTATCGAACACCTCATAGGCAATATGAATAATCTCTAACTAATCACAAAATAAATACATTTTCCCATTATTTACTGACAATAACACATATAAACAACAAATCAACTAACAATGACAAAAAAAACGGCATACAACAACAATAATCGCACAAAAATCTATCACGTAAACACCCACAGTTCATGTATAAAACTTGCATTTTTTGGAGAAAAAATACACCAACAGAGAGCTTACTGGAAAATGACTCATGATGGGCCAGAAAACACTTGAAAAATGACGGTGGAAGATTGAAAAATCACCCAAAATCAGAGAAAACTCACGGAGGAGAGAAGAAGATGAAAATAGGGGATTTTGTCGATTGAAAGAAGAAGATTGAAACGATGTCATTTGGTTTAAAACCAAAAGACATCGCTTTATTTATTAACCGGTCGACATTTACTGATGGAATTTAAATTCCGTCAGTATTTAAATTCGTCAAATATTTAACCGAGACGTCTTGCCGCTTAATTTTGCGATGGAAAACATTTTCCGTCAATAAACTTGATATCAATTTAACGACGGACGTTATTCCGTCGGTAAATAACAGACGTTAATCCAAACTCATTGATGGAACATTTGCTGTTAGTAAATATCCGAAGCTATTTAATTGCAAGAAGCATTCCCGCAATTTTTACCGACGGTAATGGTTACGTCATCGCTATATGTCGTCAGAGATTTTTTGCGAAATTCCTTCCCTCCAGTTTTCCCGACGACAATTGTTTCCGTCGGTATATCTAAACTTTGATGACGTATTTATTAACGGTAGTTTGTATTCCGTCAGTAAATAGCTACGGTTTTTATTCCGTCGATAAAGTTTTGACACTAATTTATGATTTTCTTATAGTGGATAAAGTATTAAAGTTTGATATTGAAATTAGTGGTTAATTTCCTTTGTCACAAATCAGAGCCTAACAGCCCAGAAACTATACCAAAGTGGCCAACAAGCTCTTTGAAGAAGCCTAAAAGATTGAGAGTTTCTTGGTCGTAACCAAGTGACGATTTTATGTCGTTTGAATAGGTTGCAAATAGATAGTTAATAACACCTCCAATCATGATCATGTTGGAGGCAAAGAGTGAAAACCACCTGCCTTTCACCACCTGGAGTACTAATTGCCATACCTCTTCCATGTTTTTCCTACTTCTGTGGCTGTGACTGAGTAAGCTGTGATTTGAATTGGCTGCCAATTTTGGTATTTGGCCATGAATCCACTCCTGGTATTCCTCTACATGCAAACAATATTGTACTTAAATGTTTTAGATATAACTTTTATGGAAATATTATATTGAGGTAATTGAAAAAGTTATGAAAACATAAGAAAAATATATTTTCTTAAAGGACACTTAAAGTTGATCCATACATATTGGTCGATCAGTGGTTGACTAATGTTAATCCTTTTCAAAATCAATTTTTGATAACAGTAGTTATCATTTTTATAGAAAATAAACCCTAAAGTGAAAAGAAAGTACATGTTAAGCTTAAGCATGGGAAATTTGTTGGATTGGATATAGAATGCATAGGCCAACTATCTTTGAAATAACAATAATAATACACCTAAAGTCTGAAGATCATCAACAACTTAAATTATAAACAGAAATCATGTACAGCTCATCTTCCTGAAAGTTTCATATATAGCTCATCTAAGGTTGGAGATATTGTTGCAGTATTATATGTATTAGATCCGAGATAAAAGATGGATGGTGTTGAAAATATTTATGATGTACTATACAGTGGTAAAACTCAAGAGCATGTAAATACCATGAAATAATTATGGTATCAATTGTTTCATGATTATGAAGCCAGAATGCAACAAACCCACGATCGGGATGCAGGCAGTTCAAGTTCAACTCATACTTTAGTTTCAAGTTCGACCTTTTCTACTATTCTATTATCGACAAATTCTCTTTCAAATTTTTTAAAAGAGAAAAGGGCTAGGATATCTTATAGTATGATGGAGTTCGATAGATATATTTCTGATGAGTATGTTCTTGAAACTAAAGGTGAGTTATTCGATATATTGTTGTGTTGGAAGACGTCTGGACATAATTATCCGATCATTCAAGCCATTGCATAGGACTTGTTAGCTATTCCATCATCGACTGTTGCTTCAAAGTCTGCATTTAGTCCTAGTGGTTGGGTCATTACTCCTCATCGTGGTCGACTTCATTATCACACTGTGGAAGCTCTTATGTATACTCAAAGTTGGTTAAAAATGAAGATATTGATGGTAAATTCTTTTCTTTTTATTATATTTATTTTATTAACCTTTATATTATCTTACTTAATGTTGGTTTTTTTACAGCCACAAGTATTAATGTAGAGGAGATTGGTGAAAGTAATCGACCAATGGAAGGTTATTTTGATCAAATATTAAAGATGGAGGTCATTTTAAATTTCTTTTTATATAATATTACATTATTAAATATTTTTTTATTTTAAGTATTATAATACTAAATATAATGTTTGTACATATAAATGATTGGAGCTAAACTGTTGACGATCTTGCCAACAAGTACACTTAACCAATTAGAATCAGTACTCTTCAGTCCACTTTCCAATATAGCTATTGATTTTGTATTGTATCTTTTTTTTGTAAAATGATTTTATTAATTTTATAAAACATGAATTTGATTTTATCAATTCTCTCTAAAAATAATTAATAAATAATTTAAGTAAATTAAAAATTTGTAATTAATGTAATTCGTAATTTTAACTATAACTATTAACTTATTAACTTATGATATAAATTTGTAATTAATTGAATTAAATGTCCTAATTAATCACTATTGCATACTTCTCAATAACTTTATTATCTCATAATTAATTAGTTATATTTTGTTATAATTTAAAATTGTCACATAATACATATATTAAAACGAAAAAAGAGTAAAGTTTTTATTAATTTTATGAAACATGAATATATCATATATAATATGCTTATAACACTCTACGGACAAGAAGGATTTAAAGTTATACTTATATCTTATATCAATGTTTCCATTAAAGATCTAAGAAATTACTCTTAACAAACTTTTAATTAGAGTAACTTAGCTAGGTAGAAATGAATCTTCTAATATTAGAATTTATATAGGAGAAAAAATTATAAATCTAATTTATGTAAATTTAGATTAATTAGAATATAATGATTTTAGAAACAAAGTAAAAAGCTATTTTTGACTTAATGAAATAAATAATTTATAAAAACAAATCAAAAGAATTTATAAAATGTATTCTAGTTTTAATAAAATAATAACTATTTTCAATGTAATATACTGTAATTATTTATTTTTATAACTGAATTACTTATATATTATTTTAGAATTGATACATTAAGATTAATAAAGTGATTAATTCATTTTAAGATTAATATAAATACATATATGCATAATGTATATCTTATGTAAATATGAAACATAAAATAAAAAAGTTTAAAGAGTATAAATACATATATGCATAATGTATATATTATGTAAATATGAAAAAATAAAATAAAAAATTTATAATTTATGAATTTTAAAAAATACAACTACAATTTTTAAAATTGTCTTTAGAAAAATTTTAAAATATATTAAAAACTCGGGCAAACTAAGGCCCGACAAGCGGCCCGTAACCTGGGAGGGCTAGGTGGGCCAGCCAATATCGGCCCGCTCACGAGCCACCAACCGGGCCACAAGCCAACCCTTTCCGACCAGCATGGGCTGTGAACTAGGCCTGCCCGCAAAATTTTTCAAACAAGCTAGGCTAGGCCATTGACAACCTAAGCCCAATTTGACCTGTTGACATGCCTACTTTAACTGAATGAAAAAATCACCAAACCTGACTCATCCACAGATGATTATCCACTTTAGGAGCTTTGCAACACAATGATAGATAGTCAATTCTAGTAAGCTCTCAATTACCAGAAAAGTTTTATGGTTTGCGTATGCCTTTAAGATGAAGAATTCAAAAGGTAAGTTTCATATTTGTATATATTTTTATGTAAATAAATATGCCTTTAAGACGAAGAATTCAAAAAGTAAGTTTCATATTTGTATATATTTTTATGTAAATAAATAATTTTTAAATATAAATTATATATAATAAAATAAAATTATTAAATAATTAATAATATTATTTTTATATAATCAATAATAAATTGTATATAATTAATAAAAAATAATAAAATTTTTATTAAAATTTGTATTATTTTAAAATAGAAAATATATAAAAAATCATTTGTTGACTTGAACAAGTCACAATAATGACTTTTTAATTAGACATAATTTTTGTTTTAAAATTATAGTGTTAAACTTTATGCAACAATTATTTTAATATTATGAGGACAATAATCATTTATTATATATTCCATTCCATTTCATCCATCTTCTAAATAATGTTCCATTATATTATATTATAAACCCATTCATTATTTTTAAATAACTTTTCACTATATTACATTATTTTCTTTCCTTTTCATTCCATTTCATTAATTAACATTCGACCTAACATAATATTGTCAAATATACGGAGGGATGGGAACTCATTGAGCCCACTCTTCGTGAACTACAAGGAAAGATGAGAGAAGGTTGGCAGTCTGGCATAGCTTAATGTACTCTGTCTTTTTCTTTCCTTCTGTTAATATTCTTCAACTTTAAAATGCTTTCAATGCTCTTACATTCATTTGGACAGCTGAGAATGATCCACATGATGGTAAAAGAAAGTGTGAAGCCTTGTGGCCTACCTTCAAAAGAGCTCACCAGAAGGGCCGCTATATTTTCGACCTCTACCATCGGAGAAAGGAAATATCCAAAGAATTATACGAGTTCTGTTTGGAGCAAGGCTATGCAGATCGCAGTCTAATTGCTAAGTGGTAAAAGGTCCGTATCAACTGTCCTACCTAACTTAAACTTGTAACTCTTGGCATTCATTTTGTGAATGCAAGCATTTGTGTTCTAATTTGGTTGTTTTTGTACGGAATGCAGCCGGGTTACGAACGTCTCTGCTGCTCAAGATGCATGCGACCGCGGGATCACAACTTCGCAACAGCAGGTGTTTGTCGAGTACCCAAGAACCTGAGGGAGGAGAAGGTTATAGAGTGTGTACACTGTGGATGCAGAGGCTGTGCAAGCGGAGATTAGTTCACTTCCATTTTGCTTGAACCTCAAGGGAATTTTCTTTCTAAGCACTTGTTCAATTGCGAACTGTTACTGTTATAAGGTGGTGTATCATGATTTGGACTCTAATTTCGCTGTGATGTATTAGTGTATGGATTATGGAATTAGAATTTTAAGTTGGGTCAGACGGTCTTGTCTTGTTACTTTTTTTGTTAAATGTCAAGATGTCTCCTGTAACGTACTCCCAACAAAACGCCAATGGATCAAGATTCTACTACTATTTCGTCACTTTGAACTTTCCTTTGCCTTTCCAAGTGAGTTCAGACAATGATCTAAAAGTTGTTTTAACCACATATTATTAAGCCAATATGCAATTCTTTTCTCCCTTGTCTTCACGACGAAGCAATGTTAAAAAGGCGCACATGGATAAGGTAGACACAGATTTGTTTGCTACCCTTTTGTCCCCTCTTGTCTATGTTATCAACATTAACTAGGACAGAGAGAAGATAGAAAAGGGCAATGACATAAATAACATTTGAAAGCTGTACAAGGTTGTAGGAAACGGGAAAATAAAATAACTCCATTAGCTTTTTGTCGTTTTCCCCTATTGCTCGCACCGCCGCACTATTCATCTTGTGTGGACAATGCGATCACAAAAAACGACGCGTTTGGCAGAAGACAAGAACAGCCAGGGCCGGTTGCCACAAGATGCACAAATCTAACGACCTTTAGGGATAAAAACGTAAATTTGTGGCGGGAATGGTCGGTCACTTGCTCACTGGGATCTTTGTCGTTGAGTCTTCGTAGAGTGGCTGGGTGGGGGCACTTTTTGATAATAAGGTAGAGTCGGAGGTCATTTTAGAAAGTTTTGTACATTGGGAAATTTGCAACCAAACTCCTATATTGGCCTTCGAGAGCCAGAGAAACTACTGCGTTTCTTCTCCGAGTCTCTCTTGTTGCTTCCCTTGGCGGTGCTTTAACCTCTGTTTTATTTGGTCTTTGCTCTTTGCTCTTTGCTCCTCACTCTTTAAAAAGAAAATAAACAACAAAAACAAAAACCCACCCCTTCTTTCTAGGAATTTGATCGAACAAGAGAAGAGTCGTTATTCTTAAGTTTTGTTTTGGTTATGGAGAATGATAAATGGAGCTTCGGTCTCTCTCGTTCTGCAAGAAGCTATCAATCTACTATAAAAGCTCTCACCGGTAAGTTCAAAGTTGGATTTTTGTTTCTTTACTGGGTTTTATATTGGTATTCATTTGTTGGGTGTTTTTAATGTTGTCGATTGATGGTTTTGCTGATCGCGAATTTTTTTACTGGTGGGTTTATGATGTTGATTTTGAAGCAGATCTTTGTGTTGATTTCGAAGAGATAGAGATAGAGGGAGACGATGATTTAGGGGCCGAGTACCCTTGTCCGTTTTGCGGCGACGATTTTGATTTAGTTGAATTATGCTACCATATTGATGACGAGCATCATTTAGAAGCTAATTCTGGGGTAATTGTTCGCTTCAACTCTCGCCATGGATATTCCTTATTTCTAGCGATAACTGTTACTCGACTAGTCCTTGCTTGTGCGTTAAAGAGTTATTGGACAGTTTTACTACTGGATTTTTGTGTTTTTGATAATTCTTCTCTCACAAAATTTCATACTGTACCAACTTGCAGCTTTGGATATTATAAAAGTGAGTTTCTTGCTTGATTTACACACAAATGTTCTAGTCGATGAATTGTTAGAACGATAGTTTGCATAGAAATTTTCACGTTTTTAATATGCTGACTTGGATCACAGTGACATAGTATCATCCTTTTGTTTCTTCTAAAGGTGTATTCACCTCGCAGGATATTGCAATCATATATAGTCCATTCTTGACCTTTATCCTGACCTTTTCAAATCTTTACGTTAATAAAATATGCAGTGTCAGGAATACAATTGCTGTTATTGCTTAAGTTCTTGGTTTGGTTATATTTCCACAATTTCAGGCATAAAAGCATTCTGTTAGCATGAGAGCCTAGGCAAAGTTTCTTGAATGCATAGGCTCATAAAGCTATGAAATTTGAACTTGATTAGTTGAGAAAGGTGGATTTCCCATAGGAACTGTATTTGAAATGAAACGTTAACCTTTTTCCTTTAATGATTTTCTTGAGAGAGAGACTAGGAATGTCTAATGCTAAAGTGACTCCATTCAAGTGGTGCTATTTATGCAATTGGCTCTATACATGTTCAACAACATGCATTTGTGTGATTTACTTGACATTCCATCTTCATATGACATTCAGTAAAAATAGGACTTGGCTAGTTTTCAATAATACTCTTTCATTTCAATTTGCTTACAATAGACGATGTCTGCAGTTGCAGGCATGTCCGGTTTGTGCCACAAGAGTGGGAGTGAATTTGGTTGAGCACATACAGAGACAACATGGAGACATGATCAAGATATCCTTTGCTAAGTTGATTTGTGCGTTATCTGACTTTTAACAATTAATGTTGGTTTTGAATATCTTTATTTGTATGTGGTAATTTAATATTGTTGTTATGTGCTTGGTTGGTATTTTATAATGAGTTGAGCTTTTCAGTTTTTTCCTTGACTAGACATTACAGTTTGCAAAAGTTGAAATTTCAACAAAATGATTCGCATTCAACTCTTTCTTTCCTGAAGAAGGAGTTGGAAGATGGATACGTTCAATCACTAGTCAGGGGGTCATCCTCTATGGTTTCTCCTTCCAATTTGGCACCTGATCCACTGCTGTCATTCCTTTGCATTGGACCTTCATCTGATAAGTCAGAAACTGTACAGTCTGATTGCTCAAATGAAGCAACTTCAGAAGAGAAAAGCTCAAACGATAAAATGCTAGAAAGGTTAGCTGTTCAACAAACTTCATCACTTTGTCTTCTGCATCTTTTTCCATCTTAAACCAGTGAGTTACCTGAAATAAAGGTTACTATGAGCAGAAAGAACAATTAACAGACAGTAATTATATTAGTACAAACCTTCATGAAAAAAAATTGCATGTGGAACAATTTGAGCACCAAGCAGGACACAGTGAGCTCCTATGCCATTCAATTAATAAAATCACTCATGTCACTTCGTCATCGTAGTATTTAGTTTTAAGGCTAGGGGAAAATGAGACGTGATCAGATTGTCATTGCATTTGTTAGCATTTGCAGTTCCACGCTAATTAGCTGTGAGACAGCATTTGAGCTAGATTTGAATGCATCTGGAGCCCTTTTAAATTGAAAGAAGCGTATATATTACCATAAATATGTGTAGAATAAAATAACACTAACTTGAATTCAAATAAACATATATCAAAATGGTTGCAAAGAGGTAATACAATGCTTACCAAGTCATATTATTTGAAGACATCAATTTTGTCAGGTTTTCTAAGATGGTTTGGGGTAATTTTATATTGTGCTTTGTATCTTGACACCTCACGTCCTCCATCTTTTGCTTTGAAGTGTCTGAAGATTCGTTGGTTTCGCTTAAACTAGCTTTAATCATTTGTTTACTCAGATGTTTCCTATCCAAGATCCTTTCCTTATTGTGTCTAACTTCAGGGTCATTTGCATGGTTGCAGAGACATTCATCTCACCCCGATGTCCAGTAAGGATTGTATGGAAAAGGCAAAGAGAAGCGGGTTTGTACAAGGATTGTTGTTATCCACAATCTTTGACGATGGTTTATGATTGAAACTCTACATAGCGGTCTTTCTTGTTAGCTTCAGATTGTAACAGGTCAATCATCAATCTTTGACGAATGTATATCTCGATAAGGGGAGCTAGGGTAGACTCTGGTAGTAAGCAGTATAATTCATATTGGTGTAACCCATTTGAACAGATGATTGATAAAGGGCATAGACATGTTGCATTTCGTTGTTGGTAGCTATTATGT
Organism: Erythroxylum echinodendron; assembly: GCA_027575705.1. NCBI lineage: Eukaryota > Viridiplantae > Streptophyta > Magnoliopsida > Malpighiales > Erythroxylaceae > Erythroxylum > Erythroxylum echinodendron. Next base: position 19,913,939 of record JANZXR010000009.1, read on the forward strand.
TTAATGGGAATAGCTTTACTTACTCATCCCAATCTTGCGTAGTATTCATACGACTTTTACCAGAAAGTTGTCACTCTTGCAATACAAGGCATATCCATTCAATGTAGGTCCTTAAAGACCGACATAAATGCAGATCCATAATCACTACTTATACAATACATTTAACAACTGCACATCCTTCCTCAATGGATTTTGGCCATTTAGGAGTTAGCAATTCAAATTTCTTATCTACAGTTAATTTCATCTTTTCGTTCTCCATAGACATAGCAACTTCGAATGTATTCGCTAAAATTTTACATATCAAGACCTAGAAGTTGTTTGTTCACCTGAACCATAACTCGTCGAGAAAAGGCCCCATCTCCACTAGCCTTCCAAAGAAGGCATCATGATTCATCCATAAAGGACCTATGATTCAGGGGTGCAGCTTTCTTAACAACCATTTCTTTCTTAATTTGGGATCCAATGCCATGAATGTTTTTGCTTTCATTTCATCCTCAAAGAGATCACAAGCATCTAGCACAAGATCTTCATCCAGGTTTGGTAAAGCTTGGACAGCTTTAACCACGTCTTCTATTGAGATGGAGTTGGCGTTCTCATCCTTTTTTTCGTCTGATAAGCATGGAACTGTGGTCGTCATCTCAGAACGAGTGCTGGTCTTGCCCATCTCTTTGTATCTCAATTTTTTCGAATAAGCAGAAGTCGACAGGTTTTCCGATTGCCGCTTGTTATTCTGAGTTGACATTTTAGGTATTGAACCTGTTTGTACTGACTCCATCCTAAGTCCACTGGACGCTGATGTAGTTGGAGACTCGGAAAGTTGTGATGCTCCATGAAGCTTTCCTGGTTGGACATCATATTCCAGCAATAAAAATTGAGGAAAGAAGCGACCAGTTTCACCAACATTATGATCATTGCAAATCATACACAGGTCTTTGTAGTATGGAAGAGGTCGAGTCATGAACTGCCTTGCATCTGTATGTGTCTGCAGTATAATAATGTCATAGGTTTAGATAATTATTCAATTGTGTAATACGTATAATTGATTGGAAAATGATCTAGTTTGTTAGTTTACTCCAATTCCTGCAAAACGTTGTAGTAATCATAATTATGTCCTCCATAATTTTCCTGCAGGATACACACACACACACACACTCATACCTTGATATAGTCTTGCCATAAATAATCATCAGCAATCACCATTTGACGAGTATCGTCCCATGCAAACCCATCCATTTCAAGGAGATTCTTTATGACATTATACTGCCTTCTCAGAGTTTTGTAACGATTTTTGAGAACATCCACATCATAGTCAAACTCAAATTTAGCATTGAAAGATGCAATCATATCTATCCATGCCTGTTTGTGAAACACACCATCGATTTTATTCCCTTTCTGCAATTGTTCCAACATAAGGTCAATGAAATACCGATCCATTGGAGGATGCCAATACGTCCTAGTGCGATTGCTTGTTGATTGAGTCGCACGTGATGGGGTCCAATGCAGATCATCTAAAACTTCCTTGGATGTCGAATCATCTACCACATCCTTTGACATAGACATTGCATCAACTCTACTTTCTTGAAGGGCCACAATAGTGCCCTCACCAGGACTTGTCGGTTGAGTGGCTGCAACTGTTTCAGTTTCAACTAAGTGAGGCAAGTATTGCAGTTCATTTTCACCTATAATCAACCATCAATATAAGGTAACAATGAGCAAGACTTCCAACACATCAAATATCATTGAAGAACAAGGGTTTCACCTTTTTCTTCAATGCCTTTATTTTCATAGATCAAGCAAAGATCAGGATAATATGGGATCCTTTTGATCCTAAATGTACGAGCATTCGGATTTATCTGCAATCATCATTCATAAGACTTTCAGCAAATAAACAAACCATAAACCTAGCAAGGTACAAATTATGTAAATCCTGTTCACCTTGATATACTCATCCCAAACCCTATTATCAGCAGTCACCATTTGGTGATTTCCATCCCAGATAAACCCCTCCTGATTAATAAGCTTCTTTACAGTTTTGTATAAATTCCTCAGGGTTTTATAACGGTTCTTCAATACATCTTTTTCATATTGGAAATTGAATTTTGTACTGAACAGTAAAGTCATTTGCTTCCATGCTCTCTTGCTGAACAAATAATCGTCAAACTTATTCCCTCTGCTGACTTGCTGAAGAAGGAGGTCTATAAAATATCTATCCATTTCAGGAGTCCAAATTGTTCTCAAGCGATCATTACTGCTTGCTCCTTTGCCACCCATTTTGTCCGTCTACAGATTTAAACAGGATATTAGCAGAATTTCCCTTTTTTTCACTTCGGCCATACATATAATCAAGAAAAGCAATACAAATATCATAAAGCTCTCCTGAACAACATTCTTCTAATTTCCAATTATTTGGGAATTTAGATACTTCAGATAGTTAACGACTGTAACTTGCAAGTTCGCTCGCAAATCGTCAAGGTTCCATTTTTCTTAAAAAGTTTCTGTTTTCAAGTGAAACCAAGTTATTTCTTTAACAAAATGGACTTCATCAGTTCATTGCGCCATAGTCAACTGTTTTTAAAACCCATCAACACATCACACACGGTCGAGCTGTATCTTCTTCAAAAACTAGGAGGACTTTGAGCACCCAAGACCAGACACTTAAGAGCCATGCCAGTACGTTAATAACTGCGTAGACATCGAAATATTTCTAAAGGTGAACGTACAAGATCAATTGGAACCGAATCCATATTTATCTGGTCAAAGAACAACATTGACGTCGAACTACAAATAAGTAAATAAAAACGCACCTGGAAATCGACTGGAGGGAAGGCCTGGGATAGGGACGGGAACAGTGGGATGCTTTTAGAGGTTTAGGGATAAGAATTTCCTGGATAAGTGTGGAATACAACGATAACCTTGATAGGGTTATCCCTGATAGCCTCCATCTGTCACAACTATTATACGACCGTCCAATAGACTACGCGTTTTCCTTCTTCGGTGGCACATGTTTTTTTTTTGGGCTCCGAGCAATGTTGCGAATACCGTACCAGACTCAGTACCGGATTGAGTTCTGGAACGGTACTGTACTGGTACCGGTCAATACCGGGTACCGTTTCGGGCAATTTTTTATATTTGTAAAATAGTCCCTGAAATTTTTAAAATTTG
>JANZXR010000009.1:19917200-19962568 GCA_027575705.1 Erythroxylum echinodendron
CATAAGAATAATTGAACTTGTCTTGAAATTTGGCTAAGTATTAGCCCCTCCACATGCCCTCTCTAGAAGAATCACAAACTTAACTACTCCACTTGAATTCTCTATGGATCGTTCGACCTTGTCATCAAGCTGAGATGTAATGTGACTTTGAACAAACCCTTGAAGTGCTTGTTTAAGCGTTATTGTACGTTGCCTTGTAATAGGTCCGCTTGGCAAAGTAAGCTTGTCTTGGCATGTGGCACCTTGATCTCTATTGTTGCCATGGCTTCTCATATCAGGATGGGTCATTGATTTAGCTTGTTTGCATGCAACACACCTAGAGCAGACTTTCTCAACATCGTTTCTCATATTAGGCCAATAAAAATGTTCACAATATATTTCATATGTCTTTTGCACCCCAAAATGACCCATCAAACTCCCACAATATGATTTACACACAAGTATGTCATGCATAGAGCAATTAGGTACACAAAGCTTATTCTCTTAAACAAGTACCCATCATACTTATAAAAATTTTGAAATGCAGCATGGTCACACGCACTATAAACATTTCCAAAATCAGAATCCGAAGCATACAAATCTCTAATAAACTCAAATCCAAGCATTTTGGAACTTAAAGTATTGATTAGAGTGTACTTTCTCTATAGTACATTAGCTACTACATTTTCCTTACCTTGCTTGTAATTGATCACATATGGAAAAGTTTCAATAAACTCTAGCCATCTTGCATGTCTTGTTCAACTTACCTTGGCCTTTCAAATGCTTAAGTGATTCATGATCAGAATGCACTACAAACTCCTTTGGCCATAAGTAGTGTTGTTGTGTCCAATGCTCTCACCAAGGCATAGAACTCCTTGTGGTCCTTGAAGCTTTTCACTAAAGAAAGTAATAGGATGCCTACCCTACATCAAAACAGCACCAATACTTATCCCGAAAGCATCACATTCAATTTTGAAAGCTTCATTAAAGTTAGGCAAACTTAGAACAGGTGCAGAACACAATTTATATTTTAAAGTATTAAATGCAATTTCTTATGCCTCATTCTACTTAAAACCAACATTCATTTTAGTTGTTTTAGTCAATGGTGCAACAATGGTGCTAAAGTCCTTAACAAAACACCTATAAAAGCTTGCCAAATCATGAAAGCTACGCACATTACTAACTGACTTAGTAGTAGGCCAATCTTTGATAGCCTTAACCTTCTCCTTATCAACATAAACACCACAGTCAGAGATAACAAAGCCAAGAAACACAACTTTATCCATACAAAAAGAACACTTTTTAAGCTTAGCATACAACTTTTCACTTTTAAGTGCCTCAGGTACAGATTTAAGATGCAAAACATGCTCATCTATGATTTTGCTATAAATTAGAATATCATTAAAGTATACAACCACAAACTTGCCAATAAATTCACACAAAACATGGTTCATCAATCTATTGAAAGTGCTAGGTGCATTTGTCAAATCAAATGGCATGGCCACCCATTCATACAAACCATATTTAGTTTTAAAAGCAGTTTTCCATTCATCTCCTTCTTTCATCATAATCTGATGATATCATTTTTTTAAAGAAACATGCACCATTTAAGTCATCAAGCATATCATTAGTCTAGGAATAGGGTGACGATACTTCATCGTTATCTTATTTACTACCCTACAGTCCTCACACATGTGTCATGTTCCATCTTTCTTTGGTACTAATAACACAGGAACAGCATATGGGCTTAAGCTTTCCCTTACATGCCCCTTCTCTAAAAGTTCCTCCACTTGCATCTGAAATTCCTTTGTCTCCTCGGGATTACTCCTATAAGCTAGGCGGTTTGGAATTTGAGCTCCTGGCATAAAATCAATTTGGTGTTCAATGCCCCTCAAAGGTGGAAGTCCCTTGGGAATCTCATCTGGAAACACATCTAAGTATTTATGAAAAATAGATTTAATAACACTAGACACAGATGAATCAAGGTCAATCTCATTATAAAGAGTTTACCTATAGTTAAGCAAAATTAAAGGCTTATGTGCGTACAACACTTATCTCAACTCTCTTGATTTTGCAAATTAAGTACTCTTTTTTCTTCCACTCTTTTTTTCACTCAGCTCTCCTTTTTTGATTGCACTTCCCTCTTTTCTTACCTCATTAGTGCAATTTCTCTCAATTGGGCTTTTATTATCAATTTCTTTCATGGCCTCTTTTCCTTTTTTTTCTTTTTAAACTCTTAGTCTCCCTTTGTTTTAGTTCTTCCATGGCTTTTGCTAGCCTGATTTGATCCTCATGAACTTCCTTTGGTGATAGAGGACCTAAAATATAGGTCTAATCTCCCATTTTGAATGAGTACCTATTCTTATAGCCATCATGGATAACACACCTATCATACTGTCAAGGCCTCCCCAACAATATGTGGCCCGCTTGCATTGGTATTACACAAAACCTCATCTGAATATCTACCAATGGAGAATTCAACCATAATTTGCTTTTGCACCTTCACTTCTCCACATTCATTGAGTCATTGTAGCTTATATTGTAACATCCCATCACCATGATTATTATGATGCCATGTGAAGTATTGTAGTGATTTTTTGTAGCTCACCCTTATCGTAGGATATGTATCAGAATGACTTACGGGCGTCCCGGTGTATACCCTGCGGTAAGGGGGCGCTACATATATGGGCTAGGATGTTTGATAGTAGGTAGCCCTAACTTCTCTACCAAAACTTTACTAGCTACATTGATGCAACTTCCTCCATCTATAATCATACTACACATCTTACCATTTATCAAGCAACTGGTATGGAGATGTTTTTTCTTTGCTCATCCACCTCAATCTTCTCTTGCACATTAAGAGCACGCTTAACCACTTGGCCTCTACATCACTACAATCCTCTAATGGAGGCATTTCTTCATCTTCACTCTCTTGAGATTCAATTCTCCCATCATCCCTCAAAAGCATAATTTTTCTATTTGGGCATTGAGAAGCTATATGACCAAATCCCAAACATTTGAAACATAGTATCTCTATGCTTAGGTGTATTAATAGTATTGGAGCTAGAATTGGTACCTTTAGAGGTTGTCCCCCTGTCTTTGGACTTCTCCTTGTAGTCATTGGACTTGTCTTTCCCTTCTCTTCTTTCTTAGGCCATTTGGAACTCCATGAACTTGAAGAACCATAATTGTACGCCTTGTTAGAGCCCTTATTCCTCAATTGCCTTTCAATCTTTATGGCCATATTAACCATTTTCTCAATTTCCATGTAATGATGCAACTCCACCACATTGGCTATATCTTTGTTCAAACTAACAAGAAACCTTGCCATGGAGGCCTCCCTATCCTCTTCAATATTAGCCCTGATCATTGCTATTTCCATCTCTTTATGATAGTTCTCCACGCTCTTAGTACCTTGTGTCAAGGACTGGAGCCTTTGGTACAACTCCCTATAGTAATAGCTAGGCACAAAACATTTTTTCATTATGGCCTTCATGTCTTCCCATGTCTCAACAGGCCTTCTATTGACTCTTCTTCTACTCGACAGCAACTGATCCCACCAAACAGCAATATAGTGCGACAATTCAACTATCGCCAAGTTCACCTTTTTCTCTTTTGAGTAGTTGTAGCAAGCAAATATTATCTCAACTTTCTTTTCCCACTCTAGGTCTGCATCATTTTTCCCTTGAAAAGGAGGTATCTTCATCTTGATGCTACCAATATCCTTGTCCACTCTTTCTAGTTCTTCCCTTCCTCTTTCATTTCTTTTTAAATTACCACCTCTAAATCTGCCCCTACCATATCGTCCACCTCTGCCATATCGTCCACCTCTGCCTTGATTTCTGCCCCTATACCACTCCTCCTTATCATCCTCATCAAAATCATCATACTCTTCATAATTGTATGTGTTTTGGATCAGAGTAGTAGCATCTCTCTTCTATTTCCTGAATCTCCTGTACTAGCAGATTGTGATTCCTCCTTCAATCTCTCAAACCTTTATTCCATATCATCAAACCTCAAGTTAAGCCTCTCAAATTGATGATACATGGCTTGCAAAGTGAAGTTCTGATCTGTTGGATTCCCTTGATCTTTCTTCATTGCAATATTATCACTTTCATTAGACATGTTAAAAACCTGCAAGAAAATGTTAGAAAGCACCTCACTAGCACTCCCTCATGCGTTTCACTCTAGAACAAAATTTTATTAGTGTTTCATACAAAATATTGGCTTTTCACTAGATAGGCTCACACTCTCTTGCCTTTTACCTCCCAAGTGATGCTTTGAAGGTTACTCTTTAGAAACCAATTCAAGCAATAACAAGAAAATAGCAAACAACACAAATTAATTAGAAAAGAGCAAGATAAATCCTAACAAGAAACAAAATGAACAAAGACTAGAAGCAAATATAATGAACGGACAGCAACAAATTTTGTATGCCAATACACGGATGAAGATGTGTATGCAATGATTCTTATAAGTAATTAAACAATATGAGTGTGAAATTGTCCAATTCAATGTGTTAGAGGCAAAGATAGGCACAACAAAGAAATTAAACAAAGAAACAAACAAAGACACACCAATGATAACTAAACTCACCAAAAACTCGAAACTTAGAGGAACAAGTTCAAATCTGCCCCAAATTGAAAGATAGGTAATTCAATGTGTTTTAATGATTCTTGCACACAAATTAGGCTAATTTGAGTTTGCAATCTGAATCTATGCAAAATAATTACAATTCTGGATTGACAAGAGTTGCATATATGATTCAAAGAAAACTATCTTGGTCAATCTGAAATTTTCTCTCCTTTTTTGTTTTTTAACGATTTCTTTCTTTTCTGATTCCTTTTTCTTTCTTTTTTAGTTTTTTCATGTTTTTTTCTTTTCTGATTCCTTGTTCTTTCTTTTTTTTGTTTTTTCACGTTTTTTATTCCTTTTCTTTCTTTTTTTCTCTCATGTTTTTCTGATTTTTTAATTTATGTCTGAAGAACAAGAAAACAAAGATTCACTAAAAGAAAACAAGAACACAAATTCAGAAACAAGAATTCAAAAAGACACAAAAGAATGTGAAAGATCAGATTTGCCACAAGCAAAAAGAAATGAAATTTTCAAAGAAACTAACAAGAAAGCATAAAAAGATATGTATGAATTCAATAGGAATAAGCCAAAATTATACAGAAACCCCAAGAAATTTGAGTTCTTGAAACCCCATAATTCTATTGTTTCATTACCCCAACTTTCTATCCCAATAACATGTTAGATCAAACCCCGATTTCGTATATTGAGACCCAATACTAAAGAAATCAGAAACTAATTCATGTTGCAAGTACTTCTTGTTGCAAATCAATTTCTTGAAGCAGCCAAAAATGCAATCACAACTCTTTTGAAGAAATCCAAATTCTAGAAATTTTAATAATCAAATGCACAAAAGTTGTCTTACAACCCTCATCTCATTCTATTTATATGATAGAAAATAAGATGACCTAAACTTCTAAAGCAAACAATGGGCTTAATACAAACAGCCCATAAAACAAGTTCAAAACTTAAACTAAATAAAGCAAACAATGGGCTTAATTACAAACAGCCCATGAAATAAGTTCAAAACTTAAACTAAGTAAAAGCAACGAAATTACAAGCCCAAATAATACAATCAACCCTTTTATAAGTGTAATGTTTGGTGAATTGTTTTCTTTTTGGGGAGTGGAGGTGTTAGTTTTGGCGAAGTGGGGTTGCTGGGTTTGGGGCTTGGTTTGGTTAGTGTGCAAGCATATTTCGACATGAATTTTTTGTCTTGAGAGTGTCTCAAGCTAGTCTCACATCTAAAGTGCAATCTTTTGAGTTCTAAGAAATTTACATATGGATATAGCACCACTACATCTTTGAGTTCAATTTTGAGACCTCTCAAGCATTTAGCATTGATCACATCATCATCCTCTTGCAAATCACACCGTAACATATATTGTTCAAACTCCATGGTGTACTCCTCAACCGATTTGTTCCCTTGCATCAAGCTCATCATCTCATCAAGAAGTTTTTATCTATAGTGTTGTGGCAAGAAAACTTTCTCCATCTCTTCCTTCATTCAACCCCAAGTGGACATCTCGTTCCCTCCTATTTTGAAAATTATCCCACCAAAGTGAGGAATAGTCTTTCAATTTCATGGCCATTAGTCTCATTTTCTTCTCCTCCGTCACGTCTCTACACTTAAAAATTTTATCAATGGTGTAAAGCCAATCAAGAAAAACATCTGTGTCCATCTTTCCATGGAATTCTAGAATTTCAATTTTAAATGAGCTGAAATCATCTCTAGGAGGTGGTTGATGAACTGGTAGTGGTAGTTGTTGATTTCTAACAACTCCTCGGCCTATCCCATGATTAAGGTTTCTCCATTATCGAATCGATCTCCTTTGGTCAAGAGGATCATTCTGATCATGGGTTTCATCATATTCTTGATTTTCAATCTTTGAGAAGGTTGGTGTAGGGCTGCTAACACTCCCTCTCCATGGCTCCACAGTCTCAAAGGCTCTTTGAATAGTTTTTAGAATTGTATTATCCAACCTCAATGATTCAAGTTGTTGGAGAAGTTTGTCTTGTGATAGTTGGTCAGAATGCTTATTGGTGGTTGGAACCTGGCTTTGATACCAGCTGGTGGCATTTTAGGATCGTTCAAGGGTGGTTATAGTGGCTAGAGGTGATTTGGGCGGTACTCGAGAATATTTAAGGGATTGGTGTTTGTAGGGAATTGAACTTGCAGGCTGTTATGATAGAAATTTGGATAGGTTATTGACAGAATTGGAACCTGAGATTAACTATAAAATTGTAGCTTGGTTAGATTTAATTTGGTGTTTGAAACATGTGATTTGATGAAGAAATGAAGAAGTTATGATTAAAACAGTGTCTAAAGGTCAGAATTGGCAAAGGTTGAGAACAATGTAGATTTGGATAACAATGAGAATTGTTTTAAGAAAACAATCAAACCTGATTAATTAGTTTTGGAAACTAATAGAAACCATAACAAACTATTGCAACTTCATAGCAAATGTTTTCTGATTTTTTTGATTAAAAAACTCTAACCTCATCTCATAGAAAATTTAGACAACCTTAAATAGGAAATGAAAGCTAAGCTAATGTAATGGACAGCCACACAGCCGGCCTCTCATTCCAACTTGGCAGTACTTTTAATTCCTTGTTTATGTCTAATAACTCCTAAATAATGACACTTCTTTAAGACCTAATAACTCCTACATAAAGACTCTTCTTTAAGACACATTAACTCCTTCATTATGACACCATTAGGAGCATCATAAATTTAGACATAAAGTAACATAAATAGGAAATATGAAATACTTAATGAAAACACACACGGATTAAAAATCCTTATTGATGGTTGGTTGGGTAATGGTCAGATTTACTTCATAGTCAAAGCAACATTACAACATTCTGATGGCATAATGGGCTGCTCAATGGGCTCTGAGAATTTGGCTTCAAATCTTGCAATATGGATCGTGGCTTTTACTTCTGGCGGCTTGATCAATATGTAGAGTTTAAAGGCTAAACTTATGGCCATCTCCTCTTCTTCTTCTTAATCCATAGCTTGTGTAGATGATCCGAGACCCATGTTAGTCAAGTCTTCAATGCCTTGTGAGGATGGTCCTCCATCAAAGACCCACTAGGAAACTAACTTGTAAGAAACAATAGACCTTATAGGATTTGTTCAATTGTCCCTTACAAAGAAGGAACTCTACTAATAGTAAATTTAGCCATGGGCCTTATTTTTCAAATTGGGTTAGCCCAACTTCTTCAAGACTTATTAAGTGAACTTGTTTGGAATCCATAATTGAAGAAACTTGGAATTGGGCTTGAGAATGGGCTTCTTTAATTAATTTATGCAAAGTCCCTTGCATCCTTTTAGTCCTAGCCCTTGTCATAGGTCCAACAATATCCATAATGGATACCACGTCACTAGCCCCTTGACCCATATAAGCTTCTGAAACCTTATAATCTGTAATGGCTCAATGAATATGGCACGAAATGCACTCTTTCCCCTCTTTCACCATGGTTGTGAGAGTGGGAGATGTCAAAGATGCATTTTTGGATCCAAATGCTAGCTATCCATAACAAAGAAGCTTATTTATCCTATAAATTTCTTGCTAACCATGATTTGCTTCATTTTGTTATTTTTATTTTGAACAAAAATATGATGATTTATTCCAAGAAGCAGTTTACCACGTAAGCAAGGAATAGAACATCAAATTGATTTTGATTCCAGGGGCACAATTGCCCAATCAGCCAACATATAAAACAAACTTGGAAGAGAACAAAGAAATTCAAAAGCCTAGTGAAGGAGCTACTAGAAAAAGGCTACATGCATCAGAGCCTAAGTTCTTGCTCAGTTATAGCTCTATTAGTGCCAAAGAAAGATGACTCATGGCGTATGTTTATGGATTATTTGCCATTAAAAAAATCACTGATTTGCTTGATGAGTTGTATTGTGAATTTTTTAATTAATTCAAAATATGTTTATTATCAAATAAGAATTAGAGAAGGATATGCCTAACAAACAACATTTAAAACCAGATATGGTGATACGAACCCACTAGATGACCTGCCCTTGGAACTCTTGATCGATTTGTTATACGTGCCCAAAATCTTAGAAAACAAGTTGAACGATTAGATTAGAACCTTAAGGAAGCTAAATCCTTACAACTCTGATCTTAAGATTCCATAAAGGTTGATCACTCCCTTGATAAGTTAGATTTGTATGCCACTAAGAATACAAAAAAAAACAAGCAAAGCTTGTAGAAAATAACTCAATTTTTATTGATAGTGATAATGATCTCGTAAACATCAAATAACCCTTAAAATAGGCATCCTAATTTCCTAATCCTATAAGGAAAGAGTTTTCTTACCTATTCCTAGTTCATACCTAAGTAGGAAAGACATAAATAAGAAACGGAATCCTTAATTTGAGGATACAAATCAGTCTTGAATGTGCATATCTCCTAAATTAAGGAAGAAATATGATTTATCAAGATATGAATGAAATTATTAAGGTACAAGTCTTAATAAGGCCTTATTCACTCAAAAAACATAAATTTGGGCTTAACTAGATTAACATAACTAGACCACTTGTTGACTGCATCTTAATTATGCAGATCGGGCTTCCTTCAAACCCATGTGTGTTGATAAACCTTGTATCATGGATTCCAAGCTTGGTTCACAAGGTACTAAGGCTTGTCCAACATTTTGTACATGAAGATAAGTAATTAATCTTGGAAATGCCTTAGCACCTTCAATAACAGCCTCCTTTTCTTGCATCTCCATGATTAATCCTTGCAAAGCTTCTTTCATTCTTTTTGTTCTTGTTCTAGTCATTGGACCTCAAATCCCTTGCAATCAGCAAAATTTACTAACATCATTAGAAGTCATTTGGTCAGTATCTTGATCCCCATCATTCCATTCCTCCTCGAATCACCTATATCAAACAAAGATAAATCAGCAACATTAAAAGTAGCATTAACATTAACATAGTGGCTTGGCAAATAGAGCTTGTAGGCATTGTCATTGATCTTTTCTAAGACTTGAAAAGTTTCATCTCCTCTAGGCAATAATTTGGACTTCCTTTGTATAGGAAATTGTTCCTTCCTCATGTGCACCCACACCAAATCTCCATGTTCAAAAACAACTTTTATATGCCCCGTGTTGGCTTATCTTGCATATTGTTCAATTTTCCTTTCAATGTTAGCCCGAACCTTGGCCCAAAAATCCTTCACAAAATATGCTTTTTTCTTCCCATCAATATTAGTATGTTCATCCTTAGGCAAAGGTAAAATATCCAAAGGAGTTAAAAGATTAAAGCCATATACAACTTCAAAAGGTGAAAAGGAAGTAGTAGAATGAACAAACCTATTGTAGGCAAACTCAATATGTGGCAAGCACTTTTCCCATCATTTTAAGTTCTTATGTATGATAGTTGGCAAGAAAGTAGTGAGTGTCCTATTAATTATTTCAGTTTGCCCATCCCTTTGGGGGATGTGCAATAGTAGAAAACAAGACTTCAGTTCCTAACTTAGTCCACAAAGTGCCAAAAATGACTTAAGAACTTAACATCTCTATCATTAACAATTGTGTTGGGCAAACCATGCAATCGAAGAACCTTTATAAAGGAAAAATCAACAATATGTGTTGCATCATTAGTTTTAGAACATGCAATAAAACGAGTCATTTTGCTAAACCGACCAACAACAACAAATATGATGTCCTTACCAATTTGAGATCATGGTAAACCTAAGAGAAAATCCATAGAAATATCAATCCAAGGTTGAGTAGGCAGAGATAAAGGGGTATATAAACCATTAGTTTAGAGCATTTTAGGTTAATAAAAATGTTCATGCAATATATCCAAAGTCTTTTGGACACCAAAATGCCCCCATCAAATCGCCCTCGTGAATCTCTCTAACAAGTAACTCATGAATAGAACCAATAGGCACACACAATTTATCTTTCTCAAATAGAAATTCTTCATGCCTATAAAAGTCACCAAATGCACGCTTAGAACAAGCATCCCACACTTGGACAAAATCAGAATAATTTGCATACAATTCTTTAAGCAATTCAAAACCAAGTAGTTTAGTTTGCAAAGAAGTAATGCGTACCTTCTACACAATGCATCAGCCACAATGTTCTCCTTTCCATGTTTGTGCTTGATGACATAACAAAATGTTTCTGTGAACTCCAACCACTTGGGATGCCTTTTATTGAGCTTACCTTAGGATTTCAAGAACTTTAAACTCTAATGATCAAAATGAATGATGAATTCCCTTGGCCATAGGTAGTGTTGCCGTGTTTGCAGAGTTCTTACTAATGCATGCAGTTCTTTATCATAAGTAGGATAATTCAATGCTGCCCCATTTAGCTTTTCACTAAAATAAGCAATTGGGTTAAAGTCTTGAATCAATACAGCCCCTTTCAATTCCAAATGCATCACATTCAACTTCAAAAGCTTTAAAAAAATTAGGCAAACACAACAAAGTTGCATTAGTTAGCTCTTTCAATAAATTAAAAGCTCGATCATGCATATCATCCCACTTAAAAACAACATTCTTTTTAACAAGTTCGTTCAAAGGTGCAACAATATAACAGAAGTCTACAAACCTTCAATAAAAACTTGCTAGACCATGAAAACTTTTCACCTCATTCACATTCTTAGGTGTAGATCAGTCCCTTATTGCCTTTACCTTCTCTTCATTAACACTAACACCCTATGAACTAACAACAAATCTAAGAAGCACAACAGATTCCATGCAAAAGTATACCTTTTAAGATTAGCATACAATTGTTTCTCTCTTAATACAATAAAAATAGCATGTAAGTGTTCCATATGATCATTTAAATTCTTGTTGTAAACTAAAATATCATCAAAGTAAACTGTCACAAATTTTCCAATAAAAGCACGCTAAGCCTTATGAAATGATGGGAGACCCAATAGGAACTTGTCCTAGAGAACCTTGAACAAGACGGAACTATGCATGGGAATGACTAGAATCAAATACACATGAAAGTACAAGAAACAAAATTGAAAAGATAGAAATAGAACACAAAGAGAAAAGGGGTTAGAAGAGTGTTAGTCAATGGAAAGAACCTTAAGAGAACTTGTCTCTTAGAACCCTAACAAGAATGTTGGTCAATGGAATTAACCCTAAGAGAAGTTGTCTCTTAGAACTCTAACCTTGGGACGCCACAAAGGAAGACCGCTCCTTCGATAAGTCAAGTATTCTCAAAGAATACAAAGAAAGGAAGACCGCTTCTTCGATAAGTCAAGTATTCTCAAAGAATACAAAGAAAGGAAGAATGCTCCCAACAATTCTCAATAGTATTTCTAAATGAAAATCCCCTTCCAAAGTACATAGAGGGTGCCTATTTATAGGAAAACTTCCTAGCTTAATGTCCTAAAGAAGAAACTAAATAAAAGGAAACAAATTAATCACTAAAAGGAAACAAAATAAACTTAGAAAGGTGTTGACTAGATGACCTTCTTTCAAGAAAAACAAAAAGGAAACTAATCAAGTTTGCATACATTTTCTCTTTCCCAAGTATATTTGACACTGTATTTATATGTTCAACTAGCTCATCAAGTGATTTACTATAGACAAGAATGTCATCAAAATAAACAACTACAACTTACTAAGAAATTCATGCAAAACATGGTTCATAAGCTTTATAAAGTTGTTGGGTGCATTTTTTAAATCAAAAGGACAATCCATATTTAATCTTAAATGCTATTTTCCACTAATCTCTTTCTCTAATTCTAATTTGAAAGTAACTAGATTTCAAATCAATTTTCGAAAATGTTTATGCAACAACTCATCGAGCAAATCATTTACTTAGGGATAGGGTGATGATACTTTATAGTGATTTTATTGATGGCACAGCAGTCCATTCACATATGCCATGAATCATCTTTTTGGCACCGATAAGACTGGAACTGAGCCCAAAATATGGATCTTTCACATATATCCTTTTTCTGGCAACTCCTTCACTTGCCTTTCAATTTCTTTGATCTCTTTTAGATTTATTTTATTATGTTGGCCAATTGGGTAATTATGCTCATGGAATCAAATCGATTTGATGTTCTATTCCACAATTAGGTCCTAAATCGCTCGGCACATCTTCTTGGAATAGATCATCATATTTCTACATGGTAGAAACAGCAACACTAGGAAAATCATGATGAGCAAGACATTTATAGGATAAATAAGCTTTTTGTAAAGGAAAAATACCATTTGGCATTTGGACAACATCTACCACATCCCTCTCTCGTAACCATGCTCACTCTTTTTCCCTCATGTTTTTCTCTAAAGAAAGTGTTTCTCTTACTATTTGAAGTTTCATATTTTTGTGCTCATTACTTAACATTCTTTTTTCTCAACCTCGAACAATTGCTATTATGGTTTTCAATTAGTCTTCATAAAATTGATTTAGTGAAAGCGGGGCAAGGTGTAAACTCCATCCAACATGAATGAGTATCAATTCTTGTAACTATCATGGATTGCTCACCTATCAAATTGCCATGGATGGCAACAAAATATGTTCAGCTTACATAGGCACTATATCACACAAAACTTCATCCTTACACCTCCCAAATTGGAACACCACTAGCCTGGACACCTTTACCTTGCTTGATTCATTGATCCATTTTAGATTATAAGGTGTCAGATGCTTGGTAGTTGTTAGCCCCAATTTATGAATCAACTTAACACTTGAAACATTCAAGCAATTTCCTCCATCAATGATCAAGTTGCAAATCCAATTGTTGATTCAACACCTTGTACGGAACAAATTATCACTTTGTTGGCTCACATCATCTTGATCTTCTCCAATATGAATACTTAAGGTGCTTTTGGTCACCAACAATCTCCCCTCCATTGGTTGCTTAATTGTGGCCTTATCTTCACTTTGCTTATGTCCTCCAATTCGGGCATGTCAACATAATTGCCATCTTTACTTTCATAAACAAATTCTCCATTCTGAATTATCATCAATTGCTTGTCTAGACATTGAGAGGCAATATATCCTCTTCCCGTGCACTAAAAGCATTTTCTATCTTGAGTTCTAGTAGCACAAGAATCAACCTTATTTTCTCCCCTTGAGTTGCTTCCGACTTTAGTGTTTTAGTGCATTATAGAAGCTTTTTACTCCATGATTTTCTCCAAGAGGTTTTTCCTGCATTAGAAACACTTGCGAGGTTACTGAACTTCTTTTTAAGCCATATGAACTGTATGCTCCAACTCCATATAATGCTGTAACTCTATGACATTGGCAATTTTGGTTTTAAGATCACATCTAAACCACTCAAAGCAGGGTCTGATCTTCCTCCACATTTGCTAATGCCATTGCTACCTCCATCCTTTTGTAACATTCCTTCGTGGTTTTGCTTCCTTGGGTAAGATTCTTCAATCTTTGGTAGAGTTCCCTATAGTAAGTACTTGGCACAAACATCTTACGAATCATAACTTTCATCTCTTCCAACCATTTGAATGGTGGTTCCCAATTTCTACTCCTAGCTATAATCTATTGATCCCACCAAGTAATTGCATAATCACTAAATTCCAAGGCTATCAATTTGACTTTCTTCTCTTCAAAAAAGTTTTGGCACTGAAACACTAACTCCACTTTATGTTCCCACTCTAGACACACATCCGGGTCTATCTTAATGCTACCTATTTTGTTGTCTAATCTATTCTCAAAACCCCTCTTATTTGAATAGCAAATTTTGCCCCCACCATTCCTACCCATTCTTCCTCTACCACGACCACCACTACCCCCTTTAGAGTTACCCATATCTTCAAAGGTGTTAACAATTTTATCATCATCATTAAACTTGTTATGGGTGTTTCTAGGTTTGAGTGTCCTCTGCCTCTAGTTGGATTGAGAATTTAACCTTGATGACATCTCAACCATCTTCTCCTTCACATTCTTCATCTCTCTAAGCATCCTTTCAAATTCATTTATGTTGATCTCATCATTAAAGGATTGTTTTCCATCTCTCAACCTTTGAACACTTCTTTGTCTTTTATTAGAGGAAGCTAAATTTCTATTATTAGATATGATTTAGAGCCTGCAAGAAAATGTTAGTAAGAAAACAATCTCTACCTCACATGTTTTCTCTCGAAATCACAACTTACCTTTTAATATGTTTATTCTAGGAGTTCTTTGTAGACTAAACATTTCTTTTTCAAGAAAAACAAGTTCAAATTTGTCCCCCTTCAATTATCACTCCCAAGAAGCAATTGATGTAAGGAAAACAAGGAAAAAGAAACTAAGAGACTAAAGAAAATGAAAATTACAAGCAGGATTTTCAAAGACTCTAAGAACCCACAGATTTAACAAGTAAAAATAGTACTCACTTATTTAACTATTGTAACTTATATGGTTTTAGATTCTTTAGAGTTGTCAACTTAAGTTTATCAACAAATAAAGTGCTAGCAACATTAGTGCAACTCCCACTCACAACAATCATGCCACATACCTTGCTATTCATGTGCAACCAAGTATGAAAGATATGCTCATTTTGGGCCTCATTAGTTTCGTCTTTATGTTCTATTTTAAGGGTTTGCCTAGTGATTAGAAATTCTCAACTTGTGGGTCCTACAACATCCACATCACTATAATCCTTCAATGGTGTCATTTCATCATCATTTAAGTTAACACTCTCTACCTCACTATTCTCTAGAAAACCATATTTCTTTTATTTGGACATTGAGAGGCAACCTACCCAACAACCTATTCAATCTTCTTTGCATAGTGTTGTTGTTTCTTTATTGCAGGTGTTTGCTAATGTGTTTCATGAGGCATTGAGTGGTTTCCACCTATTAAAGGGATAGAGAATTAGATTGAATTCATCCTTAAAGTGCCAATTCCAAATAGTCCATCCTATCAAAGTAACCCTGAGTAGACAAAAGAGCTTCAAAGGCTAGCTAAAAAGTTAATAGCTAAGGATATGTATGAGTCAGTATGCAGTTCCAATACTTCTAGTTCCTAAGAAGGATGGATTATGGTGAATGTGCGTTGATGTAGAGTCATCAATCAAATCATGGTAAAGTATTGTCATCGTATACCTAGATTAGATGATATTTTGGATTAATCGCACAGGTCATGCATATTTTCTAAAATTGATTTGAAATGTAGATATCATCATATTAGGATGAAAGAGGGAGATGAGTGGAAGATCACCTTTAAAACTAAACATGGTTTATAAGAGTGGTTGGTTATGCCTTTTGGACTTATTAATGTACCAAGCACATTTATGCTATTAATGAATCATGTTTTGTATGAATTTATTGGTAAATTTGTGGTGGTGTATTTATATAATGTTCTTATGAATGGGATATCACTTGATGAGCGTATTGAGCATTTTGCATGCTGCTTTGAGTGTTTTGGGTATTGAATGGTTGTTTGGTAATATTAAGAAGTGATCTTTTTACAATGATCAGATTGTGTTTCTTAGCTATGTTGTTAGCACAAAAGGAATACATATTGATGAGGGATATGACAAGAAGTTAAAGATTGACCCACACCAAAATCACTAATTGGAGTGCAAATTTCTCATGGTTTAGCAAGGCATCAGGTTTAAGTAGGAAAAAGAGTAAGATGAGGTGTTTCCATCATTAAAGAAGAACTTAATTCAACCCCTTTACTTGTTTTACCTAATTTTTCTAAGATGTTTGACACTAAATGGGATGCTTCAAGTATATGGATTGGCGCTATTATAATGTAGAAAAAGCATCCCGTTGCTCATTTTAGTGAGAAATTAAGTGGTGTAGCACTTAATTATCCTACATATAACAAAGACATGTATGTGTTGGTTCAAGCACTAGAGACATGACAACACTACCTTTATAATAAAGAATTTTTCATTCACACAGACCACAAGTCTTTGAAACGTTTAAAAGGCAAGGTAAATTGAATAAAAGACATAAGTGGGTAGTATTGAGACTTTTCCCAATGTCATCAAATGCAAATAAGGTAAGGAAATTGTGGTTGAAAATGTATTGTCTTGTATATATGCTCTTCTTTTTACACTTGATGCAAAATTGTTGGATTTGAGTTTGTGAAAGATTTATATGCAAGTGATAATATTTTTGCTAATGTGTTTAGGTTTTGTGAAAAATTTACATTTGGTTTAATAGACATGAGGGATTTTTATTTAGGAAGACTAAGTTATGTGTGCCTAATTGCTCCTTAAGAGATGTTTATGAGAGAAACTCATAGGGATGGATTAATAGGCGCACTTTGGCATCAGAAAAACCTTAGACATTGAAAGAGAACCACAAGCATGTGAAAGATAAGAAGAGAAGCATACATGGTGTGATTCGCCTCAAAGAAGCTTGGGACATGGCATGGACGTGAGTTGGCAAAAGGAGGATTAGGAGTTGAAATTGAATCAGATTTGAAGTTTAAATGTGCAAGGCAAGAGGTTGAACGAAATTCCCATATCAAAGGCCCAACATTCAAGTCTAATGGTCCTAAAGATCCATTACAAGATATGTGGAGGCCTAATGAAAGTAGTTAGGAACAAAGCAATGAAGCAAACATTGAATTGTTTAATCTAAGACCTTCAAGAGATAGAGTCCATGTTGTTGAGTTAGATTCCATCTCATAAAGGTTCAATAGGCATTGTCTTACTCCTTAAAGCCCAACTTGCAGTGTCCAAAGGCCCACATTAAGTCCAATTGGAAGAATTCATGTAAAATACCATGTGCCATTTAAAAATAAGGAGAAGGACGCGCTCTGTAAGGTCCAATATGTTCACATCATGCTTTAATTAGTTTCCTTTTTGTTTCCTTGAAATAAGGTTATTTAGTCAAAACATTTTCTAAGTTTATTTTGTTTCCTTTTATTTTAGGGGTTGATTTGATTCCTTTTATTTAGTTTCTGCCTTAGGATATGAATTTAGAAAGTTTTTTTTGCTAAATAGGCACCCTCTGTCTACTTTGAAGAGATTGATTCATAAATAATATTGAGTATTATTTGCAGCATCTTTGCTTTCTTTGTATTCTTTGAGAATATTGGACTTATCAAAGGTGTGGTCTCCCTTTATGGTGTCCCAAGGCTAGGTTTCTAAGAGACAAGTTCTCTTAGGGTTCTTTCCATTGGCCAACATTCGTCTAACCCCCTTTTCCCTTTCTATTCTGTTTCTATCTTTTCAAGTTTGTCTCTTGTGCTTCCATGTGTTTGTTTGATTCTAGCAGTTTCAAGCATAGCCCCATCTCGTTGAAGGTTCTCTAGGATAGGTTCCTATTGGGTCCCATATCAGACATCCTAGTTGAACATTTCTATTAGCCACATGCGAAATGAAATGTTGAGAGAGTTTTCAGCATTATGAAGTTTGTAAGAGGGCTAAGTCGAAATGTTACTGCATTGTCTTTACACACCTTTACCTATTCCTAATCATTCGTCAGTAGATCTACCTGTGAACTTTTTATTGGGATTTCTTAGAACTAGGAAGGGTGGGGATTCTATTTTTGTCGGTGTTAATAATTTTTCCAAGATGGCACATTTCATTCCATGTCACAAAATAGATGATGTAATGAATGTAGCTGAATTATTTCTTTGAAAGATGGTACGCCTTTATGGGGGCCTCGAAGTATTGCTTCATAACTGGAGGCCAAAATTTTGACCCATTTTTGGCACACTTTGTGGGAAAGTTAGGAAAAATTTTCTCTTATCCACAATATAACCCACAAATTGATGGGCAAATTGAGGTAAGAAATCATATTCTTACAACTTTATTGCATGCCAAATTAAAAAATATTAAAACTTGAGAGAAATATTTGCCACATGTTGAATTTACTTGTAATAGAAATGTTTATTCTGCTATAAATCATTCTCCTTTCCACACTGTCTATGAATTTAATCCTTTGACACCTTAGATTTGATGCCTTTACTTGTTCATGATTTTCCTAGTACAAAAGGAGAAAAGAAGGTGAAAGTTGTGAAATAACTTCATGAGAAGAGGCGACAACATATTGAGAAGCAAACTGATGCTTATAGATCTAAAGTCAATAAAGGATGTAGAAAGGTTATTTTCAAACTAGGAGATTGGGTTTGAGTTTATATGGGCAAGGAAAGGTTTCTAGAAAAATGAAAATCAAAGTTGATGCCTCGTGGAAATGGACCATTCCAAGTCCTAGAGTGCATTAGCATTATCATCCATAAATTAGATTTACTAGGTGACTATAATGTTTGCTACATTTAATATTTTTTATCTTTCTACTTTTGTTGTAGGTTATCATTCAAGGACAAATCCTTTTAAGGAGAATTAGCTTGTGAAATTAATAAAATCTCCATTGAGTATAATAAATAGTAATGGAGAACCATGGGCATGTGAAAGACAAGAAGAGAAGCATACATGGTTTGATACGCCTCAAGAAAGCCTAGGATATGATTTGCATGTACATGAGCATAAAAAGGAGGCTTAGGAGCTGAAATTGGATCAGATTTGAAGTCTAAATGTGCAAGGCAAGGGGCTTAAAGAAATTGCCATATCAAAGGCCCAACATTCAAGTCTAATATTCCTAAAAATCCATTACAAGATGTTGGAGGCCCAATGACAACAGCTAAGGCCAAAGCAATAAAGCAAGCATTTAATTGATTGATCTAAGACCTTCAAAAGATAGAGCTCATGTCGTTGAGTCAGATTTCATCTCATAAAGGTCCAAGAGGCATTGTTTTACTTCTTAAAGCCCAACATGAACTGTAGAAAGGCCCACATGGAGTCCAATTTGGAGAACTCACCTAAAATACCATGTGACAACCATGTGCCAGTCAAAAAATAAGAAGAAGAACGTGATCTATAAGGTTCAATATATTCAAATCATGTTTTAATTAGTTTCCTTTTTGTTTTCCTTGAAAGAAGGTCATTTAGACAACACCTTTCTAAGTTTATTTTGTTTCCTTTTAGGGATTGATTTATTTCCTTTTATTTAGTGTCTTCTTTAGGACATTAAGATAGGAAGTTTTCCTATAAATAGGCACCTTCTATCTACTTTGGAAGGGGATTTTTCATTTAGAAATACTATTGAGTATTATTGAGAGCATTCTTGTTTTCTTTAAGAATACTTGACGTATCGAAGGAGTGGTCTTCCTTTGTGGCATCCTAAGGTTAGAGTTATGAGAATTCTAAAAGGCAAGCTCTCTTAGGGTTCTTTTCATCGACCAACATTCTTGCTAGGGTTCTAAGAGACTAGTTCTCTTAGGGTTCTTTCCATTGACCAACATTCTTCTAACCCCTTTTCTCTTCGTGTTCCATTTCTTTCTTTTCAATTTTGTTTCTTGTGCTTTCGTGTGCATTTGATTCTAGTCATTCACGGGTATAGTTTCATCTTATTGAAGGTTCTCTAGGACAAGTTCCTATTGGGTCTCCCATTATTTGGTATCAGAGTGCTTTGGTTGCTAGATTTCAAATAACTATCCTTTTGTTGTTTATTTTCGTTCTTTTTCTCTGTCCGTTTTTCGTCCACTATTTCATTCACTTGTTTTTTGAGTTTTGGGCTGAATAATACGTGTTTCTTCAAGTTCAGAATCTCTTCTTTCTCCTCGATTTGTAATTATTAAAATCCAAGCTTTCTAGGGCAAGTTACACTAAGTTGAAATTTGAGAGCGTCCAGCTTCTGAAATTTTCTTTGCATTTTTTTTGTTTCCATATTTATTTGTGTGAACTTCAAATAAAAAAAAGAGAAATTCGTCAAAAAAAGGAAGAAGAAAACAAACAAATTGTATGTGTTGCAATTTATAGAGACGTGGAGTACTTTCCTGTTTTGTATTGCTTGGAGCTTGCTTATTTTCCTATTTGCTTCACTTTCTTGTTTCAATTACTTTCCTATTTTGCCTTTAGTTTCCTATTTTATTTCTTGTCGCATTAATCTTTCTTTTGCTTTAAGTTTGTGACATTCTTTAAGGTAATCACTGCCTTAATTCTTTCCTTATACTATTTTCCTTGGTTTCCAAGTTTCTCCACTTTCCCATCATTTTTCTTTCCTTTTGGGTATTCGTCTCCTTTACTTCTTCTTTATTTTCCACACACTATTTCCCCTTTTGGATTCTTTGAGAATTTTATTTTGGGATTCTAGTCTTGGCTGCCACTTGGTTGGATTGCTTCTATTTGATTGTGTCTTGTTTCGAATAAGGATACATAGAAAGCAAGTTGAGAGGTAAAAGGCAAGAGTGTTTTCATTATAGAAAAATCCAATTTTTGTGTGATACACCAGTTGTTTGGTATCTGTTGAGTGTATACACATGAGGTTGAGCGGTAAGGTCCATATTGTTTTTTCTTGTTCACTAACATTTTGCATTTCATAAACATGTCTCAAGAAGATGAATGATATGGACAAGATCTGATACAGAAACCCCAAGAAATCTAAGTTCTTAAAACCCTCCTAATTCTATTGGTTCATTACTCGAACTTTCTATCCCTAGAATATGCTATATCAAACCCCAATTTTGTGAATTGAGACCCAATCCTAAAGAAATCAGAAACTAATTCACGTTGCAAGTACTTGTTGTTGCAAATCAATTTGTTGAAGTAACCAAGAAGGCAATCACAACTCTCTTGAAGAAATCCAAATTATGAAAATTCTATTAATCAAAGATGCAAAAAGTGTTCTTACATCCCTCGTCTTATTCTATTTCTATTGTAGAAAATAAGATGACCTAAACTTCTAAAGGCAAACAACGAGCTTAATACAATCAGCCCACAAAATAAGTTTAAACTTAAACTAAATAAAAGCAAACAATGGTCTTAATACAATCAGCCCATAAAACAAGCTGATACAAATGGTTCAAGATGCTACAAGAAGCAATCTAGGTGATTTAGAACTGATTCCAAATATGGAAAGTTTTCGGGTTCTAAATAAGGAAACTTCACCAAGGAGATGCCATGGGAAATCATATTGAGGCTGTTCAAGAAAAACAAGATCAATCAGGTGCCAACATGGAAGGTTTTCCCAATATGGAAAGTTCTGTTGGTCTGATCACAACATCCCGAGCAAAGCATCTGAAGGAGCAACTCCAAATTTATATGCAAAATCATGTTGAAAGTGGGCTGTCCAAATATGGAAAGTCCATATATGGAAATGAGCCTAAGTGTGTCTACATAACTGGGCTCGCAGACTAGTTTGGGGTGTTTGTGTTTTTTAGTTTGTTTTGGGTCATATTTGAAGGGGGCCACGTTGGTTTTTGTTCAGTTCTTTTTCAGACTTGGTTTATGGGTTAAATTTAGTTTTTTAATTTAGAATACATGGGCCCCTTATTATTTTTACTTAAGCCCATTTCGAAATCCATTAGGTTTGGGTTTAATTAAGCAATGTTTTACGGTTTTGTGGCTGTCATATTCACTCTCCATCTTATTCTCTCCAGCATCCACCTCTCTCTCAACATTGAAGATTGTCCTTTCATCTCACCCATCTTCTCCAACACGTTTTTCCACATCATCCATCTTCTTTACTACCTTGAAGACATTTATTTCAGTTTTTTATTGTTTTGTCTTACATTGTATTGCCTATAACAAGGCTATTTTCAGTTGTAATGCGAGAACAAGTTGTAATTCGAAATTTCAGATCTGAATGAAAAGGGAGTTTGCTTTCTTTTATGTTTATGTGCAAGGTGTTCTTATTGATTGCAATTGGGTTTATCTTTTGTTATCAATTTTATTTCCTATTTCTTGTGTTCTTGAGTGCTTAACTGATTGGGGTTCAAGGGGATTGCTAAAAATTGACTTGGGTTCTTGTCATAAGTGTTCTTGGGTGTAAGAACAAATCCTAATCTGAATTGCTTTGTTGACAAACTACTTCTGATTTGATTGATAACAAGTTCTAAGGGTTGATTAAGGCTGTTAGGGTTCCGCATCATTTGGTATCAGAGCATTGGTTCCAATCAAGTAAGTATTTTTTTTCGTATTGATTGAAAAACAAAAAAAAATTCGTTCTTTTTGGCTTGTTTGCTTCAAAAACAAAATTTCAAGATCTTAAATATCCAAAAATGTGCAATTGAGCTGAACAACTATTATTCTTTATTTTTGTTGGCTTCAAATATACTGAAAAACACTAAAAGGTCAAGGGAAAACGTGATTATAGCTGCTGTTTGGGTATTTTAGATTTCAGAACAGTTTAGGTATACTTGGCACAATTTTGGGCTATTCGTTTCTAATTCTGTTCAATTGAGTTTTGTTGCTAGACAAATCCATAATTTACATTTTGATTGTTTTGATTGATAATTTGAGGTTCCCTTTGGGAATTTCAAGTTTCTGATATTAAATTCCAGAATTCATCATTTGCTTGCATCGTTTAGTTTTCTGTTATTGAATCTGCCCATTTGCATCTATTACATTAAAAAGGCTGTAACATTGATTCATTGCTGCCAATTAAAAAAAATTCATCATACACTTATTGGTAATTCAAGTGTTTGCTTTCAATTTGTTGTTTGCATCACTTTTGCTTCTAGTATTTTGCATGTTCTCCTTCTTTGTTTAGGTTTTCCTTGCAAATTCTCAATTAACATTGGTGGCATTAAGATATTTGAATTTGTCCCTTAAGTATAAACATTGAAAGATTGCTTAAGTGGTAAAAGGCAAGAGTGTGTGAGCTCAAAAGAGGAAAAAGCCAAATTTGAGTGAAAACACGAGAGGTGTGTCGTTACTACAAGAGTAAACACGTGAGGGAGTGTTTATGAGGAATATTTTGTTGTTATCTTCGTTGAAAATTTTAGATTGACGATGGATTCTCAACAAAGTGGAGTTGAGAAATAGAACCAAGCTTTCATTCTAAAAGCTATGCAATAGGAGTTCCAAAGAATGCAAATCATGATGAGGGACATAAGTGAAAGAATTGACAAGGGGGCTAGCCAAAATGTTCCAAGTCCTAGAAGACAACCAACACCTCCAATTGACAATGAATATAATGAAGAGTTTGATGAGCAAGCCACCATGATAAATGAAGGTAGAAACTATGGAGGAGCAAGGAGGGGCCGAAATGATTTTGACAGAGACCTAGGAAGTATCAAAATGAAAATTTCATCGTTTCTAGGCAAAAATGATCCTGATGCATAGATGGAATGGGAAAGAAAGATGGAGCTCATTTTTTAGTGTCACAATTACTCAAAAAAAAAGAAGGTAAAGTGTGCCGCTGTAGAGTTTAGTCAGTATGCCATTGTGTGGTGGGACCAATTGATTATAAGTAGACAGAGAAATAGGGAACGTCCTATCCAAACGTGGGAGGAGATGAAAGCCATTATGAGAAGACGTTTTGTTCCTAGCCACTATTGTAGGGAATTGCATCAAAAATTGCAAAGTCTTGTTCAAGGATGAAAGAGTGTGGAGGACTACTATAAAGAGATGGAGATAGCAATGATAACGGCAAATGTGGAGGAAGATAGAGAAGCCACCATGGCAAGGTTTCTTAATGGACTCAGCAGAGATATTGCTAATGTGGTACAGCTTCAACATTATGTGGAGACAGAAGACATGGTACACATGGCCATGAAAATAAAGAAGCAATTGAAGTGAAAGGGAATTGCGAGGCAAGTCAACACATATTCGACTCAAAATTTCACACTAAAGTCGAATTGGAGGAATGAGAACAAGGCTTCCCAATTCAAACAAGATGACAAAACAAAGTTAAAAGAACCATTCGACAACAAAAACAAAGGTATTTCTACTTCCCACACTAATAGAATATAGATATCAAATGTTTTAAATGTTTGGGATTTGGTCATATAGCTTCACAATGCCCAAACAAAAGAGTAATGGTGATTCACGGTGGTGAGGTTGAAACCGACAATGAGATTGATGTTGATGATGAGATGCCTTCCTTAGAGGATGGTAGTGATGGGGAGTTACCTATGGAGGGTAGATTGATGGTGACTAGGCGTGCTTTGAATGCACAATATAAAGAAGACCAAGAGGGGGTGAGACTCCAATGAGAAAATATCTTTCATAATAGATGCTTAGTTAGTGGGAAAGTGTGTAGTGTGATTGTTGATGGGGCTAGTTATCTGAATGTGGCTAGTACATTATTTATTGATAAATTAGGACTAGAAACTACTAAACACCCCAGACCTTACAAATTACAGTGGCTTAATAATAGTGGGGAAGTGAGAGTCCAAAGACAAAAATATCTTTCATACTAGATGCTTAGTTAGTGGGAAAGTGTGTAGTGTGATTGTTGATGGGGCTAGTTATGTGAATGTGGCTAGTACATTATTTATTGATAAATTGGGACTAGAAACCACTAAACACCCCAGACCTTACAAATTACAGTGGCTTAATAATAGTGGGGAAGTGAGAGTCCAAAGACAAGTGAGGGTGCCATTTACAATTGGGAAGTATAGTGATGAAGTTACATGTGATGTGGTTCCAATGTAAGCTAGTCATATATTGTTGGGTAGACCATGGCAATGGGATAGAAGAGTAATGCATGATGGGTATTTGAATAGGTGTGTAATGGAGAAACAGGGCAAAAAATATACACTTTTGTCTTTGACACCAAAACAAAATTTTGAAGACCAAATGCAACTTGAAAAATCCTATGATGTATTTACACAAAAAAAGGCTGAGCGAAAAAGAAAAGAAAGAGAAAAAGGAGTGTGAGAGAAAAATAGAAGGCAAATCAAAAGAGAAAAAGAATGAAGATAATTCAGCAAAGAAAAGAAGAGAGAAAAGTGAATTTCTATGCAAAAGTGAGGGATGTGAAGAGAGCTTTGATGACAAACATGGCAATGTTTGTACTTTTGTACAAAGAGGCTTATTTTTCAACTAACGATCTTGACCGTACTTTGCCCAGTGTTGTGATTGATGTTTTGCAGGAATATAGTGATGTCTTTCCCAGTGATCTACCTCAAGGTTTACCACCTTTGCGAGGAATTGAACATCAAATCGATCTCATTCCTGGGGTTGCCATACCAAATAGACCAACCTATCGAAGCAATCCTGCGAAGACTAAAGAATTGCAAAAGCAAGTGGAAGAACTTTTGGAGAAAGGACATATAAGAGAGAGCTTAAGCCCATATGCAGTACCCATTTTGTTGGTACCAAAGAAGGATGGAAGTTGGCGTATATGTGTGGATTGCAGAGCCGTCAACAAAATAACAGTCAAATATCAGCATCCTATACCTCGACTTGATGATATGTTGGATGAATTACATGGCACATGCATCTTTTCTAAAATTGATTTGAAGAGTGGTTATCACCAAATTAGAATGAAACCGGTTGATGAATGGAAAACTGCCTTTAAAACTAAACATGGATTGTATGAGTGGTTGGTAATGCCATTTGGCTTAACTAATGCATCAAGTACCTTTATGCGTTTAATGAAACATGTTTTACGAGAATTTATTGGCAAGTTTGTAGTTGTCTATTTTGATGACATTCTAGTGTATAGAAAATCTTTTGAAAAACATGTCATTCATTTAAAATGTGTGTTTGATGTGTTGTGCAAATTTCAATTGTATGGTAACATGAAGAACATTTTGCATTGATCGCATCATTTTTTCGGGATATGTGGTGAGTGCAAAAGGAATTGAAGTAGATAGCGAAAAGGTAAAGGCTATACATGAATGGTCGAAACCTAAAAATATTAGTGACATAAGGAGTTTTCATGGTTTGGCAAGTTTCTATAGGAGATTTGTCAAAGATTTTAGTGCAATTTTTGCCCTATTGACTGAAATCATGAAAAAAGATAAGAGGTTTATTTGGGAAAAAGAGCAAGAGTGGCATTTGCATTATTAAAGGATAAGTTGAGTAATGCACCATTGTTGAGGTTGCCTAATTTTGAATTAACTTTTGAAATTGAATGTGATGCTTCCGGAATTGGTATAGGTGTTGCTTTGATGCAGGAAAAAAGACCAGTTGCTTATTTTAACGAGAAGCTAAATGGAGCATAACTCAACTACTCAACTTATGACAAAGAGCTATATGCGTTGGTGAGGACATTAGAGACATGGCGACATTATCTGCTACCTAAAGAATTTGTAATTCACACCGAACATGAATCATTGCGCCATTTGAAGGGGCAAAGCAAGTTGAATAAGCAACATGCGAAATTGGTAGAATTCATTGAATCCTTCCCATATGTGATACAATACAAGCAAGGAAAAGAGAATGTTGTAGCTGATGCGCTCTCTAGAAGGTATTCTTTGATTTCAACTCTTTCTTCTAAGTTGTTGGGATTTGAGCACATGAAAGAATTGTATGCGCATGATGTTGATTTTTCAAATGTGTATGTTGCTTGTGAACGTGCTACATTCGATGATTTTTATAGGCATGAAGGTTTTTTATTTAAGAAAGGGAAATTATGCGTGCCTAATAGTTCAATTTAAGAATTGCTTGTTCGTGAAGCATCTAGTTTGGGGCTTATGGGACATTTTGGTATAGACAAGACATTGAGTATGTTGCATAGGCATTTCTTTTGGCCAAATATGCGCAAAGATATTGAGAAAATCTGTTCATATTGCATATCATGTAGGCAAGCTAAGTCTAGAGTTCAACCACATGGGTTATACATGCCATTACCTGTTCCTACTCATCCTTGGGTTGATATTTCTATGGACTTTGTTTTAGGCTTACCAAGGAATGAGAAAGGATGAGACTCAATTTTTGTTGTAGTGGATCGTTTTTCTAAAATGGCTCATTTTGTTCCATGTCATAAAACTGATGATGCATCTCATATTGCCGATTTGTTTTTCCGCGAGGTAGTATGTTTGCATGGCATACCTAGAACTATTGTATCTGATCGAGATGTCAAGTTTTTTAGTCATTTTTGGAGTAAAAAGTCTAAACTTGGGACTACGTTGTTATTTTCTAGTTCATCACACCCTCAAACTGATGGTCAAACTGAAGTAGTGAACACGACTCTTGGTACCTTGTTGCATGCTTTAATTAGGAGTGTAAAGTCTTGGGAAGAAATTTTGCCATTTGTTGAGTTTGCTTATAATAGAAGTGTGCATTCTTCTACTGGATTTTCTCCTTTTGAGATTGTGTATGGTTTTAAACCACTAGCCCCTTTAGATCTTGTGCCTATTCCTTTAAGTGAGATCTCTAACTGAGATGGGCCTAAAAAGGCTGAAATGGTTAAGGCCATTCACAATAAAGCATGAGAAAGGATTGAGAAGAGAAATCAATAAGTTGCTACCCAAGTGAACAAAGGAAGGTGCATCATAACTTTTGAATCAGGAGATTGGGTATGGGTGCACATGTGCAAGGAACGGTTTCCTTCGAAAAGAAAATTTAAATTGGATGCTCGTAGTGATGGACCATTTCAAATCATTACTAAGATTATTGACAATGCATACAAAGTTGATCTTCCTGGTGAGTATGCTGTTTCTAGTACCTTTAATGTATCTGACTTGTCTCTTTTTGATTTTGATGAAGGTGAAGATTCTAGGACGAATCATTTTGAGGGGAGGCGAAATGATACAAATGGCGTTCAAGATGCTACAAGAAGCAATCTAGGTGATTTAGAACTGATTCCAAATATGGAAAGTTTTAGGGTTCTAAATAAGGAAACTTCACCAAATTTGGAAAATGGAGCTAAAGTACAAGGAGATGCCATGGGAAATTATATTGAGGCTGTTCAAGAAAAACAAGATCAATCAGGTGCCAACATGGAAAGTTTTGTCTGTCCGGTCACAAGATCCCGAGCAAAGCATCTGAAGGAGCAACTCTAAATTTATATGCAAAATCATGTTGAAAGTGGGCTGTCCAAATATGGAAAGTCCATATATGGAAATGTTTTGGAGCCTATAGTTTGGGGTGTTTGTGTTTTTGAGTTTATTTTGGGTCAAATTTGGGTTTGTTTGTTATGACTTGTTTTTTATTTGTCTCCTTTGGGGGTAGAATAAGTGAAATGGGCCACATTTCAAAGAGGCCACGTTGGTTTTTAGTCACTTCTTTTTCAGACTTGGTTTATAGGTTAAATTTAGTTTTTTAAGTTAGAATACATGGGCCCCTTGTTATTTTTCCTTAAGCCCATTTCGTAATCCATTAGGTTTAGGTTTAATTAAGCATGTTTTAGGATTTTGTGGCTGCCATATTCACTCTCCATCTTATTCTCTCCAGCAGCCACCTCTCTCTCAACATTGAAGATTGTCTTTTCATTTCACCCACCTTCTCTACCACGTTTTTCCACGTCAGCCATCTTCTTTACTACCTTGAAGACATTTATTTCAGTTTTTTATTGTTTTTTCTTACATTTTATTGCCTATAACAAGGCTATTTTCAGTTGTAATGCAAGAACAAGTTGTAACTCAAAATTTCAGATTTGAATGAAAAGGGAGTTTGCTTTCTTTTATGTTTATGCGCAAGGTGTTCTTATTGATTGCAATTGGGTTTATCTTTTTTTATCAATTTTAATTCCTATTTCTTGTGTTCTTGAGTGCTTAACTGGTTGGCGTTCAAGGGGATTTCTAAAAATTAACTTGGGTTCTTGTCATAAGTGTTCTTGGGTATAAGAACAAATCCTAATCTGAATTGCTTTGTTGAGAAACTACTTTTGATTTGATTGGTAATGAGTTCTAAGGGTCGATTAAGGATCTTAGGGTTCCTCATCACAAGTTCAAAACTTAAACTAAATAAAAGCAACAAAATTACAGGCCCATACTGAGCTTGTCTTCAAAAATTGGCTAAGTACTAGCCTCCCTTAGAAAAATTACAAGCTTTGGCATGCCTTGGTGTTCTTCCATGGATGTCGTGGCCTCATCATGAATTTGAGATGTGATTAAGTCTTGAACAAATCCTTGCATAGCTTGCTTAAGATTTGAAGCTTACTTCCTTGTAATTGGTCCATTAGACACAGAAAGCTTGTCTTGTTGAGTAGTGTTATGGCATTGAATCTCCTTACCATCCTTGCCAAGGCTAGTTGTATTATTCCCTCCCTCCTTAAAAGGGTTTGTCCTCGAATCAGCCCCTATATTGTCAAAGGGAGAGAGGTTAGCAACATCAAAAGTAGTATACACTTGATACTCACCTGGCAAATCAATACTATAGGTATTATCATTAATCCTTTCGAGCACTTGAAATGGTCCATCGCCTCTAAGATCCAACTTTGATTTCCTTCGCTTAGCAAACGTCTCTTTCCTGAAATGCTCCCAAGCCTAATCACCAGGTTCAAATCTCATCAACTTGCGCCCTTGATTAGCCTTGTGAGCATTTGCTTCATTACGCTTCTCTATTTGCTGCCTCGCCTTCTCATGAATTCTTTTCACCAATTCAGCCCTATGTTGTCTATCCCTGCTAGATATCTCATTTAATGGCAAACGACAAAAATCCAAAGGTGTTAAAGGGTTAAATCCATAAACTATCTCAAATGGAGAATAACCAGTAATAGAATGAATGCTCTTATTATATGCAAATTCAACCATAAGCAAACATTCTTCCCAAGTTTTAAGATTTTTACCCACAATATCACGCATAAGAGAACCTAAAGTTCTACTTACCACTTCAATTTGTCTACCTGTTTGAGACTGACATGTAGTAGAAAAAAATTTTAGTACCTAATTTTTCCCAAAGCACGTGCCAAAAGTGACTTAAGAACTTTACATCACGGTCATAAACAATTGTCTTAGGAACACCATGCAAATGCACAACATCCTTAAAGAACAAATCAACAATATTCATG
Source organism: Erythroxylum echinodendron (assembly GCA_027575705.1). Taxonomy (NCBI): domain Eukaryota; kingdom Viridiplantae; phylum Streptophyta; class Magnoliopsida; order Malpighiales; family Erythroxylaceae; genus Erythroxylum; species Erythroxylum echinodendron. Next base: position 19,947,341 of record JANZXR010000009.1, read on the forward strand.
GCATCATCAGTTTTATGACATTCAATGAAGTGCACCATCTTACTAAATCTATCAAGAACCACAAATATGCTAACCCTACCTTTTTTGGTCCTAGGCAGACCCAAAACAAAGTCCATAGATATGTCAATCCAAGGATACTTAGGCATAGGAAAAGGGGCATACAAACTATATGGATGGGTCCTTGATTTTGCTTGTCTGCATGCAACACACCTAGAACAAACTTTCTCAACATCTTTTCTCATATTAGGCCAATAAAAATGTTCACAAAGTATTTCATATGTCTTTTGCACCCCAAAATAACCCATCAAACACCCACAATGTGATCACACACAAGTATGTCATGTATAGAGCAATTAGGCACACAAAGCTTATTCTTCTTAAATAAGTACCCATCATGCCTATAAAACTTTTGAAATGTAGCAAGCTCACATGAACCATAAACATTCCCAAAATCAGAATCCGAAGCATACAAATCTCTAATAAACTCAAATCCAAGCATTTTAGAACTTAAAGTATTGATTAGAGTGTACCTTCTTGATAGTGCATCAACTACCACATTTTCCTTACCTTTCTTATACTTGATCATATATGGACAAGTTTCAATGAACTCTAGCCATCTTGCATGTCTCTTGCTCAACTTACCTTGGCCTTTCAAATGCTTATGTGATTTATGGTCAGAATGCACTACAAACTCCTTTGGCCATAATAAGTGTTGCCAAGTGTCCACTGCTCTCACCAAGGCATAGAGACCCTTGTCATAAGTCAAATAGTTCAGTTGTGGTTCATGAAGATTTTAACTAAAGAAAGCAATAGGATGCCTATCCTGCATCAAAGTAGCACTAATACCTATCCTGGAAGCATCACATTCTTCGAAAGCTTCATTAAAGTTAGGCAAACTTAGAAGAGGTGTAGAATACAATTTATCTTTTAAATTATTGCAGTCCATGGTGCAGCAATGGTGCTAAAGTCCTTAACAAAATGCCTATAAAAGCTAGCCAAACCATGAAAGCTACTCACATCACTAACTGACTTAAGAGTAGGCCAATCTTTGATAGCTTTAACCTTCTCCTGATCAATATGAACACCACGGGCAGAAATAACAAAGCTAAGAAACACAACTTTATCCATACAAAAAGAACACTTTTTAAGCTTAGCATACAACTTTTCACTTCTAAGTGCCTCAAGTATAGATTTAAGATGCAAAACATGATCATCTAGGATTTTGCTATGAATCAGAATATCATCAAAGTATACAACCACAAACTTGCCAATAAATTCATGCAAAACATGGTTCATCAATCTCATGAAAGTGCTAGGTACGTTTGTCAAACCAAATGGCATGACCACCCATTCATACAAACCATATTTAGTTTTAAAAGTAGTTTTCCATTCATCTCCTTCTTTCATCCTAATATGATGATATCCACTAATGAGATCAATTTTTGTAAAGAAATGTGCACCATGTAACTCATCAAGCATATCATCTAGTCTAGGAATGGGGTGTTGATACTTTACCGTTATCTTATTTACTGCCCTACAATCCACACACATGTGCCATGTTCCATCTTTCTTTGCCACTAACAACACAGGAACAACACATGGGCCTAAGCTTTCCCTTAGGTGCCCTTTCTCTAAAAGTTCCTCCACTTGCTTATGAAGTTCTTTTATCTCCTCGGGATTACTCCTATAAGCTGGGCAGTTTGGAATACGAGCTCTTGGAACAAAATCAATTTAGTGTTCAATTCTCCTCAAAGGTGGAAGTCGCTTGGGCATCTCATTAGGAAACACATTTGAGTATTTCTGCAAAACAGATTTAATAACACTAGGCACAAAAGATTCAAGGTCAGCCTCATTATAAAGAGTTTCTCTATAGTTAAGCAAAATTAAAGGCTTATGTGTGTACAACACTTGTCTCAACTCTCTTGATTTTGCAAAGTACTCTTTTTTCTTCCACTCTTTTTTCACTCAGCTCTCCTTTTTCAATTGCACTTCCCTCTTTTTTTCCCTCACTAGTGCAATTTCTCTCAATTGAGCTTTTATTATCAATTTCTTTCATGGCCTATTTCCCTTTTTTTCTTTTTAAAATCTTGGTCTCCCTTTGTGTTCTTCCATGACTTTTGCAAGCTTGATTTGATCTTCATGGACCTTCTTTGGTGATAGAAGACCTAAAACATAGGTATGATCTCCCATTTTGAATGAGTACCTATTCTTATAGCCATCATGGATCACATGCCTATCATATTGCCAAGGCTGCCTTAACAATATGTGGCCCACTTGCATTGTTACTATATCACGCAAAACCTCATCTGAATATCTACCAACGGAGAATGCAACCATAACTTGCTTTTATACTTTCACTTCCCCACATTCATTGCTCCATTGTAGCTTATATGGGCCAGGATGTTTGATAATAGGCAGCCTTAACTTCTCCACCAAAACTGTACTAGCTACATTGGTGCAACTTCCTCCATCTATAATCATACTACATATCTCACCATTCAATAGCAATGGGTATGGAAGATGTTTTCTCTTTGCTCGTCCACCTCAATCTTCTTTTGCACATTAAGAGCACACCTAACCACAAGGGCTTCGGCTTGGACAGGATTTTCCACCTCCACATCACTACAATCTTTTAATGGAGGCATTTCTTCATCTTCACTCTCTTAAGATTCAATTCTCCCATCATCCCTCAAAAGCATAATTTTTCTATTTGGACATTGAGAAGCTATATGACCAGATCCCAAACATTTGAAACATTTGATATCTCTATGCTTATAAGGTGTATTAATAGCATTGGAGCTAGAATTGGTACCTTTAAGGGCTGTCCCCTAGCTTTGGACTTGTCATTGTAGTCCAATACTTGTCCTTTCCCTTCTCTTCCTTCTTAGGCCATTTGAAACTCCATGAACTTGAAGAACTAGAATTGTATGCCTTGTTAGAGCCCTTACTCCTGAATTGCTTTTCAATCTTCATGGCCATATTAACCATTTCCTCAATTTCCGTGTAATGATGCAACTCCACCACATTGGCTATATCTTTGTTCAAACCAGCAAGAAACCTTGCCTTGGTGGCCTCCCTATCCTCTTCAACATTAGCCCTGATCATGGCTATTTCCATCTCCTTATGATAGTCTTCCACGCTTTTAGTACCTTGTGTCAAGGATTGGAGCCTTTGGTACAACTTCCAGTAGTAATAGCTAGACACAAAGCATTTCTTCATTATGGCCTTCATTTCTTCCCATGTCTCAATAGGCCTTTTATGAACTCTTCTTCTACTCAATAGCAACTGATCCCACCAAATAGCAACATAGTGTGAGAATTCAACTGCCGCTAACTTCACCTTTTTCTCTTTTGAGTAGTTGTGGCAAGCAAATATCATCTCAACTTTCCTTTTGCACTCTTTCTACTTCTTCTTCCCTTCCTCTTTCATTTCTTACTATATTACCACCTCTAAATCTGCCCCTACTATATCATCCACCTTTGCTTGACTTCTACCCCTACGTCACTCCTCATCATCCTCATCAAAGTCAACATACTCTTTATAATTGCATGTGTTTTGAATCAGAGTAGTAGCATCTCTTCTATTTCTCGAATCGCCTCTACTAGCAGATTGTGATTACTCCTTCAATCTCTCAAACCTTTCTTCCATATCATCAAACTTCGAGTTAAGCCTCTCAAATTGACGATACACAGCTTGCAAAGTGAAGTTCTGATCTGTTGGATTCCCTTTATCTTTCTTCATTGTACTATTATCACTTTCGTTAGACATGTTAAAAACCTGCAAGAAAATGTTAGAACGCACCTCACTAGCACTCCCTCATGTGTTTCACTCTAGAACAAAATTTTTACCACTCATGTTTTACATAAAATATTGGCTTTTTACTAGATAGGCTCACACTATCTTGCCTTTTACCTCTCAAGTGATGCCTTGAAGGTTACTCTTTAGAAACCAATTCAAGCAATAACAAGCAAATAGCAAACAACACAAATTAATTAGAAAAGAACAAGATAAATCCTAACAGGAAACAAAATGAACAAAAACTAGAATCAAATATAATGAATGGACAGCAACAAATTTTCTATGCCGATACATGGATGAAGAATGTGTATGCGATGATTCTTGTAAGTAATTGAACAATATGAGTGCAAAATTGTCCAATTCAATGTGTGGAAAAGATAGGAACAAACAAGAAATTAAACAAAGAAACAAAGAAAGACACACCAATGATAACTAAACTCGCCAAAACATCAAAACTTAGAGGAACAAGTTCAAATCTGCACCAAATTGAAAGATAGGTAATTCAATGTGTTTTAATGATTCTTGCACACAAATTAGGCTAATTTGAGTTTACATCCAGAATCTATGCAAAAGAATTGATTGTCCAATTCTGGATTGACAAGAATTGCATATACGATTCAAAGACAACTATCTTGGTCAATATGAAAATTTCTCTTTTTTTTTGTTTTTTCACTATTTTTTCTTTTTTGATTCCTTTTTCTTTCATTTTTTGTTTTTTCACGATTTTTTCTTTTCTGATTCCTTCTTCTTTCTTTTTCATTTTTTCACTTTTTTCTTTTCTGATTCCTTTTTCTTTCTTTTTTTCACTTTTTTTCTGATTTTTATATTTAGGTCTGAAGATCAAGAAAAAAAAGATTCACTAAAAGAAAACAAGAACACAAATTTAGAAACAAGAATTCAAAAAGACACAAAAGAACATGAAAGATCATATTTGTCACAAGAAAAAACAAACGAAATTTTCAAAGAAACTAACAAGAAAGCATAAAAAGATAACTATGAGTTCAATAGAATTAAGCCAAAGCTCTGATACCAAGATAATATGAAAACCCCAAGAAATTTGAGTTCTTGAAACTCCCTAATTCTATTGGTTCATTACCCCAACTTTCTATCCTAAGAACATGCTAGATCAAACCCCAATTTCATGAATTGAGACTCAATCTCAAAGAAATCAGAAACTAATTTACGTTGCAAGTACTTGTTGTTGCAAATCAATTTCTTGAAGTAACCAAGAAGGCAATCACACCTCTCTTGAAGAAATCCAAATTCTGGAATTCTATTAATCAAAGATGCAAAAAGTCATCTTACATCCCTCATCTTATTCTATTTATTTTGTAGAAAATAAGATGACCTAAACTTCTAAAGCCAAACAATGGGCTTAATACAATCAGTCCATAAAACATATTCAAAACTTAAACTAAATAAAAGCAACAAAATTACAAGCCCAATTGATACAATCAACCCTTTATAAGAGATATTGAGCTTGTCTTCAAAAGTTGGCTAAATGCTAACCTCTTCACGCGTCCCTTAGGAAAATTACAAGCTTTGGCATGGCTTGGTGTTCCTCCATGGATGTCGTGGCCTCATCATGAATTTGAGATGTGATTAAGCCTTGAACAAATCCTTGCATAGCTTGCTTAAGCTTTAAAGCTTGTTGTCTTGTAATTGGTCCACTAAACATAGAAAATTTGTCTTGTTGAGTAGTATTGTGGCATTGAATCTCCTTGCCATCCTTGCCAATGCTGGTTGTATCAAGATCTCAATGTCTTTATGAAGGCTGTGCAAGATCAATTCTGGAGGTTGAATGTTAGGTTGGATGACATCCAATCCACGTCAAACTCCAAAGGTCCTAGAAGGACGTTCCATGAGGAAGATGAAGATGTGCAATCCAAGGATGAAGGCCCCAACACTAGGAGAGGTAAATAAGCTCCTTCTCATAATGAACTTGACAACAAAAAATTGAAAATCCCTTCTTTTCAAGGAAAAAATGATCCTGAATTATATTTAGAGTGGGAGAGGGAAATAAAACATGTATTTGAGTGTCATACATATAATGAAGAGAAAAAGATAAAACTTACTATTGTTGAATTTTGTGACTATTCTAGTATTTGGTGGGATCAATCGTAAGTAAATAGAAGGTGGAATCATGAAAAACCAATCTGCACATGGCAAGAAATGAACACTTTGTTCCAAGTCATTACTATAGAGACTTGTTCAATCGGTGGCAAAGATTGAGGCAAGGATCTATGAGTGTTGAAGAGTACGACCAAGAGATGGAGATCATCATGATTAGGGACAATGCTGAGGAAGACATGGAAGCTACCATGAGAAGATTTCTTGATGGTTTGCGCCCTGAAAATGCTTCCATTGTAGAGCTGCAAAATTTCCTTGACATGGATGAGTTGTGCATAAGGCCATCATGGTAAAAAAGCAATTAAAGATCCAAAATGGTGTTGGATCGAGTTCTTGGAATAAAAGCTTAAAGGAGTCCAAAAATTTCTTCAAATCCAAGGGAGACTTCAAGCCAAAGGAGTAAAGTAAGCCTAAATGCTCTATTCCAAATCCTAAGTGCTCTTCTTCTTCTAATCCTTCTTATAAAGTTAAGTGCTTTAAAGCTCAAGGTTTTGGTCATATTGCTTCTCAATTCCCTAACAAAGAACTATGATTTTGCTTGAGAATGGTGATGTTGCTAGTAAAAGTAGTGAAAATGATGATTTTGATGATGTGCCTCCATTGACGGATGCTTCCGATGTTGATTGTGATGATGAGGTTGGTAAAGCCCTTGTGGCTAGGCGTGCTCTTAATATCCAACCAAAAGAAGATCTTGAAGAAGAGCAATGTGAGCACATCTTTCACACACGGTGTCTCAATAATGGTAAAGTTTGTAGTCACGATCGTAGACGGTGGAAGTTGTACCAATGTTGTACTTTACTTGTTAACAAGCTTAATTTGCCTATTTTGAAACATCCTCTACCATATAAATTGCAGTGGCCAAATGATTGTGGTGAGGTGAAAGTCACCAAACAAGTGATGATTGCATTTTCTGTTGGCAAGTATCATAATAAAATTTTATATAATGTTGTACCTATGTATGCTGGACATGTTTTGCTTGGTAGGCCTTAGCAATTTGATAGGAAAGTTAGGCATGATGGATATAAAAATTAATATTCTTTTCCTTTCAATTATAAAAATATTATGCTATAACCTCTTAGGCCGATTCAAGCTTATGAGGATCAAGTGAGGATTGAGAAAGAATGCAAATTGAGAGCAAAAGAAAAGAAAGAGAGAGTGGTCGAAAAGAAAGATAAGAGAGAGAAAATAAAACGAGTGGGAAAAATGAAGAAAAGAGAGTGACTTTATTTGCTGGAAAAAGTGAGATTAAGAGAGCTTTAAAATGTGAAGAATCTTATATACTTTTATATAAAGATGTTTTCTTACCTATTAATGAGCTAGATCCATCTTTTCCGTCCAGTGTTTTGTCTTTGTTGCAGGACTTCAACGACTTATTTCTAAAGGACATTCCCGATGGATTGCCTCTTTGAGAGGCATTGAGCACTATAGACTTCATTTTTGGAACTTTAATTCCGAATAGGCTTGCGTATATAGTCAATATGGAAGAAACTAAGGAGATCCAAAGACAAGTTAAAGAGCTTATGAAAAAGGGCTTTGTGAGAGAAAGCTTAAGCCCATGTGTTGTGCCAGTTATACTTGTTCCCAAGAAAGTTAGCAATGGAGAATGTGTGTTGATTGCAGAGCCATAAATAAAATCACATTGAAATATCGTTACCTTATCCCTAATTTAGATGATACACTTGATGAGTTACATAATGCTTGTATATTTTCTAAAATTGATCTTGGAAGTGGGTACTATCAAATTCGCTTGAAAAAAGGTGATGAGTAGAAAACTGCTTTCAAAACTAAGTTTGGGTTGTATGAGCCTTTTGGCTTGACTAATGCACCTAGTACTTTCATGAGTTTGATGAATCATGTGTTTCGTCTATGTATTGGAAAGTATGTGGTTGTCTATTTTGATGATATTCTAGTATATTCTAGGAGTTTAGATGATCTTGTGAAACACTTGCATGATGTGTTTGGACTTTTAAAAGAAAATAAGCTTTATTCCAATTTAGAAAATGTTCCTTTTGCATGGATATTGTTGTGTTTCTTGGTTTTATTGTAGGTGCTAAAATACTTCAAGTTGATGAAGAGAAAGTGAAGGCAATTAGATAATGGCCAACTCCCAAGAATGCAAATGAAGTTTGAAACTTCCATGGCTTGGCAAACTTCTATCAAATATTTGTGAAGGAGTTCTCTACTATTGCTGCCCCTTTGAATGAATTGACAAAAAAGAATGTGATTTTTAAATGGGGTGATTCACAAGAGGTTGCTTTTAATACCTTGAAAGAAAAATTGACCAAAGCTCCTCTTCTTATTCTTCTTGATTTTTCTAAAGTTTTTGAGGTTGAATGTGATGCTTCTGGAATAGGCCTTGGTGTTGTTTTAATGCAAGATTTGAAACCCATTGCTTATTTTAGTGAAAAACTAAGTGGTGCTGCTTTAAATTACTCCAGTTATGATAAAGAGTTGTATACTTTAAAAAGGTCTTTAGAGACTTGGCATTATTACTTTGTGGTCAAAAGAATTTATCATTCATTCTGATCATGAAAGTTTGAAATTTCTAAAGTCCTGGGGTAAATTGAACAAGAGACATGCTAGGAGGCTGAAATTTATTGAAACTTTTCCTTATGTTCTTAACATAAACAAGGGAAAGAAAACGTTGTGGCTAATGCTCTTTCTAGGAGATACTCTCTTGTTACCTCTATGCATGCTAGATTACTTGGTTTTGAGATGTTAAAAGGCATGTCTGAATCTGATTATGACTTTGCAGAAATTTGGAAATGTTGTAAAAAACATGGTATTGATAATTTCTATAGATTTGATGGATTTCTATTAAAAAAAAGATAAACTTTGCATTCCATCTTGCTCTATGCGTGAATCACTTGTTAGAGAGACACATGGTGGTGGATTGATGGGTCACTTTGGTGTTGAAAAAACTTTAGCTCTTTTGCACGAACATTTTTATTGGCCTAACATGAGAAAGGGTGTTGTTTCTGTTTGTGCTAAATGTATAACTTGTAGGCATGCAAAATCTAAGGTTCAATCACATGGTTTATATTCTCCCTTGCCCATCCCCTCTCATCCTTGGGTTGATATATCTATGGACTTTGCGCTTGGATTGCCTAGATCATCTAGTGGAAAGGATAACATCTTTGTGGTGGTTGATTGATTTAGCAAGATGGCTCACTTTATTGATTGTTCTAAAACTAGTGATGCTATTCACTTAATCCTTTGACTCTTTTGGAAATTCTTCCATTACTTTCTAATGAGTTTACTAACCTTGACAATATGAAAAAGTCTAAATTTATGTAGGAGTTGCATGATAAAGTTAGAGCTAACATTAAGAGGAAAAATGAACAATATGCAAAGCAAGCCAATAAAGGCCGAAGGCGTGTTATATTTGAACCCTGTGATTGGGTTTGAGTGCACTTGAGAAAGGAGAGGTTTCTAGAACTAAGGAAATCTAAGTTACAACTAGGAGGAGATGGCCCCTTTCAACTTTTAGAAAGGATTAATGATAATTCTTATAAAATTGATTTGCCTAGCTCCTATGGTAATGTTAGTGATACATTTAATGTATCTAATTTATCCCTCTTTGATGCTGTAGATTTGAGGGAGGGAATGATAGAGAAATATGGGCATGTGAAAGACAATAAGAGAAGCATACATGGTGTGATCCACCTCAAGGAAGCCTAGGATATGACTTGCATGGACATGAGCTTGCAAAAGGAGGCTTAGGAGCTGAAATTGGATCAGATTTGAAGTCTGAATGTGCAAGGAAAAGGGCTTAACAAAATTCCCATATCAAAGACCCAACATTCAAGTCTAATGTTCCTAAAGATCCATTACAAGATGTTGGAGGCCCAATGACAATAGCTAGGGCCAAAGCAGTGAACAAGCATTCAATTCCTTGATCCAAGACCTTCAAAAGATAGAGCCCATGTTTTTGAGTCAGATTTCATCTCATAAAGGTTCAAGAGGCATTGTCTTACTCCTTGAAGCCAAACATGAAGTGTACAAAGGCCCGCATGGAGTCCAATTTGGACAACTCACTCAAAATACCATGTGCCACTTAAAAAATAAGAAGGACATGATCTATAAGGTTCAATATATTCAGATCATGTTTTAATTAGTTTCCTTTTCGTTTTCCTTGAAAGAAGGTCATCTAGTCAACACCTTTATAAGTTTATTTTGTTTCCTTTTAGGATTGATTTGTTTCCTTTTATTTAGTTTCTTCTTTAGACATTAAGTTCGGACGCTTTCCTATAAATAGGCATCCTCTATGTACTTTGGAAGGGGATTTTTCATTTAGAAATACTATTAAGTATTGTTGAGAGCATTCCTGCTTTCTTTATATTCTTTGAGAATACTTGACTTATTGAAGGAGTCGTCTCCCTTTGTGGCATCCCAAGGTTAGAGTTCTAAGAGACAAGTTCTCTTAGGGTTCTTTCCATTGACCAACATTCTTGCTAGGATTCTAAGATATAAATTCTGTCAGGGATCTTTCTATTGACCAACATTCTTTTAACCCCTTTTATCTTTGTGCTCTATTTTTATCTTTTCAATTTTGTTTCTTGTGCTTCCGTGTGTTTGATTCTAGTCATTCCCAGGCATAGTTCCATCTTGTTGAAGGTTCTCTAGGATAAGCTCTTATTGGGTCTCCCATCAAATGGTCTAACTACACCCTCTAAAACTAAAGTGATACAAGACACACTTGGAGCCTTAATGACTTAAAATTATGAAGCAAGAAGAAGTTTTGGCTAAGGTAAGTTTTTGGAAATGGAATTTAGATGAGATAAATGCATTCTATACATAAGGGCTGATATAAAAGAGATGCTAGGCTGAACATGGTTTGGGATTTTTTCTTAACTAAGGCTTGTGTTTTATCTTATTCATGCCATTAACATTCCTTTGAGGATATTATCTAGCTATAATAATTATTAGGTTTTTTTGGGCTAGAAATAATGTTGTTTTTAATAATTTTGATACCTTTTTCATTGATAATTCTGCTGTTATATAGGCAGAAAAGGAAAATAACAATCCATCTACCTAGGACTCCTATTATTGTAGAACTCTATTAAGAAACAAAAAACCAAAAAGCATCTTTCAAAAGCTAACTATCCTTATCCAAATACTATCCTAATGTAAGCTTCTATTATTTCTCCTATCTAACTAAATTCTCTAGCCTTATCAGCCACTTCTTTCCTCTCCTTTGATAAGTTCTACCCCCAAAGCATCCTTATCATTACTCCCCTCTTTGACATTGAGCTTTCCCTCAAGCTCAAATTTAGGATAAGCTTGTATAAAGGCCTCTAACTCCTCCCAATTGTCATCTTTAGCTGAAGAACCTGCTTATTGGATTAGCAACTCCTGACGTCCCCTATTCCACCGTGACTTCACCAACTGTTGTAGATGAGGCACAATTTTGCCATCCCGCACTGGTGGTGAGGAGGGAATGGAGATGGAGGGATTACCTTTGAACTCCTTCAACACAGAGATATAAAAGACATCATGAATACGACTTTCTAAAGGAAATTCTAATCGATAGGCAACAACACCTATTTTCTCCAAGATCTTGAAGGGTCCGCAAAATTTAGCAGCAAGCTTGTTACATTTGTGTTTTGTAGCACTCTATTGGTGGTAAGGTTGGAGCTTAAGCCATACCCAAGTCCCCGACTCAAACGAGAATTGTCGTCGCTTAGTATCATGATAATGTTTCATTCACTGCTATGCAACCTGACTTCAGTCCAAAAGTAATATCTCTCCTTCAATGCTTGGTCAATTACCTTGACTCTAGTGCTTCCTTCCACATAAGATAACAAACAGAGTGGTTCCCTACCATAAACCACTTTAAATGGAGTCGTATGAAGTGAAGAATGGTAGGAAGTATTATAACAATACTCTTACCACGATAACCAGTCCACCAAAGATTTTGGTACACCTCAAATACATTTCAATTGTTCTATTATCACCTCGGTTTGCTCGTCAGTCTGAGGGTGATAAGCAAAAGATAAGGATAACTTGGTACCACATAAACAAAAAAGCTCCTTCCAAAATAAACTATTAAAACTGGATCCCCATCTGATACAATAGATTCAAGAAGACCATGTAGTCGGAAAATACTTTCAAAGAAAGCATGAGCTACACTAAGAGCAGAGAATAAGGATGAGCAAGAGGCATAACATGATTATATTTAGAGAACCTATCCACAATCACTAGTAAGACAGATTTACCTCCCACTTTTGGAAGTCCATCTATGAAATCCATGGAAATATCTACCCAGACACTCTTAGGAATCTGTAGGGGCTGAAGTAGACCCACAAGGTGAAGGTTCTCCCATTTATTTTGTTGACAAACTAAACATTTATGCACAAATTCTCTCACAACATCTTTCATCCCTTTCCAAAAAAAATCTCCCCTCACTCTTTCTAATGCCTTTTGAATCCTCTTGTCTGCTATATTGTGAAAATGGTTAAGGTTCATTTGAATTAGTGGTAAATGAGGTAGTAAATACACCCTATTAGTGTAGAATAACAAGCCGTCTTCTACTCTCCATTCAACCTCTATGAGGCCTGTGACAATCTACTGATATAGGTATTGTAGTTCTGCCACAATGGCAAATTCCTCTCTAATTGCGTGAAGTAATGCAGTTGTTGGCTGGAATAAGGCATTCAACTGTCCCTCTTCTTCATTTCTTCGAGATAATGCATCAACGGCAGCATTAAGTTTCCCTACTTTGTATTCCACCCTGAAATCATAACCCAACAATTTACTCGTCCAATGTTGTTGAGGAGAAGTTGTTAATCTTTGTTCTAAGAGAAACTTAAGACTGTAGTGATCAGTCTTAATTAGAAATGCCCTCCTCCATAAGTAAGGTCTCCAATATGAGATGGCCTTAGCGAGGCCAATTAGCTCTCTTTTGTATGTAGCAAGTTTGAAGTGGTAGGGGGCTAATTTGTGGCTAAAGAATGCGATAGGATGGTCATTCTGTTGAAGTAATGCTCCAATCCTGCATCTAGAAGCATCACACTCCACCACAAATATCTCTTCAAAGTTGGGTAGTTGTAATACTGGAGTAGTTGCTAGAGCCTTCTTCAAATTATTGAAGGCTGTCTTGGCTTCCTCATTCCAATGAAAGGAATTCTTCTTCAACAAGCTTGTGAGGGGAGCTACTATTAGCCCATACTCTCGAATAAATTTCCTACAGTATCCCGCTAAGTCTAAGAATCCCCTTACAGCTATAACTGAGTGTGGTATAGGCCAATCCACCACTGCTTGGATCTTGCTAGCATCAGCGGACATGCCTGCACCATGAATTACATGTCCCAAATATGCCACCTGTTTTTCCCCAAATGAGCACTTTGATCTCTTCAAAAATAAGTGGTGAGTAGACAGTGAATTGAAAACTACTCAAATATCCTGCATATTTTCTTGCCATTTCCAACTGTAGATTAAAATGTCATAAAAGAACCAAAACAAACTACCTTAGATAAGAATGAAATACCTCATTCATTAGAGCTTGAAAGGTTGATGGAGCATTAATCAAACCGAAGGGCATAACCAAGAACTCAAAGTGACCACGATGAGTTCTGAACACGGTCTTCTCCACATCTTCTTTATCCATCCATATCTAGTCATAGCCTGACCTTAAGTCTAACTTAGTGAAAAAAATTTCTCCATGTAGTTCATCCAGTAACTTGTCCACCACTGGAGTGGAAATTTTGTCTTTCACCATTTGATCATTCAATGCAAGATAGTCAACACTAAATCTTCATGTTTCTTCCTTCTTTTAGACTAGCAGTACAGGTGAGGAGAATGGGGATCTACTGGGTCGGATGATACCTTGTTTCAGCATCTCATCACAGTGTCTTTCAATCTCTTCCTTTTGTAAAAAAGGGTACCTATATGGTCTCACAACCACTAGTTCTGCCCTCGGAATGAGAATGATTTGATAGTCACAAGTTCAAATAGGAGGGAGGCTAGTTGGGTGTTGAAACAAGGCAGAATTTTCCTCTACAATTTGGTATAATTTGACTTGTTCTAGTCGTTGCCCCTGCATCATGTGCAGTCCCGACTTAGTGTGTTGCAGCTGCCCCTGCCATTGAAAGCTTCTCCCATCCACATTAAAACTTATAGTAACTGTAGAAAAATCCCATACGATAGGGCTAAGTGTTTGCAGCCACTTACTTCCCAAAACTACATCAAATCCAGCCAAAGGTATAACATCTTTATTAGCACAAAATAATTCATTATTAACCTTAAAGGATACCCCTTTTCACATCCCTTGACTTGGTATTTTTGCTTTGTTGGCTACTAACACGTTCAACCCTTGTCGTCCTTTCACAGCTAGCCTGAGTTGCTGAACTGCCTTTTCTCCTATGAAATTATGGTTACTCCCCAAATCTACAAGTAACAACAGGGGCCACTCATCAATTTCAGCCTTAACTTGCATTGTTTGAGTGCTATTTGTTCCTAAAGTGGCATGAAGTGAAATTTCTAGCGTATTAGCAGCTTCTTCCTTTGTTGTTTCCTCTTCTTCCTGTACTACTTCTATCCAACATAGCCTTTTACATCTATGTCTTGCTGTGTACAACTCACCACAATTATAACATTGGCCTTTCTCAATTTTTTCTGCCATCTCAGCTCGGGTAAGCCTCCTCACAGGAGGTGTTGTCAAGCTGCTAGAGCTTAGAGATGATATTTTATTGTCTGAACTACCCTTGCTACCTTGGGAAGTTTTTGGTATAGCAAAGGAGCTCTGTTGCTGGTGGTTTTCTTACTTCCCATGCCTTATGTAAATTGCATCTTCCTCTCATATGCTCTCGCCAAGTTCATGGCAACCCCTAAATTCATAGGATTCTGTATTTCAACATCAAGTCTTAGTCCATCAATAGCTGTGAATAAATTAACCTGAAGATCTTTAGGAAGGCCCACTATCCTTGCTAACAAAATCTGAAATTGATTTTGATACTCCTCCACTCTCCCTATTTGTTTTAGATTTGCTAGCTACCTAACTGGATTGTTGCTCAAATGTGGTCCAAAGCTCAAGTTATACAATGTTTCTTAAACATGTCCCAATGTAGTACTGGCTCTTCTTGATCGAATTGAAAATACCACAATGAGCCTGCCCAATTTGTGGAAAGCTGCCAATCTAACCTTCTCATCTGTTGGAGTCTTTTGAGCTAAAAAGAATTGCTCGCATCTATGGAGCCACCCCAACAGGTCTTCAGACCCATCGTATGTAGGAAATTCCATCTTGGAATAATGTGGCACTGTGTGAGATCCTGAACTCCCTTCATATCTTTCTTCTCCCCT
>JANZXR010000009.1:19962668-19975249 GCA_027575705.1 Erythroxylum echinodendron
GCACCCTGAAATTGCTTCCATTGTAAAGCTGCAAAATTTCCTTGACATAGATGAGCTGCAAAATTAAAGATCCGAAATGGTGCTAGATTAAGTTCCTAGAAGGAAATCGTGAAGGAGTCTAAAAATTTCTTCAAATCCAAGGGAGACATCAAGCCAAAGGAGGAAAGTAAGCCTAAATTCTCTACTCAAAATCCTATGGGTAAAAATGAATCTAAACGCTCTTTTTCTTCTAATGCTTCTTATAAAGTTAAGTGCTTTAAATGTCACGGTTTTGGTCATATTGCTTCGCAATGCCCTAACACAAGAACTATTATTTTGCTTGAGAAAGGTGATGTTGCTAGTGAAAGTAGTGATGATTTTGATGATGTGCCTCCATTTATGAATGCTTCTGATGTTGATTGTGATGCTGAGATTAGTGAAGCCCTTGTGGCTAGGCGTGCTCTTAATATCTAACTAAAAGAAGATCTTGAAGAAGAGCAACGTGAGCATATCTTTCATACAAGGTGTCTTATTAATGGTAAAGTTTGTAGCATGATCGTAGATGGTGGAAGTTGTACAAATGTTGCTAGCACTTTACTTGTTGACAAGGTTAATTTGCCTATTTTGAAACATCATAGACCATATAAATTGCAATGGATAAATGATTGTGGTGAAGTGAAAGTCACCAAACAAGTGGTGATTGCATTTTCTGTTAGCAAGTATCATGATAAAATTTTAGCTGATGTTGCACCTATGTATGTTGGACATGTTTTGCGTAGTAAGCCTTGGCAATTTGATAGGAAAGTTAGGCATGATGGATACAAAAATTGCTATTCTTTTCCTTTCCAGGGTAAAAATATTGTGCTGAAAGCTCTTAGGCCGATTCAAGCTTATGAGGATCAAGTGAGGATTGAGAAAGGATGCAAATTTAGAGCAAAACAAAAGAAAGAGAGAGAGGTTAAAAAGAAAGAAAAAGAGAGAAAATAAAACAAGTGGGAAAAATGAAGAAAAGAGAGTGACTTTATTTGCTAGAAAAAGTGAGATCAAGAGAGCTTTAAAATGCGAAGAATCTTATATAATTTTATATAAAGATGTTTTCTTAACTATTAATGATCTTGATCCATCTTTGCTGTATAGTGTTTTATCTTTGTTGTAGGACTTTAGTGACTTATTTTCGGAGGACATTCCCAATGGATTGCCCCCTTTGAGAGGCATTGAGCACCATATAGACTTTTTACCTGGAGCTTAAATTTTGAATAGGCCTGCGTATAGAGCCAATCCGAAAGAAATTAAGGAGATCCAAAGATAAGTTGAAGAGCTTATGAAAAAGGACTTTGTGAGAGAAAGCTTGAGCCCCTGTGCTGTCTCAATTATAATTGTTCCTAAGAAAGATGGCAAATGGAGAATGTGTGTTGACTGCAAAGCCATCAATAAAATTATGGTAAAATATTGTTACCCTATCCCTCATTTAGATTATATGCTTGATGAGTTACATGGTGCTTGTATATTTTCTAAAATTGATCTTAGAATTGAGTACAATTAAATTCCCATGAAAAAGGGTGATGAGTGGAAAACTACTTTCAACACTAAGTTTGGGTTGTATGAGTAGTTAGTTACACCTTTTGGCTTGACTCATGTACCTAGTAATTTTATGAGTTTGATGAATCATGTGTTTCGTGCATTTATTGGAAAGTATGTAGTTGTCTATTTTGATGATATTCTAGTGCATTCCAGGAGTTTAGATGATCATGTGAAACACTAACACGATGTGTTTAAAATTTTAAGAGAAAATAAGCTTTATGCCAATTTAGAAAATTGTTCCTTTTGCATGGATATTGTTGTGTTTCTTGGTTTTGTTATAGTTACTAAAGGACTTCAAGTTGATGAAGAGAAAGTGAAGGCAATTAGAGAATGGCCAACTCCCAAGAATGCGAATAAAGTTCGAAGGTTCCATGGCTTGGCAAGCCTCTATCAGAGATTTATGAAGGACTTCTCTACTATTGTTGCCCCTTTGAATGAATTGGTAAAAACGAATGTGATTTTTAAATGGGGTTATTCAAAAGAGGCTGCTTTTAGCACCTTGAAAGAAAAATTGTCCAATGCTCCTCTTCTTGTTCTTCCTGATTTTTCTAAAGTTTTTGAGATTGAATGTGATGCTTCTGGAATAGGTATTGGTGTTGTTGTAATACAGGATTTGGAACCCATTGCTTATTTTAGTGAAAAACTAAGTGGTGCTACTTTAAATTACTCCACTTATGATAAAGAGTTGTATGCCTTAAAAAGGTCTTTAGAGACTTGGCAACATTACTTGTGGCCAAAAGAATTTATCATTCATTCTAATCATTAATGTTTGAAATTTCTAAAGTCCTAAGGTAAATTGAACAAGAGATATGCTAGGTGGCTGGAATTTATTGAAACTTTTCCTTATGTTATTAAAAATAAACAAGGGAAAGAAAATGTTATGGCTGATGCTCTTTCTAGGAGATTCTCTTCTTACCTCTATGCATGCTAGATTACTTGGTTTTGAGATGTTGAAAGGCATGTATGAATCTGATTATGACTTTGCAGAAACTTGGAAATCTTATGAAAAACATGGTATTGATAATTTCTATAGATTTGATGGATTTTTATTCAAAAAAGATAAACTTTGCATTCCATCTTGCTCTATGAGTGAATTTCTTGTTATAGAGACACATGGCGGTGGATTGATTGGTCACTTTGGTGTTGAGAACACTTTATTTCTTTTTCACGAACATTTTTACTGTCCTAACATAAGAAAGGATGATGTTTCTGTTTGTGCTAAATGTATTACTAAGGTTCACTCACATGGTTTATATTCTCCCATACCCATCTCCTCTCATCCTTGGGTTGATATATCTATGGACTTTGTGCTTGGATTGCCTAGATCATCTAGTGGAAAGGATATAATCTTTGCGGTGGTTGATCAATTTAGCAAGATCACTCGCTTTATTGCTTGTTCTAAAACCAATGATGCTATTCATATTGCTAACTTGTTCTTTAAAGAGGTTGTCAGATTGCATGGGTTGCCAAAGACTATTGTGAGTGACAGAGATGTGAAATTTCTTAGTCACGTTTGGAGAACTCTATGGAATAAACTTGACACTAAACTCTTGTTTTCTATTGTTGCACATCCTCAAATAGATGGTCAAACTGAGGTGGCAAATAGAACTTTTAACTATGCGATCATCCAAAAGAACTTGAAGAATTGGGAAAAGTGTCTCCCACACATTGAGTTTGCTTATAATTGTGCTATTCATTCTTCTACTCAATTTTCTCCTTTTGAGATTGTTTATGGGTTTCCTTTGACTCCTTTGGAAATTCTTCCATTGCCTTTAAATGAGTTTACTAACCTTGACGGTATGAAAAAGGATAAATTTGTGCAGGAGTTGCATGTTAAAGTTAGAGCCAACATCGAGAGGAGAAATGAACAATATGCAAAGCAAGCCAATAAAGGCCGAAGACGTGTTATATTTGAACCCGGTGATTGGGTTTGGGTGTACTTGAAAAAAGAGAGGTTTCCAGAACAAAGAAAATCTAAGCTATAACCAAGAGAAGATGGCCCCTTTCAAGTTTTAGAAAGGATTAATGATAATGCTTATAAAATTGATTTGCCTGGCTCCTATGTTAATGTTAGTGATACATTCAATATATCTGATTTATCCCTCTTTGATGCTGAAGATTCGAGAACGAATCCTTTCGAAGAGGGAGGGAAGGAATGATAAAGAACCATGGGCATGTAAAAGACAAGAAGAGAAGCATACATGGTGTGATCCACCTCAAGGAAGCCTAAAATATGACTTGCATGGACATGAGCTTGCAAAAGGAGGCTTAGGAGCTAAAATTGGATTAAATTTGAAGTCTGAATGTGTAAAGCAAGGGGTTGAACGAAATTCCCATATCAAAGGCCTAACATTTAAGTCTAATGTTCCTAAAGATCCATTACAAGATGTTAGAGGCCCAATGACAAAAGCTACAGCCAAAGCAATAAAGCAAGCATTGAATTGTTTGATCTGAGACCTTCAAGAGATATAACCTATGTTGTTGAGTCAGATTTCATCTCATAAAGGTCCAAGAGGCATTGTCTTACTCCTTGAAGTACAACATGAAGTGTCCAAAGGCCCGCATGGAGTCCAATTGGAAGAACTCACTTAAAATACCATGTAACAACCATGTGCCACATAAAAATAAAGAGAAGGACGTGATCTATAAGGTCCAATATATTCAAATCACGTTTTAATTAGTTTCCTTTTTGTTATCCTTGAAAGAAGGTCATCTAGTCAACACCTTTCTAAGTTTATTGTTTCCTTTTAGGGATTGATGTGTTTCCTTTTATTTAGTTTCTTCTTTAGGACATTAAGTTAGGAAGTTTTCCTATAAATAGGCACCCTCTATGTACCTTGGAAGGGGATTTTCATTTAGAAATATTATTAAGTATTTTTGGGAGCTTTCTTGCTTTCTTTGTATTCTTTGAGAATATTTGACTTATCGAAGGAGTGGTATGCCTTTATAGCGTCCCAAGGTTAGAGTTCTAAGGGACAAGTTCTCTTAGGGCTCTTTCTATTAACCAACATTCTTGTTAGCGTTCTAAGAGACAAGTTCTCTTAGGGTTCTTTTCATTGACCAACATTCTTCTAAACCCTTCTCTCTTTGTGTTTTATTTCTATCTTTTCAATTTTGTTGCTTGTGCTTCTATGTGTGTTTGATTCTAGTCGTTCCTTGGCATAGTTCCATCTTGTTGAAGGTTCATTAGGACAAGTTCCTATTGGGTCGCCCATTATTAGCTCTTTTAGCTTAAATAGTGTGAACACATTTGTAGCTAGCATCAATTCCCAAGAACCAAAGATGAGCTGGGGTAATCTCAATTGAGTCCAATTGAGCTTATCCCCAGCTTTCTAGCTATTAATTAGTTTTAATGAGCTCACCTTAAGTTAGCTTTAGACACTTGAGCTAAGGTAAAGTCATATCAAGCCATTTATAGCTTACATAAACTTCATTGAGCTCCCTTGAGCTGGGGGTTAGCTCCTTACATGAAACCCAAGCACTTTAAAATATATCTTGATGCGTCAAATGGAATTTGTAGCACTTAAACCATAAAATTCTAACACTTAGTTGACGTGTCTGCAAATGTTTTAGTTTCTACCTTTACATATAGATCCACCATTATATTTTGACAACCTTTTTAGCACGTTTGGCCCACAACTGTGTGATTGGTCCTCCAAGATTCTCCAATGGATCTTTAACCTTAGTGACACTTGTTTAAGCTTGTTTAAGTGTTTCTTCTTACTATCCAAGCTCTTCAAGACATCCTATTCCTTCTACCTTTTCTAAAGCTACTTGGGAGGCTTGATCTTCATTATTCCCCCCTCCTCAAAAGGATTTTCCTCAAATTGACTTCTTCATCTGCATCAAAAGGAGATATATCAGCAATATTGAAAGTACTATAAACATTGTATTCACCAAGTAGACCAGCCTTGTATGTGTTTCATTGATTATTTCAACCATTTAAAATGGTCGATCACTGTTCAACTATAACTTAGATTTCAATTTGCTTGGAATTATTTCCTTTATAAAGTGTATCCAAACCCAATCACCAAGTTGAATATCACTTACTTCTCATATTGTTGAATCCTTTTTTCTACATTCAAACTTGCTTTCTCATGAAGCTTCTCAACCAATTCGACTTTCTTCTTTCCATCTAAGTTGTCTCTTGCACCTAATGGCTAAGGAAAAAGAGCTAAAGGAGATAAAGTGTTAAAGCCATCAAAAATTTCAAACAAAGGAAAACTAGTATCACTATGTAAGATTCAGTTATTTACAAAGTCAATAAAAAGCAAAGACTCTTCCCACCTTTGATGTTTTTACCCATAACAACATGCAGCAAAGATTCTGGAGTTATATGAAGCACTTCAATTTAACCATGTATTTGAGGATAACAACTTGTAGAAAACAAAACTAAGTTCCCAACTTCCTCCACAAGGTTCTCCAAAATAGTTCAAGAACTTAGGGTCATAATTAGAAACGATGGTCTTATTGATACAGCAACAACCTAGAGTCAATATCTAGATCACCTCAGTTTCAATGATTATTCCCAATATCTAAATTCAATCAATCTTAACATGACCTTTCACCCCCAAATAGCAAGGAATTGGTAACAAAGAGTAGAAAGATTGCAATAATTGAATTAACGTCATAAGTTAGAACTTACTTGATAAGTTGAATAAATCCTTAAAGGAAAACAAGCAAGAATCCAAATTCCCTCTTGAAGAAGACTTTCCAATTTTTTTAATTTAGTCTAATCTGAAGTTCACGCATAAAGCAAGGATTTAAATACCCTTGTATAATGCAAACCCTAACAAAGATAACCTAAAAACTTTAAAGACAACCCAAAACATCCAGAAAGGCTTTTTTGAAACAAATCTGCCCAAAAACAAATCCCACACGGATTTGAGCTTCAAAAATAATTAAAATTGCTAATCTTAGTTCAAATAGGATAAGGAAACAAGTAAATATAGAAGACTTAACTTAAGAGGGGCGGATTACGTTTTTAAGCTAGGCCCACATGCTTAGTTCCTTAAAATAAAACATGCACATGACTTTTTTAAAGAAGAACATGCACTTAACACAAATCAGCCCATAACAAAGTCCAAAAGAAGTTTACACACCCTTTACAAGATAAAATAATCCCAAACTCATTAATTAGATTTGTGCTTGTGAAAATTGGCTAAGTGTTAGCCAACTTGGTTTGATACCTATAATGTGCACACACGCTTAGGCGTCTCCCTAAGTTCTTCCCCAAGCTTGTTCAGCAAAACTTCTTGAAGTTCTTGTGAAACAAAAGCTTGTGCATAAATTTGAAATTGTACCTTGACCTTGTTGGAGCATGACCTTGTAATTGGATCCATTGGCATCCTCAAGTCTCCCTTGCTTTGGTGAGTTGCATCACTTATGAACTCCAAATAATCGAACAATTTCAATAAAGATGAATTTAACAACATAAGATGCTTTTTTAGGTTTTTGACATGCAATGAAGTGTGCCATCTTAGAAAATATATCAATAACTACAAATACGAAATCGTAACCCTTCTAGAACTAGGTAAAAGAAAAAAAGTCCATGGAGACACCCACGATTCACTATGCATAGGTAACAATCTATACAATCCATGGGGTTGTACTCTCGATTTAGCTTGCCTACACTCGACACATCTCTCACACACTTTTTCTAAATCTCTCATCATATGTGGCCAAAAGAAGTGTTCATTCAAAACATCAAGGGTCTATTTAACATTGATATGTCCCATTAAACCTCCCCAGGCCATTCCTTCACTAATAAGTCTCTTAAGGAACTTTGGGATATACAAAGCTTATTCTCTTAGACAAATTTGTATAATCTTAGGATTGTACTCTTAATTTAACTTGCCTACACTCCACACATCTCTCACACACTCTTTCTACATCTCTCCACATGTGTAGCCAGAAGAAGTGTTCATTCAAAACATCAAGGGCTTTTTTTAACATCAACATGTCCCATTAAACCTCCTCCATGCGATTCTTTTAGTGATAAGTATTTCAAGGAACTTTAGGGTATACAAAGCCCTTCCTCTCTGAACAAATACCATTTGTGATTAAAGAACTTCCTAAAGGGATATTCTCATATGCTGTAAACACATGACCAAAATCATGATCATCATTGTATACCTCCTTAATGTGTTTAAAACTAAGTAAGTTTCAAAATTTGTGTTAAGGCATCTATCATAGACAATGCATATGCCACAACGTTTTACTTTTCTTGTTTGTACTAACCACATAAGGAAATGTCTATATAAATTCCACCCACTTGGTATGCCTTTTGCTAAGTTTGTTTGATCCCTTAATGTACTTCATTTACTCATGGTAAGTATAGATCACAAACTCTTCAAGCCATAAATAGTTCTGCTAAGTCTCTAAAGCCCTAACCAATCCATGCATCTCCTTAATAAGTTGGGTAGTTTAAGTTTGCCCCACTAAATTTCTCACTAAGGTATGCAAATGATTTCCTATCTTACATCAAGATGGCCCCTATTCCAACCCCACTAACATTACACTTTATCTCGAAAGTTAGTTAAAGCTAAGATAGCTCCTGTACTAACTTTCCTTTTAGTTAAGTTAATGTTTTCTCTTGCTCATCCCTCACTTAAATCCTATACTCTTTTTAACTATTGCAATTAATGGGGTGGAAATGGAGCTAAAATCCTTCAAAATATGTCTATAATAACTAGCCAACCCATGATGGCTTCTAACATCACTAACTGACCTAAGGGTCGAAAATTCCTTAATTGCCCTCTCCTTTTCCTTGTCAACCTATATTCCTTTTGCACTAACCACATAATGCAAAAACACAACTTTAATAGTGTAAAATGAATAATTTTCAAGATTAAATACAATTTCTCTTTCCAAAGTATATTCAAAACTTTATTTAGATGTTCAACATGTTCATCAAGTGATTTACTATAGACAATAATGTCATCAAAATAAAAAACTATAATTTGCCAAGAAATTCATGCAAAACATGGTTCATAAGCCTCATAATGGTGCTAGGTGAATGAGTTAAACCAAAAGGAATTACTAACCATTACAATCCATATTTAGTTTTAAATGTTGCTTTCCACTCATCTCCTTCTCTAATTCTAACTTGAAAGTAAGAAAATTTCAAATCAATTTTGGAAAATAAATAAGCACTGTACAATTCATTAAGTATATGATTTAACCTAGGGATAGGGTGATAATAATTTACGGTGATTTTGTTGATGGCATGGCAATCCACATGTAGGTGCCATGATTTGTCTTCCTTTGGCATCAATAGGACTAGAAATGAGCATGAACTAAGGCTCTCACACACGTAGTCTTTTTCTAGCAACTCCATTTGCCTTTGAATTTCTTTGGCTTCTTCCAAATTTGTTTTATATGTTGGCTGATTGGGTAATTTTACTCACAGAATAAAATTAATTTGATGTTCTATTCCAAGCTTAGGTGAAAATTCTTGGAACACCATGGAATAGCTCATCAAAATTTTGCAAAGTAGAAATAAGAACACTAGGCAACTCATGATTAGCAAGATATTCATGGGAAAATAAGTTTTTTGTAAAGGAAGAGTAGCATTCGGCAGTTGGCCAGAAGTGCGTCTATCTCATCTCCTACTCTTGCAACCGTGCTCACTTCTTTCCCCTCATTTTTCTCTGACACAAGTGTTTATTACAGCATTTAAAGTTTCCCCATATGTTTGCACTCATTTCTTAATTCTTTTCTCTCAACCTTACATGTTCACTCTTATAGATTTTCAATTGGTCTGCATAAACATAATTTAACGAAAGAGGGCAAGGGTGTATTTCACGCCACCTATGGTGAATGAGTAACAATTCTTATAACCATCATAGATTGCTTGCTTATCAAATAGTATGGATGCCACAACAAAATATATCTAGCTTGCATAGGCACTATATTACACAAAACTTCATCCTTGTACCTCCCAGTTTAGAATGCCACTAACACTTACCTAGACAACTTTTCCTTTCCCAATTCATTGAGCCATTATAGATTATAGGGAGTTAGATTCTTGATAGTTATTAGCCGAAATTTTTGAACCAACTCAACACTTGAAATATTTGAGCAGTTTCCTCTATCAATGATCAAGTTACAAATCCTATCGTTTATAGAACACCTTGTATGAAACAAGTTATCGCTTTTTACCTCACTTCATCTTCATTGTCTCCAATTTGAACGCTTAAGGTGATTTTAGTCATCAACAATCTCTTGTCCATTGGTTGCTTAATTTCAGCCTCATTTTCACTTTGCTTGATGTCCTTCAATTTGTGAATTTCAACATAGTTTTCATCTTCACTTCTAAAAATGAATTCCCATTCCAAATTGTAATCAACCACTTGTTTGGACATTAAGAAGCATTATATCCTCTACCTATGCACCAAAAGTATTTGATATTTTAACTCGAATTTCAATATGAATTAGCCTTATTTTCTCCCCTTGAGTTGCTTTCAACTTTCGTGTTTTGGATTTGCTTTTTAGATCTTTATTAAAGCTTTTTACTCCATTATTTCCTCCAAAAGGTATTTCTTGCATTAGAAACACTTGCATAGTTAGTGAACTTCTTTTGATGTTGCCTCTCAACCTTTATTGCTATATGAAATACATCTTCCAACTCTAAAAATGTTGCGACTCCACAAAATTGGCAATTTTGTTTTAAGATCACATATAAATTGTTTTAAGTAGCTTCCAGATATTCTTCCACATTTGCTCATGCCATTGCTTTCTCCATCTCTTTGTAGTATACCTTCACGATTTTGCTTCCTTAGGTAAAATTCTAAAACCTTTAGTCTAGTTCCCTATAGTAAGAACTTGGCACAAACTCATCATCATAAAACTCATTAGAGGTGTTTCTAGGTTCGAGTATACTCTCCCTCAATTTGGATAGAGAATTTAACCTTATTCACATCTCAACTATCTTCTCCGTCATGTTCTCCATCTCCCGAAACATCCTTTAAAATGCCATTCATGTTAATTTCATCATTAAAGGATTGCTTTCCATCTCTCCACCTTGAAACACTTCTTTTTCTTTACTAGAAGAAAATGAATTTCTAGTATTAAACATGATTTAGAACTTGCAAGAAAATGTTAGTACCAAAATAATCTCTTACTCACATGTTTTCTCTCTAAATCACACTCACCTCCTAATATTCTTACTATGCCCCGTAAAGCATATATGACCTAATTTCTAAATAGTATACTTTATATTTTAGCTTGAGTTAATTTTCTTGTCACATAAAACTCCTAAGACTTCCCTCTACTTAAGTCACCTTATTTTGATACAGAAAACTATGTTGTTGTCGTTTATCTCTCCGCTCCTATGAATGATGGATCCAAGATACTTCAAATAATATTTCTGTATTATATTCCTTGTACCAATCCTAATATCCACATCAAATTCAATCCTAAGGCCCAATAAATTATACTTTAAGTACTCAATCTTACTACTATTCAATTTAAAGGCCTTTGACTCCAATGTATCCCTCTAATGTTCTATCTTAATGTTGACGCCCTATTTTGTTTTATCTACTAGAACAATTTCATCAATAAGCAACATGCACCAAGACACATCCCCTTGGATATTCTTGGTTGATGGAAACCCAACTAAGGACTTGCAAAAGATGGTGTAGTCTAGTTTAGCATATTTTGATGATCCGTTACACATTGGTGGAGGTCCAATAACTTGGGCTAAATCTAAAAGGATGAAAGAAGCTCTTAATGGACTGATTGAAGATGTTTAGGTTAAACAAAGAACAATAGAAGCTGATTTGGACTTGGAGAGATCAATCAAGCCTATCACCTTAATTTCCTTATTAAATAGGCCTATGTTGGATAACTAGAAGACTATGTTATTTTGATGAATTTAGGAGATCTATAACTGATTTGGGGTTCCTAAAAGTCCACTTTCTATATTTGGCTTTCGGAAACTGTTTTAAAAAGGCTTTCCTAAATCTTAGTGATTTCCTTATTTTTAGAAATAAATCATTGCTAGCAAATTGATTAGGGTTTTCTTTAGCCTATATAATCGTTATCTTTATACAAGAATTCATATTGGAATTTTTTTAACGTTTTTGGTGAGGTCACTCACTTTGTTGATTCTTCATTGAACTTGGAACTTATCAAAGTTATTCCTTATGGAATTCATCTGACTTATCACTCTCAATCTCTTCTTTTCCTAGAGTGTAACATCAATATCCTTCTTTATAACTTTGGTTCGTGTTTCTTAAAACATTGGTCAAGGTTTTCTTGAAAACAAAACTAATTTAGCTTTTCTGGAAATTCCTTTCAACAACTTGTTTATGGGTTCCTAGATCTTGATTTATGAGATTCACATCAGTTGGTATAAGAATTTAGGTTATTCTAAATTAGTATGGTGCGTATTACATATTTTGTTTCACATTTCATAATTTTTTTGTTGGTTTCTTCCATAAACGTTTCTTGCAAATCTGGTTGTTTTGGTCCATACACATTTCTTGCAAATCTTGTTTTCTTCCATACTTGTTTCTTGCAAATCTTGGTTGTTTTATTCCGTACATGTTTATTGCAAATGTTCAAAATCTTGTTGTTTTCTTCCACACACATTTCTAGCAATTCTTGCAAATCTAGTTGTTTTTCTCTTATATCCTTATCAAACTTTGCAATTTTAGTCATCTTATTATTTTCATATATTGATTGCACTTTCTTATTATTTCATATATGTTCCTACTTACTTCTTTTGATATCCTTAATTGTGATTTATTAAAAAAGAAAAGAAAACAAGTCAAAAAACAAAGAAAAGAAAAGAAAAACAAGACAAAAAAGAAAAGAAAAGAAAAGAGAAAAAGAAAAAAGCAAAAAAGAGTGGGGGCTCTGTATTTGCAAAAGTGGGCAGATTTGAGTTGAACAAAAGGGAAGTACTTTATTTGCTTATTCCGATATGAAATATGAAATATGAAATTATTATTATTATTATTATTATTATTATTATTATTATTATTATTATTATTATTATTATTATTATTATTATT
>JANZXR010000009.1:19975349-19985362 GCA_027575705.1 Erythroxylum echinodendron
CTGCAAGTTAAACTCACCAAACACAAGAGTATAAGTGGTGGAATGAATTGTTGAACAAAGTGAATGGAATGGATAGATTTTTTCTAATTCCTTTTTCTTTCTTTTTCACATTCTTTTTTGATTCCTTTTTCTTTGCTTTTTTCACTTTTTTCCTTTTCTGATTCCTTTTATTTCCTTTTCACGTTTTTTTCTTTTTCTGATTTAGGTCTGAAGATCAAGAAAGCAAAGATTCACTAAAAGAAAACAAGAATTGAAAAACAAGAAATCAAAAAGACACAAAAGAACATGAAAGATCAGATTTGTCACAACCAAAAAGAAATGAATTTTTGGGAGATTTTCAAAGAAACAAACAAGAAAGCATAAAAGGATACGTATGAGTACAATAGAATTATGCAAAAGCTCTGATACCAAAGTAATGTGGACCCGAAAAGAACGTGCTTTTGAACCCATGAATCAAATTCAGAAAACAAATTTCCAGGACCAGTTGGAATATGTAACAGCGGAAAGACCTTTAATCTGTTGCTTAGAGAAACAAGAACCAAAGGTATTGGAAAGGGATGACACCACAAACACTATAGAAAGGTGTTTGATAAGTATCTCACAAGGATTTAACATAGATGAGTTTTCAGTTCTAACAAGAACCAAAAATTGTGAAGAAAAACTCACTTTTCAATTCAGAATTTGTGATAACCTCCTTACAATTGTTTTTTACGGCTACTTAAATGTTTTCTTGTTTAAAGAAACCTAACAAACCCTAACTAAGTAAAATACGCCAAAAACAAACCAAGCTGGGCTGAATTAACTAAATTAACTTAAACAGCATAATAGAGCAACTAAAATCCAAAATAATAAAATTTATCCGAACAAACTGAAACCCTTGGGCTTAAATAGTTTAAATAACCCATTATTACATAAAAATATCAAAAAAGGTCCAAAAACATGCAACTAAAGCCAAAAGGTCGCACTAAGCAAAGAGAGAGTGATGTATGGGGAGATTCTAGACTCCACAAAAAGCTTGTCTGTTGAGGGGCCAAACGAACTCCGATTTAGACTCTTGGAAAAACATCATGACTCTTGGACAATGTGGACTTGACAAGGACGTGCTTTTGAACCCACAAATCAAATTCAAAAAACAAATTTCGGGGACCAATTGAAATATGTAACAACGGAAAGACCGTTAACCTGTTGCTTAGAGAAATAAGAACGAAAGGTATTGGAAAGGGATGACGCCACAAACACTATAGAAAGGTGTTTGATAAGTTTCCCACAATGATTTAACCTAGATGAGTTTTCATTTCTAAGAAGAACCAAGAGTTGTGAAGAAAAACTCACTTTTCAATTCAGAATTTGTGATAACCTCCTTACAATTGTTTTTGACGGCTACTTAAATGTTTTCTAGGTTAAAAAACCCAACAAACCCTAACTAAGTAAAATAAGCCAAAAACAAACCAAGTTGGGCTGAAGTTAACTAAATTAACTTAAACAGCCTAATAGAGCAACTAAAACCCAAAATAATAAAAGTTATCCAAACAAACTAAAACCTTTAGGCTTAAATAGTTTAAATAGTGCATTATTACATATAAATACCGAAACAAGGTCCAAAACACGCAACTAAAGCCAAAAGGTCGCACTAAGCAAAAGGAGGGCGGTGTATCAACTGATTTTGGACTCTATAGAAAGTTTGTCCATTGAGGGGCAAAAGAACTCCGATTTAGATGCTCTTGGGCATTCTAGAAAGCTCAAGATGTCCTCTTCACACTCATAAAGACCATAAACTCAAATGAAAGCTCTAAGGTGTCCAAAATTGGGAATCTTTCAGATCTATCCCACCTGCTAGCATGCAAAGTAGCTTGGTTGGATGCCCCACATCTAAGTCAGCCCCAATGGCTTCCTGCTTGGCCTGAACATCTTCAATTAGTCCATTTAGAGCCTCTTTCATTATTCTAGCCTTTGCTCAAGTCATTGGCCCTCCTTCAATGTGTAAAGGATCATCAACTTGAGCTGGACTAGATTGCTTCCTCCTTGTTATGTCCTCTATGGCTTGATCTCTATCAACCAAGGGACACATCCTTTGGCAAAGAGTCATGTATCTTCACTTAAAGTTATGATGGTATACTCATGACCATTCATTTTTGTGCATGAACCCTTTTTTGGCCAAATGGTCACAACCATTGGCCAAAATAGCGCATCCTTTCATCCAAAGTAGACATACCTTGGTGAAAGGTTGTCATGTATGTTCATTCTAAGGCCAGGTACATGATGAATCTTCCCCATTTTCTGAATTCAAACACTTGGCCAAATTTATCCTTTCTTGGCAGAATTCATGTATCCATATGGAGACAATGAACTTGCAGTCTAAGTGCATACATGAGAATATGCATTATGGCATGCTACAGCTCATGGTACACCCTAGTGTCCATTGTGCACTCAAGCACGCTAGATTCCTTCATCTAGAACAACCAATTTTGCCCACTAATCTTTGGGTTTCAACTCCAACTCATGCGCCTTAATTAGCTCTTCTAGCTTAACTAGTGTGAACACATTTATAGCTAGCTTCAATTCCCAAGAACCAAAGATGAGCTAGGGTGATGCAAGACTCAATAGGAACTTGTCCTAGAGAACCTTCAATAAGATGGAGCTATGCCCAGGAATGGCTAGAATCAAACAAACACACATAAGTACAAGGAACAAAATTGAGAAGATAGAAAATAGAACACAAAGAGGAAAGGGAGTTAGAGGAATGTTGGTCAATGGAAAGAACCCTAAGAGAACTTATCTCTTAGAACCCTAGCCTTGGGACACCACAAAGGAAGATCACGCCTTTGATAAGTCAAGTATTCTCAAAGAATACAAAGAAAGAAAAAGAGCTATGATTAACACTTAATATTATTTCTGAATCAATCTTCTCAAAGTACATAGAAGTTGCCTATTTATAGGAAAAACTTTCTAAATTAATGTCCTAACAAAGAATTACCTTCCACATTTAGATTTCAAACCTTATCCAATTTCCACTCCTATGCCTCCTTTTGCCAGCGCATGTCCATGAAAGTCATGTCCCAAGCTTCCTTCTTGTCTTTCACATGCCCATGGTTCTCCATCATTCCCTCTCTCCTCGAAAAGATTGTCCTCAAATCTGCAGCATCAAAAGGGGATAAGTCAGGTACATTGAATGTAGCACTAACATTACCATAAGATCTAGGCAAATCAATTTTATAAGCACTACCATTAATCCTTTCTAAAACTTGAAAGTGGCCATCTCCTCTTGGCTATAGCTTAGATTTCCTTTCTTCAGGAAACCTCTTCTTTCTCAAGTCCACCACAAAGATGTTATCCTTTCCACAAGATGATCTAGGCAATCCAAGCACAAGGTCTATAGATATCAACCCAACGATGAGAGGGGACGAGTAAGGGAGAATATAAACCATGTGATTGAACCATAGATTTTGCATGTCTACAAGTAATACATTTAGAACAAACAAAAACATCCTTTCTCATGTTAGGCTAATAAAAATGTTCATGTTAAAGAGCTAAAGTTTTCTCAAACACTAAAGTGACCCATCAATCCACCATCATGTGTCTCTCTAACAAGTAATTCTTGTATAGAGCAAGATGGAATGCAAAGTTTGTCTTTTTTGAATAGAAATCCATCAAATCTATAGAAATTATCAATACCATGTTTTTCACAAGATTTCCAAATTTCTGCAAAGTAACAATCAGATTCATACATGTCTTTCAACATCTCAAAACCAAGTAATCTAGCATATATAGAGGTAAGAATTAATTATCTCCTAGAAAGAGCATCAGCCACAATGTTTTCTTTCCCTTGTTCAATTTACCATAAGACTTTGGAAATTTCAAACTTCCATGATCGGAATGAATGATAAATTCTTTTGGCCATAAGTAATGTTTTCAAGTCTCTAAAGACCTTTTTAAAGAATACAACTCTTTATCATAAGTGGAGTAATTTAAAGAAACACCACTTAGTTTTTCACTAAAATAAGCAATGGGTTTAAAATCCTACATTAAAATAGCACCAATGCCTCTACCAGAAGCATCACATTCAACCTCAAAAACATTAGAAAAATCAAGAATAATAAGAAGAGGGGCATTAGTCAGTTTTTCTTTCAAGGTGTTAAAAACAACCTCCTGTGAATCATCCCATTTAAAAATCACATTCTTTTTTACCAATTCATTCAAAGGGGTAGCAATAATAGAGAAGTCCTTCACAAATCTTCCATAGAAGCTCGCCAAGCCATGGAAGCTTCGAACTTCATTCACATTCTTGGGAGTTGGTCATTCTCTAATTGCCTTCACTTTTTGTTCATAAACTTGAAGTCCTTTAGCACCTACAATAAAACTAAGAAACATAATAGCATCCATTCAAAAGGAACATTTTTATAAATTCTCATAAAGCTTTTTCTCTCTTAAAAGTCCAAACAGATCATACAAGTGTTTCACATGATCATCTAAACTCCTAGAATACACTAGAATATCATCAAAATAGACAACCACATACTTTCCATTAAAAGGGAGAAACACATGATTCATCAAACTTATGAAAGTACAAGGTGCATTAGTCAAACCAAAAGGCATAACTAACCACTTATATAACCCAAACTTAGTTTTAAAAGTAGTTTTCCTCTCAACACCCTTTCTCATGCGAATTTGATGGTTACTAAGATCAATTTTAGAAAATATACATGCACCATGCAACTCATCAAGCATATCATCTAAATGAGGGATAGGGTAATGATATTTCACTGTGATTTTATTGATGGCTCTGCAATCAACACACATTCTCTATTTGCCATCTTTCTTAGGAACAAGTATAACTGGCACAACATATGGGCTCAAGCTTTCTCTCACAAAGCCCTTTTTATTAAGCTCTTCAACTTATCTTTGGATCTCCTTAGTTTCTTTCGGATTGACTCTATATGCAGGCCTATTTAGAATTGAAGCTTTGGGAAGGAAGTCTATATGATGCTCAATGCCCCTAAAAGGGGGCAATCCATTGGGAATCTCCTCCAGAAATAAGTCATTGAAGTCTTGCAACAAAGACAAAACACTAGATGGAAAAGATGAATCAAGCTCATTAATAGTTAAGAAAACATCTTTATATAAAAGTATATAAGTTTTTTCACATCTTAAAGCTCTCTGGCCAACAAACAAAGTCACTCTCTTTTTTTCATTTTTCCCACTCGTTTTATTTTCTCTCTCTTTTCTTTCTTTTCTACCTCTCTCTCTCTCTTTTTTCTTTTTCTCTCAATTTGCATTCTTTCTCAATCCTCATTTGATTCTCATAAGCTTGAATGGGCCTAAGAGGTTTCAGCACAATATTTTTTACCATGGAAAGGAAAAGAATAACAAATCTTGTATCCATCATGCCTAACTTTTCTATCAAATTGTCAAGGCCTACCAAGCAAAACATGTCCAGCATAAATAGGTGCAACAACACATAAAACCTCATCATGATACTTACCAACAAAAAAGCAACCATCACTTGTTTGGTGGCTTTCACCTCACCACAATCATTAAGCTTTGCAATTTATATAGTCTAGGATGTTTCAAAGTAGGCAATTTAAGGTTGTCAACAAGAAAAGTGCTAGCAACATTGGTACAACTTCCACCATATATGATCATGCTACAAACTTTACCATTAATGAGACACCTTGTACGAAATATGTGCTCATGTTGTTCTTCTTCAAGGTCTTCTTTTGGTTGGATATTAAGAGCACGCCTAACCACAAAGGCTTCACCAACCTCAACATCACAATCAACATCGGAAGCATTCGTCAATGGAGGCACATCATCAAAATCATCACTCTACTTTCACTAGCAACATCAACATTCTCAAGCAAAATCATAGTTCTTTTGTTAGGGCATTGAGAAACAATATGACCAAAACCTTGACATTTAAAGCACTTAACTTTATAAGAAGGAGTAGTAGAAGAAGAGAGTTTAGAGTCATTTTTACCCTTAGGATTTGGAGTAGAGAATTTAGGCTTACTTTCCTCCTTTGGCTTGATGTTTCCCTTGGATTTGAAGGAATGTTTGGAGTCCTTCAAGCTATTTTTCCAGGAACTCAATCCAGCACCATTTTGGATCCTTAATTGCTTTTCTACCATGATGGCTTTATGTAACTCATCTATGTCAAGAAAATTTTATAGCTCTACAATGGAAGCAATTTCATTGTGCAAACAATCAATAAATCTTCTCATGTTAGCTTCCACGTCCTCCTTAATATTGGCCCTAATCATAATGATCTCCATCTCTTGGTAGTACTCTTCAACACTCATGAATCCTTGCCTCAATCTTTACAGCCGCTTGAACAAGTCTTGACTGTAATGACTTTGAACAAAGTGCTTTCTCATGATGGATTTCATTTCTTGCCATGTGCAGATTGGTCTTTCAAGATTCCACCTTCTAACTAACTGCAATTGATCCGACCAAATACTAGCATAATCACAAAATTCAACAGCAGCAAGTTTTATCTTTTTCTCTTCACTATATGTATGACACTCAAATACATGTTCAATTTTCCTCTCCCACTCTAAATAGAATTAAGGATCATTTTTTCCTTGAAAAGAAGGGATTTTCAATTTCATGTTATCAAGAGCTTGTCTGCCTCTCCTAGTGATGGGCCTTCATCCTCGGATTGCACATCTTCATCAAATTCATGGAACTTCCTTCTAGGATCTTTGGAGTTTGATGTGAATTGGATGTCATCTAACCCAGCATTCAACCTCCGGAATTGATCTTGCATAGCCTTCATAAAGACTTTGAGATCTTGTTTATGTGATTCATCTTCTTGAGACATTTATGAACTGCAAAATGTTAGTGAACAAAAAAAAATGGACCTCACCCCTCAACTTCATGTGTATACAATCAACAGATGCCAAACAACTCGTGTATCACACAAAAATTGGCTTTTTCTATAATACAAAGACTCTTTCCTTTTACCACTCAACTTAATTTCTATAGTATCCTTATTGGAAACGAGACACAATCAAATAAAAGCAATCAAGCCAAGTGGCAGCCATGACTAGAATCCCAAAATAAAATTCACAAAGAATCAAAAGGGGAATAGGGTGTGGAAAACAAAGGAGTAAAGGAGACGAATATGCAAAGGGAAGGGGAATTGAAGGGAAAGGAGGGCTCAGAAACTTTGAAAACAAGAGAAAAAATGGAAGTTAGCATGATGGGATAGTGGAGAAACTTGGAAAACAAGGAAAAATAGTATAAGGAATGAATTAAGGAAGTGATTGCCTCAAGGAAAGTCTCAAACTTAAACCAAAAGAAAGATGAATGAGGCAAGAAATAAAATAGTAAACTAAAGGATAGGAAAGTAAGCAAGTTCCAAGTATTACAAAATAGGAAAGTACTTGCAATTCAAGTTCAAGCCATAGGAAAGATGTTATCTTTACTTGATTGCGATTAGGAAAGTAGCAAACTTGGACTTCACTTCTCTAGATATTGCAGCACACATTCTGATTGTTTTTTGTTTTTCTTTGTTTTTTGTTGTTGTTTCTTTTCTTTTTTTTGGACTTCTTCTTCTCTTTTTTTTCAGATAATTTGACGTTTACACCAATAAATATGGAAACAAAAAAATGGCAAAGTAGTTTTCAGAAGCTGGGCGCTCTTAAATTTCAACTTAGTGTAACTTGCTCTATAAAGCTCATATTAGAATGATTCCAAAACAAGGAGAAAGAATATATTCTGAACCTTAAGAAACACCTATTAGTTAGCCAAAAACTCAAACAAAAAGAGAACAAAATAATGGATGAAAAATGGATAGATGGGAATGAAAATAAGGAACACAAAAGGATAGCAATTTAAAATCTGGCAACCAAAGCTCTGATACCAAATGATGCCATACCCAATAGGAACTTGTCATAAAAAACCTTCAACAAGATGGAGCTATGCCTGGGAATGGCTAGAATCAAACAAACATACGGAAGTACAAGGAACAAAATTGAAAAGAAAGAAAATAGAACACAAAGAGAAAAGGGAGTTAGAGGAATGTTAGTCAATGGAAAGAATGCTAAGAGAACTTGTCTCTTAGAATCCTAGCCTTAGGACACCACAAACGAAGGCCATGCCTTTGATAAATCAAGTATTCTCAAAGAATACAAAGAAAGCAAAAATGCTCTGAATAATACTTAATATTATTTCTGAATCAATCTCCTAAAAGTACATAGAGGGTGTTTATTTATAGGAAAAACTTTTTAAATTAATGTCCTAATGAAGAATCTAAATAAAAGGAAACAAATCAGATCCTAAAATAAAGAGAGACAAAACAAACTTAGAAAAAGTTTTGACTAGATGGCCTTATTTCAAGGAAAACAAAAAGGAAACTAATTAAAACATGATCTGAACATATTAGACCTTATGGATCACGTGCTTCTCCTTATTTTTAAGTGGCACATGGTTGTCACATGGTATTTTACGTGAGTTCTTCCAATTGGGCTCAATGTGGGCCTTTGGACACTTCATGTTGGGCTTTGAGGAGTAAGACAATGCCTCTTGGACCTTTATGAGATGAAATTTGACTCAACAGCATGGGCACTATCTCTTGAAGGTTCTGAATCAAACAATTCATTGCTTTGGCCCTAGCTCTTGTCATTGGGCATCCATCTTGTAATTGATCTTTAGGAACATTAGCCTTACATGTTGGGCCTTTCATATTGGAATTTGCCCTGCACATTTAGACTTCAAATATGATCCAATTTCAGCTCCTAAGCCTCCTTTTGCTAGCTCATGTCCATGAAAGTCATGTCCCAAGCTTCCTTCTTGTCTTTCACATGCCCATGGTTCTCCATCAAATATTATATTCATTACTGAACTATCTCTATATAGTTTATGCTATTTAGTATGACTATCAATTAGCTACCATTAACAAGGATAATTTATAAATAGTATCAAAGCACATAAATCCCTATATGAGATACTTTGGAGATCTCAAGCCAAGGGATTAATTACATAGCCATCATAATGAGAATTTCCATAAGCATACAAGTAATGTTTTAAATGGAATTCTATATCAGCTCAAATTAGTAAACTTGTTCTTGAATAGGTATTCAAATGTTTATTTAGGTATCTTTATAATTTACTCTATAAGATCTAATACTTCCATCTTAAAGGGGAAAAAAATAAATGCACAAGTCTTTATGATCTATTGATCATCCTTAAAAGAAAAATAATTAGGAATAATTTAGGGATAATACTTAACTACAATATAAATCTTATAATCATGATCCCATCATGCTTTCATTTATAATGTATATTTATTATATGGATTTTATCTTATATATTAGTTAATTAAATAAGTAAGCATAAGATAAAGAATGCCTTAAAATAATTATGTCATGAAATCTAAAACTAACCAATTGGTTGTAGGGCATAAACTAACATATTTATCATCTTTCAAGGTTGAGTCATTAGAAGGGTATCTAAAAAATAATGATGAGCATATATCCATTAATTTTTTTTGCAAAACAATCTTGTGGAGGACCTCTTCCTTACATAGGTCATTATAGAGGAAAAAATGATACTTCTTATGGAGGTAGAAGAGGGGGTGGTTATGGTTATGATCATGGCAGATAGAGTTATGGATCTAATGATAAGAATGCATTTAGTAAGTTTTATGCAATTGTTAGCCAAGGTGCCGCTTGAGATAGAGATAGGAGAGGTGTAGCTATAGTGGCCCTGATACAACCAGCCTTGGCAAGGATGGCAAGGAGATTCAACGCCACAATACTACTCAACAAGACAAGATTTCTATGTCCAGTGGAACAATTACAAGGTAGCAAACTTCAAAACTTAAGCAAGCTATGCTAGGATTTGTTCAAGGCTTAATCACATCTTAAATTTATGATGAGGCCAAAACATCCATGGAGGAACACCAAGGCATGCCAAAGCTTGTAATTTTGCTAAGGAAGGCATGAAGAGGCTAGTACTTAGCCAATTTTTGAAGACAAGCTCAATATCTCTTATAAAAGGGTTGATTGTATCAT
>JANZXR010000009.1:19987724-19999739 GCA_027575705.1 Erythroxylum echinodendron
CATCTTGCTGTCCAAAATCAACTTGTTTTCATCTTAAGTTTGTGATGAATTTTGCTTGCGTGGAGACTTAATTTAATATGAAGATTGAGCTGAATTAAAAGTCTAACAAGTAACTAACAATATGAGCATTACATCATGTTAACTGGTATGAGAATGATGCTTGAATTGGAATGGATTGCATGTAAGGTTGATGACGAAGTGGGTTGGAATATGTTAGATGGAGTGCTTTTATTGAACATGCATTTGTATTTTAGCCATATCTTGATCTGTCGATATCCAAATGGGATGATTTTTAACTTAAATTAAAATAGAGACATATAGATACTATCTTTATGAAGGAATCAAATGTGAATTATATTTATAAGCTTTTCAAATTTTGGCTTGAAATTGAGCACTGGGTGATGTTATGGTGTGAGAATAGTCTGTATTAATT
Source organism: Erythroxylum echinodendron (assembly GCA_027575705.1). Lineage (NCBI taxonomy): Eukaryota > Viridiplantae > Streptophyta > Magnoliopsida > Malpighiales > Erythroxylaceae > Erythroxylum > Erythroxylum echinodendron. The sequence goes on from JANZXR010000009.1 coordinate 19,988,158, forward strand.
TGAGTATAACTCACAGAATACTGACCCAAACTGCATGAACCTCATTGTATATGTCAAAAGGGTCATGCAAAACTGACCCGAAAATTTATCTTGAGAAAAAAATCTGAAAAACTAGGGCTGTATATTTTGACCTATATTAGGGCATGAATTTGAAGAAACTCATAGAATAAAAGTTGTAGACATAGGTGTTATCTTGACCTCTATGAAAGTGGCGTGATTAAATAGTGACTAGAGCTTGAGTTATGCTTGTTTTCCTAATAATGTCTGTGATAGATCCTTGTGTGGGAAGCTTATATTATTTCCTAATTTCAGGGGACTTTAGAGGTCAAATTAGTCAAATTATAAAACTTATTATTAATGTCTTATTAATGCTTCTGTGAAACAATTTGGGAAGAAGATATTTTTATAAGCTCATGTAGTTAATTGAAATCACAACTTAAAGAAGGGACTTTTTTGATGTGTTGAGTTTAAATTTGGAAATTCTGAGTTGTTAAAGGAATAAATGAATTCTTTTAATGCAAATATGGTCTTTAGGACATGACTAATGTGTATAAGGTATGGATGAATGGGTAATGAAGAACATAGGGTATTTATGAATGAGAATTGGTGAATGTATAAGTATATGTTGTTGAAAAATTTTGGTAAATGTATAGATTTAGCTTACTAAAATTTCAGATGTAAAGTGCCAATTGTGTGTATATTATAAGAAGCTTTTGGATCATGGAAATGTTAAAGGATAAGTGTAAAGTGTGATTGATGAATTAGGAGTAAATCAAGCTAATTTAAAGGTACAAACCTAATTGAAAAATGGTAGTATACAAAGTATGATGTTGAATGTTTAAGAAATTTGAATACATACCTGGGAAAAGCCAATTGAGCATGCATTAAACATGACATATGTATATATGTGCACAAATGAATATGTATTTGATTGATTGACTTTGTAATGTGAATTGTATGTTTTTAGACACTCAAGTCAGACACCATTTAGATATTGCCGAACCATCCAAGTAATAGCATAAATTGGAACATACTGTGAGTCAACCTAGATTATCTGCATATGATTGATTTATTCTATTTAACTTCTTAATTATTGAAAATTTTGTGATCTGTATGTGAATTCTAGACTTTAATGATTCGAGGAGTTTGAGATTTGGGAATGTATTGGAAGTGTTCTATTTGCATATGAAATCTGAATGATATTTGTTTGCCACTGAATTCTAAATGATTTCTAAATACTCAATGAAAGTTGAATGCCAAACTGAGGTTTGATGAATATAAGATTCTGTCTGTGCATCATAAGTGAATGTTATTCATGTCATATTATGTTATTTGATGCATTTCATAAAATGCATGTTCAGATAAAGACGTAATCAGAATAGCCAGTTTAAAAGAGCTTTAAGCTTAGAATTCTATACGTAAAGCTTTGCTCTGTGATTTCTGTATCTGACTAAGCCCAATGAGCTAGTATCTGTATCTGTATCTGTATTTGAAAGACTCTCGGTCACAACAAATAATAACGAATCTGAAGTCTCATATGCATCTGCATTTGTATATTTATGATTATGAAATATAAGCTTATGAAACCTTTTCTGAAATTTTAATGATAAAGTGATATGCCATGATAATGTGATTGATTAGGTTATACATGTTCTGAAAGAATATATGTGAAATGTGTGGCATTCATTTCATCTTATTATGACGGAAAATGTTGTGAAATTGGTTGGTTATGTGATATTTATGCATTTGACTAGGGTGAGATCATCAATGATGGTTCACTCATTAAGTTTGTAAAACTCATCAAAAATTACAACGTGACTTTTCAGGTACGAGACTGGAGACCTAGATTTCTAAGATTCTCTAGAAGAATATTTTGGATTAAGATATGACTCAAAGGTCTGTCAGCTAGCATATGAGAAGTTGTAGTTGTTTCTACGTAGTTTACTTATGTCATGTAGAACTTGTGTATAAAGGGTTGTAAACTTTCTCATGTTTGGTAATGTAAATATTGGTTTTAATGACTACTATGTAAAATTTTATGATTGAATGAAATGAAGAGTTGAGGTTTTTAATTATTGTTTATTCTTTATGATGCCATTTAAGATATTATGTTTGCTCTAACATACCATTATCATAGGATATGTACTTGAATATCCTCTGGATGTTTAGGTACATACTCTATGGTAGTGGGATGTTACACCCTGTATATCAACACATATGTGTGAGCCACATCTGGTATCTAATACCCAAATGTTATGATCAGAAATAGTATTAACCTTAATGACAAATATCATACCTGAAGTAGACGGTGGGGCATCTAATGCCTTCTTTTGCTTCAGTGACTCCAGATAAGCTTTGTAGTTCCTCTTCCAATGTCCTTCCGCAATAGAAGCATATACCTTTTGGTGTTGTCTCCTTCGCCTTCTTGTTGGTTGCACCTCACACTGGTTTCTCGGACTTCTTCTTCTTTTGGTTCTTCTTCCGAGAACTAGAAGCAGAGTCCACCAGTATCATAGCCTTACAGTCCTTCTTGACAGTTTGCTCAGTTGTTTTGAGCAGATTAATCAGCTCAGGTATCGTTGTGGATATTTGATTCATCTAATAGTTCAGCATAAACTGTGAATAACTATCAATCAAAGCAGTCAAAATTAAGTCTATATTTAATTCATGATCCATTATGAAGCCCAAACTAGTTAATCTCTCAATGTATCTATTCATCTTCAGTTTAGACTGCACTGGAGATGATCCCTCAGCCATTTTAAAACGAAAAAGCAACCTTGAGGTCTCGAACCTTTCAAACTGAATTTGCTCATCAAATAATTCCCTCAGATAGTAGACTATGGTATGAGAATCCATAGTCTTATGTTGCTTTTGCAGATCTAGTGACATAGAGGTCAGCATTATACAGCTAGCCAACTCACTATCATCCAATAGCTTCTTGTAAGCTTTCTGATCTTCATCCTATGCATTGACAGCAGGGTGATTGGGAAGTGGTTTATTTAGGACATATCCTACTTTTTAAGATTTGAGAACAATTCTCAAATTATGTAGCCAATCCAAGAAGTTTGGTCCCGTGAGTTTGTTGGAATCTAACAGGGAGGGTAGATTCACACTAGAAGATATTGTGGCGATTCAATAACCTAGAAGAACAAGAGAAAGTGTTAGAATGTACATTAATGCATATCAATAAGGACTTTAATCACATGCATTATAAGTCTCATTATTTTTATTCAAATCCATATCCCTCACTACGAATTCGAAAGAACTTATAATTTTCTTAATGGATCGATATCCGGTATCACTAAGAATGACCTTGGGTTTGCCCAACAAGCCCCCTTAGGTCAATTGGTATGTATCATTCATACCAATTGCATTCAATTATGCAACTATCGACTTGTGCCACCAACTATTGATTTAGCACACTCACTAGGTTATTAAATCTTGATTTGTATACATCTGGTATATAACCCAACTTCGCCTTTATCTACGCTGACCTTGGGTTTGCCTAACAAATCAATGTTTTCAATTAGGACCAACCCATTAGTTTAGAAATCTAATTTCCATGGTTCGAACATATTCTTATAGAGTAGGCTGGGGTTTGCCGAACAACCTAACTCTAAAAGAACTCTGATTCTTCCCATATTAATAGAAGGCGTAAGTCCTAATATTTGGATGAGGGATTTATCCTTTGGTCTCATCAATACTTGGATGATCTTGATTATGTATATCACATATACATTTTGATTATGGACGACTCAATTGAATTGAGTCTATGTCCATGACTATCCTTAAAATGCATCTAATGCATGTATCACTCAAAGGAGGATTAATTTAGGTTGTAACTTGACTATGCATCTAAAGTTCGTAATCAGGTACTAGTGTTAGTCTTGGATAATTTGAATTATGAATGTGATTCGATTAGGAACCTAAAATCAATTATTTTGATATCTAGATTAAACACTTTAATCCTAGTTTATATGAGTTTATCTAATCATACTAGAAATGCTATGTTCTACTTGGATTAATTCTAAATTAAACCCTAGGGTTTCTAAAATTCTTGTACATCAATTAGTAATCTATAATATCCCTAGGTCATCTTAAATTTATCTAAACAATTATCTTGATGACCAAAATTGTCAAGATAAATAAGTTAACCCAGTAGACACTAAACAGATCAATTCGATGTTCGAAAAATTTCCAAAATCCTAATTTCAAGCACATGCATTAAGCATGTTACTGTCGGCAAAATAATATATTTCTTATCACATAAGAACATTATTTAGGTCTTATAACCGAAATACATACATTATAAGTCATTAAGTAAGTCAACTCCATCAATTTTCAAAAAGTTGACTAATGTTGACTTTGACTTTTTTAATTAATTGAATCAAATTCAATTAATTTTGAAAAAATTTTAAAGTCTTATACATATTCTAAATGTGTCTAATAAAAATTTCAGAACCTAATTTGTAGGAATTATTTATTAATAAATAAGAATAAGCCAACACATCACATGTGTATGACACTTGTCACATTACTTTTAATACTAGTCAAACATTACATCATGCATGCATAAGATAACCACTTTAACAACAAGTGTAATGCATCTCATCTTGCATGTGCATGCATAAAATTTATAAAAATGTTTTTTATAAAAATTAATATAGAATTTACATGCATGTATGTTCATCACATTTCTAGAATTTCCAGAACTTCATACATGCATCAAGCTGAAACTAAATTCGTAATAAACTAACAAATGACATTCAATTGCATTTTATTTTTACAGAAACATAATATAAAAACTTATAAACATTTACGTGAAATAAAAATAAAAAGGAAAATTTTCTAAAATTATTAAGAAATTTTCAAAGTCAGCACATGCACTTAGTTTTCCAAAAATTTCAAGAAATCAACATATGAACAGCCTGGATATTAACTCGAAATAAAATAGCAAATGACATTCAATTGCAATTTTATTTGGCAAAAACATAATATAAGATCTTATAAACATTTTGGAAAAAGAAAATCAGAAAAAATAATTTTCTACAATTTATACAAATTATTCCAAAACAGCATGTATGTCAGTCACAACCTAGCAAACACTTTGCACATGTTCAATTCATCATCTATCACATGCATAAACTTGCTCTGGTACCACTATTGGGGTTTGCTATGGTTGCATGCATCATATGCATATGAATGCAGTGGAAGTGTTGGAATCAAGATTTCGACAACATGACAACCTGAAAATCACAGAATCTAACATGCATGCATGGATATGTAAAGAACATGAAATATAAAACATTTTTACCATTTGTTTCTCCTCCTTTCTTATTTCTTCTCCTTGTTTGGGTTGCTGTAAACACCAAACTCTTCCTTGATCAGCCAAGAACACTCAAAGAAGATAAAGAAACAATGTATAAGAGTGTTTGAACACCAAACTAGATGAGTTCTAGTAGATACTCAAGATGATGGAAGATAGGTCAAGAATCTTGTTGCATGCACTTTGATTCATGCAAAAATTGCATGAATTACAAGAACAAGACTCAAGACACCTCACTCTCACTCTAAAACTCTTCTAGAGCCCTTTTGCTATCACTTGTTTGTGTAAGGAGTAGACGAAGCTCTTGTACATAAGTGAAGAACTCACTTATATACCTATTCGTGCCCTCTGTCACCTAGACTCACCTTCGACCACGATCGTGGCCCTATGAGTTATGATCGTGGCCTGCTTAAAATGGTCATATACACTTTGTTTTTCATATGATCTTTTATGCGTGTGACCCTTAGGTTCCCGGTTATTTTAGGCAGTTGAATTGACTCTTAATTCAATCAAATCATGAAGGATTTCATGATGCCTATTTGTCAAAATGTAAGTGGATTAGCACATGAACTCTTCGATAGTTAACTATCTAACTTATGAATCTTTTCATAGACAATTACTGTGTAATTCGTACTTTCACCATACTATACTCCACTTGATTCGGAGTATGGGCTATGTGTTAACTCCCACTAGGTGTGACACTAGACTGACTACGTCACACCTAGTCTAAGTAATGTTAGTTTTTATCCTAGGATCTCATTACTCTATGTGTCAATGAAGACTGTTTTCATGACACATAATTGCTTTGACCAAAGACTCCCGAGTAATGATCCCGACAAGAGGTCATGGGTATCATATCCTTCTATCAGGAGTAGTGAATCCTTTATTGGCTATCTAATTACCTTCGAATACAAATAGTTGTACTCAACACCACCCTAAGAGCGAACTCGACTTGAGGTAACAAGGAATGATGTCAAAGCATAGGATTCATATCCAAGATATCCTTAAGTACCTCAAGTCTAAGGATATTTGCACCATTGCTATGATGAGATTAATCATTGACATTTGATAGATAATCTGTATGATAATCTCATAGTGGGTCATCTGATGTACTTACTACTCTTAGTAAGCATCCACATGTTTTCTAAACAACTCATGCTTACAGATTGTAAGATCTTCTGCTTGATGAAATTAAGGAGTATAACATGTGCTAGTCTGTATGGATTAATAATGTCCTATCTTATTAATCCTATGACTAAGGATTATTTAAATACTAACATAATTGCACTTGATAGGAATCTCATTGTCATGATCTCAACACGATTTCCTTCATGCTATGTTTTGTATCATGGACTTCATTATTTCAATTTAAAATTGATATCAATTCATATATAAACGAATATCAAATGAATGACAAATTCCTTTCGCTTTGTTAATCAAAATAAAGTTTTTACAAAAGTTCTAAAAGTGATTGCCTTTAGAGCATTACTCTAACAAAAGATTATTGTGAGTGAGAGATGTGAAATTTCTTAGTCACTTTTGGAGAACTTTATAGAATAAACTTGGCACTGAACTCTTGTTTTCTACTATTGCACATCCTCAAACAGATGGTCAAACTGAAGTGGTAAATAGAACTTTGACAACATTGTTGCGTGTGATCATCCAAAAGAACTTGAAGAATTGGGAAAAGTGTCTCCCTCACATTGAGTTTGCTTATAATTGTGCTAGTCATTCTTCTACTCAATTTTCTCCTTTTGAGATTGTTTATGAGTTTAATTCTTTGACTCCTTTAGAAATTCTTCCATTGCCTTCTAATGGGTTTACTATCCTTGATGGTGTGAAAAGGATAAATTTGTGAAGGAGTTTCTTGCTAAAGTTAGAACAAACAAAATCTAAGTTACAGCTAAGAGGAGATGAACCCTTTCAAGTTATAGAAAGGATTAATGATAATGCTTATCAAATTGATTTGCCTAGCTCCTATGGTAATGTTAGTGCTACATTTAATGTATCTGACTTCTTTTATATTGCAGATTTGAGGACGAATCCTTTGGAAGAAGGAGGGAATGATGGAGAACCATGGGCATGTGAAAGACAATAAGAGAAGCATACATGGTGTGATCTGCCTCAAGGAAGCTTGGGACGTGACTTGTATGGACATGAGTTGGCAAAAGGAGGCTTAGGAGTTGAAATTACATTAGATTTGAAGTCTAAATATGGATGGCAAGATGCTGAACAAAATTCCCATATCAAAGGCCCAACATTCAAGTCTATTGTTCCTCAAGATCTATTACAAGATGTTGGAGGCCTAGTGATAAGAGCTAGGGCCAAAGCAATGAAGCAAGCATTGAATTGTTTGATCCAAAACCTTCAAGAGATAGAGTTGTTGGATCGCTTATGGCCCAAGAATGCACAACGTGCAGTGGAATGGACCATAGGATTTCATGTCTTGTGCCTTGGTTAACTAAAATTTCACAACAAGAAGTGTACGAAACTACCTTTGAAATAGCGCAGATTGGGATTCTTTTCAGATATCTTGATGTCGCAGCTTGCGAACGTCCTCTACCGATATCCACATAAGGATGAACGATTTGAGTAGTGGTTAATGTGTGCTAGCACATTCTGAAACACTTTAAAGCACTGCACAGTTTTTCTCTCAGGAAAAGGGACGAGTGGCTAGGTAGCTAGGCTTCTATTTATAAAGAAGCCCTTATCTCAAGTGGAAATAGGACAATCCTATTTTAATAGGAATAAGAATATCCTAATCCTAAACCTATTAGGAATAAAAATATCATAATCCTATGCCCATTACGATTATGGAAGCCCAATAAGTTTCCGCCCATATTATATCTTATATAATAAAAGCCCGACAACTTAATTCAATCTAACTCAATAAATATATCCACATATATTTATTCAGTGCCTAATAAATTAGGCCCAAGAGAATAAGCCTTTACATCACTCTTACCCTGTAGGCTCATTTGCTGTTGGCAATGGGCTTGATCACACTTTAAGGCCCATAAGTCATAAGCGGCCTCTAGCCAGACATCATGACTACCCAAATCAAATGAGGATCTGTAACTCGATTTAACCTGTAAATATGGTTACAAACTCAGTCCCTTTGTAACACGATATCAGGATTAATCATTAGGCATAGTACATGTCAATCTTTGATTAATCATAGTTTCTTGATTCCCAAGTTGACTGAAATTGATGACTCCTCATCAATTCATTTAAACACAGCCATGTATTTCTTTAGTCAAACTTGTCAAGAAGCCCTAATGATATCTCTCTCATTTAAGAGAGGTATAAATCTCATCTACTTCATTCACATCCCGCCGCATGATTCATTTAATGTCTAACATAAGACTACTTGTTATCTGGTTAAAGATAACTTAGTGTAATGTCAAAACATTGAATTCCTCACGTAGGGAACTATGGTGACTTCAAGTCAAAGGATTAAAGTCAAATCATATTGAGAATTACTAATGACAAGAAACCATGTAGTGTTCTCTCTGTGGATCGGTCCAATATATATTCTCTAACATATATCTATGTATCTAATTTGATAATTCATATCCATGATCAGTAAAACGTGATCATCAATTAGAACACATACTAGCCTTAATTAATTATTGTTCCACCATTAATTATCAACCAGGAATAGTTTAGAATAGTATTATAATGCTTATGATTTTACTATTAAGTCACATACTTGATGACATAAGCTTAATACTATTTATAGAATGTAAATCACAACATAAACAATATGCATGCATATATAAAAGAATACCTCATAATATACAAATAATAAGTCAGAATGTCAATACAAAAGCCACATCTAACCATTGACCTAGGGCACACAACTAGTAAGAGCCCATGTTGTTGAGTCATATTGCATTTCATAAAGGTCCAAAAGGCATTGTCTTTCTCCTTGAAGCCCAAAATTGAATTGTCCAAAGGCTCACATTGAGTCCAATTGGAGGAACTCACGTAAAATACCATGTGAGAACCATATGCCATTTAAAAGTAAGGTGAAGGACGTGCTCCATAAGGTGTCATATGTTCAAATCATGTTTTAATTAGCTTCCTTTTTGTTTTACTTGAAATAAGGTCATCTAGTCAAAACCTTTTTAAGTTTATTTTATTTCTTTTTATTTTGGGGGTTGATTTGTTTCCTTTTATTTAGTTTCTGCCTTAGGACATTAATTTAGAAAGTTTTTGCTATAAATAAGCACCTCTATGTACTTTAAAGGGATGGATTCAGAAATAATATTGAGTATTATTTAGAGCATTTTTGCTTTCTTTGTATTCTTTGAGAATGCTTGACTTATCAAAGGTGTGGTCTTCCTTTGTGGTGTCCCAAGGTTAGAGTTCTAAGAGACAACTTCTTTTAGGGTTCTTTCCATCGACTAACATTCCTCTCACCCCCTTTTCTCTTTGTTTCCCACTTCTATCGTTTCAATTTTGTTTCTTCTAATTTCGTGTGTTTGTTTGATTCTAGCTAATCTCAGGCTAGCCCCATCTTGTTGAAGGTTCTCTAGGACAAGTTCCTATTGGGTCTCGCATCAATATAATCCCCAATCCAAACCTCTATAGTATTCCTTCTCCTCTCACTCATAATGCCTCAATAGTCATCCACTAAGAAAACTCAAACTCCTCAAGTGCTAGTTAACTCGAGAATTAAAACTCCTCAAGTGCTATTAAGGAGAAGGACGTGCTCTATAAGGTTCAATATGTTTAGATCATGTTATTGTTGTACCCATTTTTCGGAGTTTAACTCCTGCTTGCTCTAATACCATATTTGTTGGGTTTTCGGAGCCCAACGTTCATGATTCATACATGAGTACATTACCTTGTAGGGTCCTTTTTAATGGAACCTCATTAGCCAATTTTTTTTTCGGAGTCCAACTCGAGGATCATGAAATGTGAGCGTAGCACTCTGAAGAGTTCTTATAACATCCCAAACATCCATAATTGAGAATTTGACATCATAGGTTCATATTCATTCTTATAACATCCGACAATTTCGATAAATTTGAATACTTGATATACGTCAATCCATTCTTATGTTCATATCCTCAATCGTCACCCTAAGCACATCACTCAATTTATCTCTTACTTCTATAACCAACTAAGTACATTTCAAGTTCCATTCAAGCCTAAATGTACAATAGATAAGCAATGATAAGCCCACAACTTATAAAGTGTACATGATTTGGGACAAAAAGTGTAACTTTCACTAGGAATGTTAGAATGAGACCATTCTAGGACGGTTTCGAAGAGAACTTCGATTTCTACAACTTCCATGACGACCTTGAAGAGAGATTTTTTCATTTAGAGGGTCAAAATTTTCCTGAGAAGGTCCTCCTAAAGGACATATGTCCCTTCAAACGGACATAGACTGAGCTAGGACATTTTCAGACCTAAGAAGATCCGCTTAGCAGACATGAAGTCCCTTCAAAGGGACATGCACTGGGCGGAAACATTGAAACACTCGAGAAGGTCCTCCCAACAGACATCAAGTCCGTCTAACAGACAGTTACGGGTTAAATTCTATATTTCCAACTCCTTAAGCTACCTAGGACCCATCTTATGCATATCTATCATTCCTAACTCATTTTCCTCATCATTTTCACTCCCATTTCAACTCAATATTGCTTACAATCAATTCATCATCCATGTTTGATCATCATCCCAAAAACACAACCATTCAACTATACACATTCATAATGAAATTCTACACATGTTCAACCCCATTTATCATCTTCATTTCATCTCCAACTTATCACACTAATTCTTCCTAGTTCAAGAAACCATAGTACTTATGACACTTATTCTTCCCATTTCAAGACACCACACTCTCTCATTCTATTAGATCAAAATAGAAAAGCTATAAGATGTCCTGCATACATCCTACACAGCATCACTAACTTGTAACAATCGTAATTTTCAAGTCCGATCTCCAAAATTTACAAAATTTATATCGTTAGAAAGCTAAAAGCATGAAATAAAACTTCCAAGAAGACAACCTCGTCCAAATCAGCCTAGATCAGCACAGTTTTTCCCTTGAGGTCAAAACATAGATTTCTACCTCTTTGAATGCTTGAAATTTACAATGTATAACTTGGAAAGTCATGAACATAACACAATCATATTTCATTATCATCAAAAGACAAGAGTTTTACAAACTCCAATGGGCATTTCGAGCTATAATACAATATTTCACAAAATCCCAAAATACATAAAATGCTTGAAC
>JANZXR010000009.1:19999839-20010855 GCA_027575705.1 Erythroxylum echinodendron
AGGATGAGGTGTTGTGTGATGTGATACCTATGGAGGCAGGACATTTGCTATTGGGGAGGCCTTGGCAGTTTGATAGGAGAGTATCACATGATGGGTACACAAATAAGTACTCATTCAGGTTCAAGGGCAAGAACTTCACTTTGTTACCTTTATCGCCGCATGAGATCTACCTGGACCAAGTTAAAGCTTTGCAAAGAGAGGAGGGTTTAGGTAGTGAGATAAAGAAAAATGATGAGAGAAAAGATGCCCAAAAGAAAAAAGAGATTGGCCCAATGGGGAGTGACCGCATAGGTGAGGAAAATAAGAGTGAAAAGAAAGAGAAAAGAGTGAGTTTCTATGTTAGAGGAAAAGACAGGAGGAGAGCAACTAGAGAAAAGACAGCACTTGTGATAGTTAGGTATAGATAGTGTTTAGTTTCTGATACTAACCCTCTTGATTCTTTGCCTAGTATATTTTCATCTCTTTTGCAGGATTATTTAAATGTCTTTCCTGAGGAGATGCCCAAGGGACTGCCACCTTTAAGAGACATAGAGCACCAGATAGACTTTATGCCCGGAGCTCAAATTCCTAATCGATTAACTTATAGGAGCAATCCTGAGGAGACAAAGGAACTTCAAAAACAAGTGGATGAGCTACTAAAGAAAGGACATGTGAGGGAGAGCTTGAGTCCTTGTGCTGTGCCTGTATTGCTGGTGCCAAAGAAAGATAGAACCAGGAGGATGTGTGTGGACTGCAGAGCTGTGAATAAAATCACTGTAAAATATCGCCATCCTATTCCTAGGTTAGATGATATGCTTGATGAATTGCATAGTGCATGTATCTTTACAAAGATTGACTTGAAAAGTGGATACCACCAAATTAAAATGAAACCAGGAGATGAATGAAAAACTATTTTAAAACTAAATATTGGTTGTATGAGTGGTTAGTTATGCCATTTGGTTTAACTAATGCAGCTAGCACCTCTATGAGGTTGATGAATCATATATTGCGTGTATTTCTTGGTAGATTTGTAGTTGTTTACTTTGATGACATCTTGATATATAGCACTAATCTTTATGAGCATGTCATGCATGTGACGTGTGTCTGGGATGTTTTGAGACAAGAGAAATTGTATGTGAACCTTAAGAAGTGTACATTTTGCATTGATAAACTTGTATTCTTAGGGTTTGTAGTCAGTGCTCAGGGAGTAGAGGTTGATAGTGAGAAGGTGAAGGCTATTCGAGAGTGGTCAACACCTAAGAGTGTTAGTGTGGTGAGGAGTTTTCATGGACTTGCTAGTTTTCACAGGAGGTTTGTGAAGGATTTTTCTACTAATGCTGCTCCATTAACTGAAATAGTCAAGAAGGAGAAACGGTTTACATGAGGTAAGGAACAGGAACATGCATTTTTTGAGTTAAAGGATAAGTTGTGTTATGCTCCTATTATTTATTTACCTAATTTTGAGAATGCTTTTGAGGTTGAGTGTGATGCTTCTAAGATTGGTATAAGTGCTGTGCTTTTGCAAGAAAACAAACCAGTTGCATATTTCAGTGAAAAGCTTAGTAGTGCACAACTCAATTATCCGACTTATGACAAGGAACTATATGTTGTGGTGAGAGCACTGGAGGTGTGGCGACATTATCTTTAGCCTAGGGAGTTTTTCATTCGGACAGATCATGGGTCCTTAAAGCACTTGAAAGGACAAGGCAAGTTGAGCAAGAAACATGCCACTTAGGTGGAGTTTCTGGAGACCTTTTCATATGTGCTTCACTATAAGCAAGGGAAGGAGAATCTGGTAGCTGATGCATTGTCTAGGAGGTACACTTTACTTTTTGCTCTTAGTTCTAAACTTTTGAGTTTTGAGCAGCTTAAGGACTTCTATGCTTTAGATGTTGATGTTGCTACTGTTTATTCTGCTTGTGAGCGTGCTGCATTTCAAAAATTCTATAGGCATGATGGCCATTTGTTTCGAGGTAGTCAATTGTGTGTGCCTAATAGTTCTATGTGTGCTTTATTTGTGCATGAGGCCCATTTTGGAGTTGCTAAGACTTTGGATATTTTGCATGAACATTTTTATTGGCCAGGAATGTGTAGGGATGTTGAACGTGTATGTGCCAAATGTATTGCATGGAGACAGGCAAAATATACTATCAAACCTCATAGATTGTATACTCCTTAACCTGTGCCTACTGAACCGTGGGTTGATATTTCTATGGACTTTGTTTTGGGCTTGCCTAGGGCAAAGAGGGTTTTGATAGCATCTTTGTTGTGGTTGATCGATTTAGTAAGATAGCACATTTCATTGCATGTCATAAGATTGATGATTCTGTGCATGTTGCTGACTTATTTTTCAGAGAAGTTGTTAGATTGCATGGCATTCCTAGGTCTATTGTGTTTGACAGGGATGCTAAGTTTTTGAGACATTTTTAGAGAGAGTTGTGGGGCAAGTTGGGTACAAAATTACTCTATTCTACTACTTGTCATCAACAGACAGATGGACAGACTAAGGTAGTTAATAGGACCTTAGGTACCTTGTTGCGTGCTATAGTGGGTAAGAATTTGAAAACTAGGGGAGAATGTTTGCCATTTATTGAATTTGCATATAATAGGAGTGCGCATTTTACCATAGGTTTTTTACCTTTTGAGCTTGTCTATAGTTTTAATACCTTAACTGTTTTAGATTTGGTACCTTTACCTTTGCATGAGTTGTCTAGTACAGATGGCAAGAGGAAAGCTAAGATAGTCTAGGAGTTGCATGAGAAGGCAAGACAATATGTTAAGCAGAGGAACAAGGTATATCTAAAGCAAGCCAACAAGGGGCAAAAAATGGTGACCTTTGAACTTGGAGATTCAGTTTGGGTGCATCTGAGGAAGGAGAGGTTTTCTACCTAAGAGGAAATCCAAGTTGGATCCTAGGAGTGATGGTCCATTCTAGGTGTTAGCACGGATTAATGACAACACCTATAAAATTGATCTTCCAGGTAAGTATAATGTGTCCGCTACTTTTAATGTTGCTAATCTTTCTCCTTTTGATATGGATTCAGATTCAAGGATGAATCTTCTTGAAGAGGGAGGGACGAATGTGAGCGAGAACATGGACCATCGAGCAGGACCAGGCATGGACAGGCAGAGAGCTAGCCATGCCAGAAGGGCCCATGACTAAAGCTAGGACTAAGAGACTTAAAGAGGCTCTTTGTATGTATGTGGGCTTTTATCTTAAGAAGATGGCGAGCTCCAAGCCTATTGGAGGAGAGTTTAATGGAATTGAGCCCAAACTAATCCATTTAACCAAATCCTTGGACCGGATACACTTGGAGCTTAAAGATAAGAAGATTTGGGCTATTTTAATGCTTTATCACTTAAGCCCAAAAGCATATGGATCCAGTAGTGGCGCAACATATCATACCTATTTATTTAGTTTTTGGATTTTGTTTCTTTGGGCTTCCATATATTTTAGCCCAACCTTTTATTATTTAATCTCGGTATAAATATCTATTTTTAGGTCAAAATTTTGAGAACTTTTTAGATTATAATTGTTGAAAAGCCGTCGACTTCAATAGGGAGAAATATTATTCTCTTGTTCTTGTTACTTTTCGAACCATCTTTTACTTATCAATTGCTTCGCCAATTGTGACGTGTCGATTGTTCATTTATCTGGGTTTTATGTTGATCATTGAGATTGTTTGGAACAAGTTTCCAAGAGGTGTCGTAGAAAACAAACCTTACGTATCCTTATTTTTCTTGTTTGTTGAATTCAAAATTTTCATCCTTCTTAATTCCTCAAGGTCAAAAACGCACCAAAACAAAACACCCATCGAAAACTCCATCAAATCGTCATCAATCCTTCCGCAATGTGCGTTAATAAGTGTCATATATATAGCCCATCAGGATAGTACTTGTGGGCTACAATAATTGAAGCATGCATTACAGCACAGTACACATCCAAATGTCATGGATGTGCCATTAGGATATGGTACTGCAGATGACTAAGCCAGAAGATATACCCTATTGAGTACCCAATAATCATATATGGCAGTATTTCACATGTATGTCAGTAATTACCAATGTCCAGATATAGGGTATGTACTTGTGTATTGGACATATATAATAGCTCCAATTATAGGAATACTGCCATATAAGGATAGCCAGATATATCAAATACTAAACATCTTTAGTACATTATCTATATATATGATGCACACCGATCATATAACATGGTAATTTTATAACATTGTATAAATTATTCCAATAAACTATATCAATTATTAATTTTTCATGAAATTAGTGGTAATATTATGACACATTAGTGATTGATATAGGTTACTGGAATAATTTATATGGTATATGGCATTATGCATAGGCTTGTCATAAAAGTTATGTCTAAGTTTATCCATCAATTATATATGACTATGTTTTTACCTAGTCTCCAATACCAGTGTTATAGGTATACCCTTGTGTTATGTATGCTTAGGTATATACAATAATTAACCATTTTAATACATAACCTCAATGGATATAAGGTTGTGTCCAATTGTTATAACTACATGTTATAGCTTACTAGTATCATATAGAAACCAATGGTTTCTCTGCTATATATATGGATGACATGTGGATAACTAATGTGGCCGTACCACTTTATTGGCCTACATTATAATTACATACCCATTAACAGTAAGGTTTCATCACACATATACTAGCATAATAGTATAAAAGGCCCCATCAACATCGGTATCAAAGTTGGATGAAACCTTCATAATAATGAATTAGTTCTATATGACGCATCTAGTATGTAACAGATTGTAACATGTATATATTGGAATTACACTAACAAATCGATAACACAATGAATTATGTGTTACAGTCACTTAATGAAACTAGTATTAAACAATTATGTTTGTGGTATTATAATCCAACATGGTAGATAATTCTGTTAGGTGTAATGTAAAATTCCATTACTGTCCCATTATGTACCCTATAATACTATATATTATACCCTATTGGTACATTACATGTGGTCACCCTTTATATAACCATTATACTATCACGCTAGTAATACATGTACTAGCATGAATTGTTACATGGCATGATAGTTCTATATGTACGTTAGTGTCCAGTATATAATTATAGGTTAGATATGTACACCTGTGATTACAGGGGTACCATGTAACACTAAATGTATGTACGTAATAAGAGATTTTATACCATTTATGTCATATAGGTATATAGTGTTGGTGCCACACTACATACCTATATGGCATACCTTAGTGTACCTATATTACCCTATATACAATTTGTATATCCTAACATGTACACCAGTTATTCCTATGATACAACTCATCAAGGCAATGGAGACTTGAGGATGCCAATGGGTCCAATTATAAGGTCACGCTCCAATAAGCTCAAAGCACAATTTCAGATTTATGTACAAGCTTTTATTTCACAAGAACTTCAAGAAGTTTTATTGATCAAGCTTAGGGAAGAGCTTAGGAAGGCGCCTAAGCATGTGTCTACATTGGAGGCATCAAACCAAGAGGGCTAACACTTAGCCAATTTTCACAAGCACAAGTCCAATCAATGAGCTTGGGCTTATTTTATTTTGTAAACTTTGTGTGGACTTCTTTTAGGCCTTCTCATGGGCTAATTTTCATTAAGTGTGCATGTGCTTCATTAAAAAGTCATGTGCATGGTTTATTTTAAGGAACCAAGCTTGTGGGCCTAGTTTAAAAGCCTAATTTGCCCCTCTTAAGTTAGTCTTCTATTTTTGTGATTTCCTTATCATATTTGGACTAGGACTAGTTAATTTTAATTAGTTTTGGAAGCCCAAATCCATGTGGGATTTTGTTCTTGGGCAGATTTGTTTCAAGAAGGCCTTTTTGATATTTTGGGCTTTCTTTAGGGTTTTTAGGTTATCTTTGTTAGGGTTTGTATTGTATAAGGGTATTTAAACCCTTATGCATGAACTTCAGATTAGACATGAATAAACATTGGAAAGTCCTCTTCAATAGAGAATTCAGATTAATTAAGGATTGATTCAACTTATCAAGTAAGTTCTAACTTGTGGCGTTAATTCAATTCTTGAAATCTTTGTACTCGTTACCAATTCCTTGCTGTTTTGGGGGTGAAGGGTCTTGTTAGATTGATTGAATATAAGTTTGGGAGCAATTATTGAAACGAAGTTGATCTAGATATTGATTCTAGGTTGTTGCTGTATCATCCTACATGCCCTTACATACCCACATGCAATTTGTATGTCTAGGGAAGGGTACAGGCCATGGATACTATAATGCCACCCTTGGTATTTTCAATATTATTTAATATGCTACACCATGGAGTCTTACTATCTCTTTAAAGAACAAATCAACTATGTTAGTTGCATCATTGGTTTTATGACAAGGAATAAAGTGTGCCATTTTAAAAAACCTATCAACAACTACAAAAATCGAATCCATACCCCTTGTAGTCCTAGGCAGTCCCAAAACAAAGTCTATAGATATGTCCACCCAAGGTTTATTAGGTACAGGTAAAGGAGTATACAACCTATGTGGTAAAATCTTAGACTTAGCTTTTTTACATGCAATGCATCTACTACATATGCGAATAATATTTGATTTCATCTTAGGCAAATAAAAGTGTTCATGCAATACTTCTAAGGACTTACAACACCAAAGTGTCCCATCACACCACCACCATGAGCCTCATGCGCAAGCATTTCATGCATAGAACATATTGGTATGCAAAGTTTATTCTCCCTAAACAAGTATCCATAATTCTTGTAGAACTTACCAAATGTTGTTTTGTCACATGCACTAAAGACATTAGAAAAATCAGCATCATTAGCATATAAATCTCTAATATATTCAAATCCAAGCATTTTGGTTTGCATAGAGTTAAGAAGAACATACCTCCTTGATAGTGCATCAGCAACTATATTCTCCTTACCTTGCTTATACTTGATCACATAAGGAAAAGTTTCAATGAACTCCATCCATCTAGCATGTCTCTTGTTCAACTTACCTTGCCCCCTCAAATGCTTCAAGGACTCATGATCAATCTGAATCACAAACTCCTTAGGCCATAGGTAATGTTTCCAAGTTTCCAAAGTTCTAACAAGTGCATAAAGTTCCTTGTCATATGTAGGGTAGTTCAATGAAGCACCTCCAAGCTTCTCACTAAAATAGGCTATAGGACACCCATCTTGCATCAAAATAGCTCCAATACCTATCCCTGAGGCATCGCACTAAATCTTAAAATTAGTAAAGTTAGGTAATGCTAAAACAGGTGCTAAACATAACCTATCTTTAAACTAATTAAAAGCATTCGCTTGAGATGTACCCCAATGGAATAGTTCTTTTTCACAATCTCAATCAATGGAGCAGTTATAGTGCTAAAATCTTTGACAAATCTCCTATAAAATCTAGCCAACCAATGGAATGATCTTACCTCAATAATGGAAGTAGGTTTCGGCCAATCTCTAATAGCCTTGACTTTGTCCTCATCAACCTCTATACCTTTTGCACTAACAACATAACCAAGAAACATAACTTTGTCCATGCAAAAAGTACACTTATCAAAGTTAGCAAATATCTTTTCTTTCCTCAAAACAACAAGTACACATCTTAAATGCTCAACATGGTCATCCAAACACTTGCTGTAAATCAGAATATCATCAAAGTATACTACAACAAACTTACCAATGAAAGTTCTCAAAACATGGTTCATCAATCTCATAAAAGTGCTAGGTTCATTAGTCATCCCAAAAGGCATAACTAACCACTCATACAAACCATATTTTGTTTTAAAAGTTATTTTCCATTCATCACCTTCTTTCATTCTAATTTGGTGGTAACTAATTTTAAGATCAACCTTGATAAACACATAAGATCCATGCAATTCATCAAGCATATAATCTAATCTAAGAATGGGATGTCTATACTTTACTGTTATGTTGCTCACATCCTAGCAGTCAATACATACTCTCCAAGTCCTATCCTTCTTAGGTATTAATAAAACTGAATAGCACATGGACTCATGCTTTCCCTCACATAACCTTTGCTCATCAAATCCTCCACTTACCTTTGAAGGTCCTTGGTCTCCTCTGGGTTGCTCCTATAGCCTGGATGGTTTGGAATAATGGCTCCAGGCATAAAGTCTATTTAATATCAATGCTTCTAGTGGGTGGCAATCCACTTGGAATCTCACTAGGAAATACATCCTTGAATTCCTGCAGCAAGGAAACACAAAACTAGGAAGAGAAGAGTTAGTTTCATTAGTGTTAAAATAAGATTCTTTGTACACCAATAGAATCATGGGCTAGTCAGCAAATAAGACTTTCCTAACCTCACTTTCCTTTGTGAAGAAAATCATTTTCTTTCTACCCTCTCTCCTATCAAGATCCTTATTCCCCCAAGTTGGTTTGGCCTCCACAACATTATGCCTATTCACACCAGTTTAGACCCCCACCACCTTTTCATGTTCACCCATTTTTCTAAGCTTCAATTGATCCTCATAAATCTGACTGGGTGTTAATGGAACAAGGGTTATTGGTTTCCCATCTTTTACAAACTTATAATGGTTCTTGAAACCATCATGGATCACTCTCCTATCAAATTGCCATGGTCTACCCAATAAGATATGGCTTGCATGCATTGGCACAATATCACAAAGTACCTCATCACAATACTTCCTAATAAAAAAGCTAACCAACACTTGCCTAGTTACCTGAATCTCCCCACAATTATTCAACCATTATAATCTATAGGGTGTAGGGTGTTTTATGGTAGGTAAGCTTAACTTCTCTACAAGAGATGTGCTAGCAACATTGGTACAACTCCCCCTATCGATGATCATGCTTACATACCTTAGACTTGATGTGGCATCTAGTGTGGAATATGTTCTCCCTTTGTTGGATAGAATCATCCACCTTCATTTGAGCATTCAAGACACGCCTAGTTACAAAGGATAGCATCTCCCCTCCATCTACGGGTTTGCTAGCTCCACCATCATCAGTATCATCCACCAAAGATGGCATGTCATCACAATCATCATCGCTCTCGGTCTCCACTTCTCCATTGTCCCTCATAATCATCTCTTTCTTGTTTGGACATTGAGAAGCAATATGTCCTATACCTAAACAACGTAAACACTTAATATCACTAGAATGATTAGTTTCGATTTCAGATTTACCTTTGGGCTTGTTGGAGACATCATCTTTAGCCTTGATAGGCTCAGTTTTGGGCTTAGGAGAACTCCCAAAATTCTGATTTTGCTTGTTCCAATTCTTCCTCCATGTTGAGTTAGAATTACTGAGGTTCTTTGCTGCCCCTTTTCTTTTGAGTTGTCTCTCCACCTTCATGGCCATGTGGACCTTGTCTTCAATCTCGACATAATGTTGAAACTCCACAACATTAGCAATATCTCTATTCATCCCGTTTATGAACCTTGCCATAGTGGCCTCATGGCCCTCCTCCACATTAGCCCAAATCATGGCTACCTCCATCTCCTTGTAGTACTCCTCTACACTCTGGGACCCTTGAGGTATGAACATCCTCCTCATGAGAGCCTTTAAATCATCCCAACCATCAATAGGCCTCTCTAGGTTTCTCCTCGTACTAGTCACTAGTTGATCCCATCATACAAGAGTAGTCTTTAAACTCTACAATGACAAGCTTTACCTTTGTTTCCTCTCGATAATTGTGGCAATCAAAGATCAAATCAATCTTTTCTCCCACTCTAGCTAAGCTTTATCTTAATGCTCCCTAAGTTTCTGTCCACCATATCCCTTCCTCCTATGTTTTTACCCACATCATCATCTCTCCCCCCTAAATTTCGCCTATGCATCCTTCCCCTAGCTCCTCTACCTCAGCCTCTACCTATAACAACTCTTACATCATACTCCTCATCATGGAAAATGGTCATGGAATCATCTTCTTCATAATTTGAAAATTTAGTTTGCTCCCTATTGTTTTGGACCCCTCCTTGGTTGCCTCATATTCTTATTAGCTTCAAGGGAATCCATTTGTTCCTTCATATCCTCAAACAAGAAATCAAACCGTTGAAATTGTTGTTGCATGGATTGATTCATAAACTTGAGATCACCATCCAAGCTTGTAGAAGTCTCTTTGGTAACACTTTCCTCTTGCTTAGATATGACAAAAATAGCAGATGAATATTAATAAACAAGAAATAACCTCATTCATTACCTTATTGCTTATACTCAAAGAATGACACTCCACTCGTGTTTCACTCCTCTTGGCTTTTTTTAATGCTAATCTCACTCACTCTTGCCTTTTTCCACTCTTGTTTTCTCTATCAAGTTCTTTTAGAACAAAGCAAACCTTCAAATAATCCAAACGATGTGTTAGTTTACTAAATATAATCAGGAACGGGTTTTTTAGAAGAAAAGGTTGAAGAAGTTTAGAAAAAGAACACAAGAATGTTAAAAGAAGAAGAAAACTTAACTTTCTTGAACTTCTTGACACTTTCTCAGAGTTTCTTGCACTTTTCTTTCACTTTCTTTTCTTTTCTTTTTTTTCTTTTTAAATCTGATTTTCTCTTTTTTTTGGGTTTATAGAAGAACCCTAATCTTTGAAGAATAAGGTGTCTTGAATTATATTGCACAAAAAACAAAGAAACAAGATGACCTAAAATAGGAAAAAAAACTAAGAATATCGAATCTGTTTTGGGCAGAATGGATAGGTGAGGTTGGTTGGTATGTTTTAGGGTATGAGGGTGGAAAATTACGTGGTTTTAGTGTATGGGGTGTGGCAAATCAGAAACAAAAGCATAGATAAGGAAAAAAAGATGTTAAGGGTGAATCTTGAATTAGAAGGATAGAAGATTTGTCTTAGGATGGCTTTAATACCAAATGATGTGAACCCAATGGAGATGATGATACTAGAAGCCATGGCAGCAATGGAGATCGAGGTGCCATATGCGAAGACAAGCTTACTTTGCCAAGCGTACCTATTACAAGGCAACGTGCAGCAAGGCTTAAACAAGCACTTCAAGGGTTTGTTCAAAGTCACATTACATCTCACC
>JANZXR010000009.1:20010955-20028345 GCA_027575705.1 Erythroxylum echinodendron
GCAATATGCCTCTAGTGCTAACAAAGGAAGGAAGCGTGTGTCCTTTGAACCTGGTGATTGGGTTTGGGTTCATATGAAAAGAGAAAGATTTCCAGCCTTAAGGATATCTAAGTTGCTTCCTAGAGGAGATGGTCCTTTTCAAGTCCTTGCGAAGATCAATGACAATGCTTACAAGTTGGACTTGCCTAGTGAGTATAATGTTAGTGTAACATTTAATGTTTCTGATCTTTCCCTTTATGATGTAGGTGATGATTTGAGGACGAATCCTTTTGAGGAGAGAGGGGATAATGAGAACCAAGGTCAACATGTTCTTGATGGAAAGTTTGCTGCCATGGATGGAGGATTACTTGGAGGTTCACGTAGGAAGCATGCTGCCATAGGTGGACAAGTTTCTGCTAATGATCCATTATATGTTCCTAGTGGGCCAATCATAAGATCAAGATCCAAGAAGATCAAGGAAGCCATGCAAGGATTGGTGCACAAAACTTGGACAGATTTGGACAATTGAGACAAATTGAAGTATTCACTATGCAAGAACAAGCCATTCAAGTTAGGCTTGGAAGGGGGAGATCCAATCTTGATCCATTGTATCAAGGTTGTAGATGACTAAACCAATCTTGAAGATTACATGTTTGGGTTGTGCATTCTTGGTTAGATTCTTGAAGATTACATGTTTGGGCCATGAATCATGTTCAAGACTCAAGTATTAGTTTATTTAGTTATATTTTCTTAGTATGGCCAAAATTCTACATTAGGGAGGCTTTGGTTGTGTTTAATTCTGATTAGATGTCTTTAGATCAGATTTGGTTTAGATTTGATTTGTTAGAGTTTTAATAGTAATTAAGTCTTACAATCCTATTCCGAGTGGGATTGGCATGACCTAGACTTTTGCTACACGTAGGATAGTTCGTTAAATTCAGATTAGGCTTATCTTGTCTTAGAATCCTACATGTACTAGGATTGGTGTGATGCATATCCGATTAGGAAGTTAGAGATTTGGTCAAATCAGATTTGTTATTACCTTGTTTCTTAGAGTTCTATTAAAATTAATATTTATAGGGTCTTGGACGTTCATTATGAAGGAAGAATTCAGATTATTCAATTGGAAAATAGAGAGAGAGTTTTCTTCTTGAGTTCTTAAAAGAACAAACTCAGAACTTATCAAAGAAATCCTTTCTTTGTGGCATTCACAGCACTTCCATTATCCTTCGTTTAAGTTTCTGTATTCCTTAGGCTTTAGACTTTAATATAGTCTAAGTTTCTAGTTTCATTGTTTCTTGAGTGTAGGTTCTTTATACCAAGGTTCTTGTCATTTTAGACAAAGGGTCAAGGTCCATCAAAACCAGATTTGTGTTTAGGTTTCTTGGGATCATAAAATTAGATTCTTACAGGTTTTCTAGGGTTTATCTCTATTGGGTTCACATCACTTGAGGTACTCAAGGATATCTTAGATACTGATTTTGTGCTTTACCTCCATTCCTTATTGCCTTGCAGAGGTCGCTTATAGGATGGTGATTGTGTACAGCTTGAGGTATGCAAAGGTAATTGAATAGCCAATATAGGATTCACCATTTCTATGATAGCAGAAGATGATACCTATGACCTCTTATTAGGGTCCTTACTTGGAAATCTCTTGTCAGAGTATGTATGTCATGAAGAATTTCTTTATTGACATATTGAGTAATGAGTCCCAGGATGAGAAATGATATCCCCTGGGCTAGATTGATGTAGTTAGTCCAGTGAGAGTTGACACTTTTCCCATACTCATAACCAAGAGGGGTTTGTAAAAAGACGACTTGCACAATAATTGTTTATAGGATGGTTCATAAGATGGTTCGTGATGAGCACAGGTTCATTCATCAAACCACTTACTTTTTGGTCAATTGGAGGTCATGATGTGTTGCTAGATGCTGCTCATGCCTTGCTTGGATTAAATGTTAATCCAAGTGCCTAACATAACCAAGAATCTAATGGGTCATACACATAAGAGTGACTTGGAGGATTCAAAAAATGATTTTGGATAGAGATCCATTATATCGAGAGTAATAGAACCAAATAGATCATCAGAATATCGGGATAAGTCCCGATGAGATCGCTATATCAATATTGCTGAAACAAGTCTCTAGTGTTCTTTTCCACCCTTGGGACCCAGAGGATTGACCCTAGTGTGATTGGAATATATACATACATAGGTGCAACATCACATAAAACTTCATTATTATACTTTCCAATAGAAAATGCAATCATCACTTATTTAGTGACTTTCACCTCACCACAATCATTTAGCAATTGCAATTTATATGGTCTAGGATGTTTCAAAGTAAGCAACTTAAGCTTGTCAACAAGTGCTAGCAATATTGGGACAACTTCTACCATCTATGATCATGCTACAAAATTTATCATTAATAAGACACCTTGTATGAAAGATGTGCCACGTTTGATGGGAGACCCAATAGGAACTTGTCCTAGAGAACCTTCAACAAGATGACACTATGCCTGGGAATGACTAGAATCAAACACACATGGAAGCACAAGAAAGAACTTGTTTCTTAGAAACCTAGCAAGAATGTTAGTCAATGGAAAGAACCCTAAGATAACTTGTCTCTTAGAACTCTAACCTTGGGATGCCATAAAGGAAGACCACTCTTAAGTCAAGTATTCTCAAAGAATACAAAGAAAGCAAGAATGCTCTCAATAATACTCAATAGTATTTCTAAATAAAAATCCCTTTCAAAGTACTATTTATAGGGAAACTTCCTAACTTAATGTCCTAAAGAAGAAAATAAATAAAAGGAAACAAATCAATCCCTAAAAGGAAACAAAATAAACTTAGAAAAGTGTTGACTGGATGACCTTCTTCAAGGAAAACAAAAAGGAAACTAATTAAAACATGATATGAACATATTGGACCTTACAGATCATGTCCTTCTCCTTATTTTTAAGTGGCACATGGTTGTCATATGGTATTTTAAGTGAGTTCTCCCAATTTGACTCCATGAAGGACTTTGGACACTTCATGTTGGGCTTCAAGGAGTAAGACAATGCCTCTTGGACCTTTATGAGATGAAATCTAACTCAACAACATGGGTTCTATCTCTTAAAGGTCTTAGATTGAACAATTCAATGCTTGCTTCATTACTTTGGCCCTAGCTCCTGTAGTTGGGCCTCCAACATCTTGTAATGGATCTTTAGGAACATTAGACTTGAATGTTGGGTCTTTGATATGGGAATTTCGTTCAGCCCCTTGCCTTGCACATTCAGAATTCAAATATAATCCAATTTTACCTCATAAGCCTCCTTTCGGAAGCTTATGTCCATGCAAGTCATATCCTAGGCTTCCTTGAGGCAGATCACACCATGTATGCTTCTCTTCTTATCTTTCACATGCCCATGGTTCTCCATCATTCCCTCCCTCATCGAAAGAATTCGTCCTAAATCTGCAGCATCAAAGAGGGATAAATCAGGTACATTGAATGTAGCACTAACATTATTATAGGAGCTAGGCAAATCAATTTTATAAGTTTTATTATTTTATTATTAATTATAATTTTTATTATTACTTATATAAAAATATTATTATTAAAAATATTATTATTAATTATTTAATAAAATTGATTATTTTAATAAAATTGATTATATTAAATATTATTCTATTCTATTTGATTTATATTTAAAAATATTTTATTAATCCTTTCTAAAACTTGAAAGGGACCATCTCTTCTTGGTTGTAGCTTAGATTTCCTTTGTTTTAGAAACCTCTCCTTTCTCAAGTGTGTCCAAACCCAATCAAGAGGTTCAAATATTGCACATCTTTGGCCTTTATTGGCTTGCTTTGCATATTTTTCATTTATCCTCTCAATGTTGGCTCTAACTTTAGCATGCAACTCATTCTTTTTTACCAATCCATTCAAAGGGGCAGCAATAGTGGAGAAGTTCTTCACAAATCTCCGATAGAAGCTTGCCAAGCCATGGAAGCTTCGAACTTTTTTTTCATTCTTATGAGTTGGCCATTCTCTAATTGCCTTCACTTTTTCTTCATCAACTTGAAGTCCTTTAGCACCTACAATAAAACCAAGAAACACAATGGTATCCATGCAAAAGGAACATTTTTCTAAATTGTCATATAGCTTATTCCCTCTTAAACGTTCAAACAATCATGCAAGTGCTTCACATGATTATCTAAACTCCTGGAATAAACTAGAATATCATCAAAATAGACAACCAAATACTTTCCAATAAATGGACGAAACACATGATTCATCAAACTCATAAAAGTACTAGGTGCATTAGTTAAGCCAAAAAGTATAACTAACCCCTCATACAATCCAAACTTAGTTTTGAAAGTAGTTTTCCACTCATCACCTTTCTTTATGCGAATTTGATGGTGCCCACTTCTAAGATCAATTTTAGAAAATATACAAGCACTATGTAACTCATCAATCATATCATCTACACGAGGGATAGGGTAATGATATTTCACCATGATTTTATTGATGGCTCTACAGTCATCACACATTCTCCATTTGTCATCTTTCTTAGGAACAAGTCTAACGAGCATAGCATATGGGCTCAAGCTTTCTCTCACAAAGCCCTTTTTCATAAGCTCTTCAACTTGTCTTTGGATCTCCTTAGTTTCTTCCATATTGTCTCTATACGCAGGCCTATTTGGAATTGAAGCTTATAAAGGAAGTTTATATGGTGCTCAATGCCTCTCCAAGGGGGCAATCCATTGGGAATGTCCCCCGGAAATAAGTCTCTGAAATCCTGCAACAAAGACAAAACAATAGACGGCAAATAAATAAAACATCTTTACATAAAAGTATATAAGATTCTTCACATTTTAAAGCTCCCTTGATCTCACTTTTTTCAGCAAATAAAGTCACTCTCTTTTCTTCAATTTTTCCCCCTTGTTTTGAACCTAATAGAGATGAACCCTAGAAAACTCACAAGAATCTGATTATATGATCCCAAGAAACCTAAACACAAATCTGGTTTTGATAGACCTTGACCCTTTGTCTAAAAGGACAAGAACCTACACATAAGAAATAATGAAATCAGAAACTTAGACTATATTAAAGTCTAAACCCAAGGAATACTGAAACTTGAATGAAGGTTATAATGGAAGTGCTATGAACGCCACATAGAAAGGATTCCTTTGATAAGTTCTGGGTTTGTTCTTTCAAGAACTCAAGGAAAAAACTCTCTCTCTATTTTCCAATTGAATAATCTGAATTCTTCCTTCATAATGAACGTCCAAGACCCTATAAATACTAATTCTAATAGAACTCTAAGAAACAAGGTCATAACAAATTTGATTTGACCAAGTCTCTAACTTCCTAATCTAACATGTATCACACCAATCCTAGTACATGTAGGATTCTAAGACAAGATAAACCTAATCTGAATTTAACAAACTAATCCTACTTGTAGCAAAAGTCTAAGTCATGCCAATCCCACTTGGAATAGGATTGTAAGACTTAATTACAATTCAAACTCTAACTAATCAAATCTGATCTAAAGACATCGAATCAGATTCTTATGGGTTTTATATGGTTCATCTCTATTGGGTTCACATCAGTAATCATAGATGCATCCTTATAAATGTGGTAAGTTAGTATGGTTTGATAAATTAATGACAATACTATATCCCAATGGATTATCAAAGGCTACCTTACTGTAAGGGATTATATCCCATATTATGGTAACATTTACATGGATATAATAGTATGTACAATTATACCCACACGTTTAATTATAATAGCATAAGTGAGACAATATTAAATGGGCTATTAAATGGGGTACCCTTATGGTACATACCTTATGTTGAGTACACAAGCTTCGTTTGTAGAAGG
Organism: Erythroxylum echinodendron; assembly: GCA_027575705.1. Taxonomy (NCBI): domain Eukaryota; kingdom Viridiplantae; phylum Streptophyta; class Magnoliopsida; order Malpighiales; family Erythroxylaceae; genus Erythroxylum; species Erythroxylum echinodendron. The sequence goes on from JANZXR010000009.1 coordinate 20,016,808, forward strand.
GTTACCATATAACCATATGTAAGTCAATGTATATGACAACCATATGATACAGACACATCCAAGGGCGTGTTATTATACTAGATGGTTACCCTGTGGTATAATTTCATATAGATAAATGTCATGTTTTCATAAAGTACATATGGGGCTCATACCATGCCTAGCACCAGGACTACAACACCAATTCATCAAGGACATATGCCACTCATAATGGTTTACATACTGGTATTATACATGTCAACCAATAAAATTAGTAAGTACAAACCTTTCACCCTGTTATAGTACCCATTGGATAACCACATATGTACATATACCGATTCATATATTGCTATGTAAGTATCATAGTGTTAAGAGATGGGTTAGGCACCTGATGTGTATTACTAGGTGCATATCCCTTGTATGGTTGTGGTGCCAATGGGTGCATATCCCTTGTACGACATGACACTATCCTATGTAACCATACTGATTATATGTTATGGTGGTAACTATGTGGATACCATTCATGATGTATAGTTATTATGGCTAGTTACACATGTAAATCCATCACACATTATAGTATACATGTCTAATTAAACATGTATACCCACAGATAGTTACCAGGTGACATATACTTCCCAACCACACAAAGAGGATATACGCTTGGGAAGTATATGTACACCTAAATAGGTCATTAATGTTATCAGATGCATACTTATTGTACTAGCTATTAATGATAGGTATACAAACCCATCCTGAGTGAATATGTGCTAATGTGGTTGTTTATGTAATAGTCACAATAGTATCCCCTTACTGTGTCTATAATTTAATCATCCAAAACTAGGTGCTTGTTATACATAGTGAATTGGGTTTATCTATATACAGTGAGCAAACCTACTGGGTATAGTATGTGAACTAATACTATATACATACCTCCAGTGGGGGGATACTATTGTGACTATACATTTGGCAGACTCATATAACATACTCTTGATGATACATTATTCCCATACCATAACACAAAATGTACAGTGAGTAGATAACATTTTCACTCCACTGGCAATCTATATAATAGTTATTGTGACATTACTATAATGTGTGTATGTAAGTGGGAGTATATCTCACTACAAATTATTAGTCATGACATAACCATGTCATCTATGCTTCAGTTATGGAGTATAGGGCCCAATATATGCACCAATTGTATAATGGTAAGTATAAAATTGGTGAGGCAATATGACACCCACATAGTTATTCCTGTCACATTTATATAAATGACATCTCCACCTAATAGTATAAATAGTCATAAATACCACTACGTTATTTAGGTGCTTATTATACCATAAATGGGATGTTATACAATAGGGTATAAATGTTGGTGAGTGTGATTGTATGTCCAGACATAATTGTACGTATGTTACAATTATGGTTGGATCATAAGTACTAGGTATTCATACATATGCAGGCTAATATAGTTTTATTAGTATATAAGTAGTATGCATTGGTATGTTAGTATAACTATGTGCACATAACACAAATACCAGTAACTGGAAGGAATATCATTATGGGAATTAATTATGTGAAAATTACTGTTATGTACTGTTGTCTTACAATTATATACTATTGCAATAGTATCATCTACACTATTACTAACATAAGAGTTACTATGGGTAAAGTTATAATGTACTTGTCACCTGGTAACTTGTACCATCAACACTATATGATAAAATTGTGACATATCTGTCCATAAATATATATATGATAGTATTACCATGGATGCCTATCATTGGCATATAACATAATTTTTTAATATATTACATAGACACATGAAGGAATATAATAGGAACAGGTCTTGTTGGCTTCTCCAGTACCATATCAAAAGTTGCACAACACTTTGGAATGAGCAATACCAGGTATCTACTAATGTACCATTATATTCTTGTTACTTATTATGCACCCTGGAGATAGATGTTATGTATATGCCTGTTAGTGGCATATGTGTCATGCATTGGCTGGATTATTGTCTTCACATTATAGATATGTTATATATCACACCCACAAGGATCTGGTGTATATATTAATCGTATAACAAACATGGAGGTAGATTATAAAACCAATCTATGATATGATAGTAATGTTAGGACCTATGGCCTGTAAAACTCTTTACAATGACCTACATTGTGTTACTAGTGGAACATATCACTGACATAGACTCAGGGTTAGACCATTGATAGAATGTACTAGTTATACCCTATGGTGTATATGTAAGTGGATCAGTGATGATTATAACAGTATGCACATGTGTATACTGTTAGCCGTAATATAACTTTATGGTCTATAGTTATTAATATCCCTATACAACATAACACCAGGCTCATACATGACCATTTATTGGTGCCTAGTATAATCATATCCATAGTTTATTAACATGGACATATCTAGGGCAATGTATATGCATAATATATATAATTTGAGTTATTGAACTACGACTATGATAATATTGGAGCAACCATCCACTATACTTACAATAATTATTTGATAATTATACAATCATATGTATTCATGGACATTTTACATACCCATGAGTAAAATGTCCACTTGATAGTTACATTGTGAGGTTATACACATACAAATATCTGTTTAAATGGGTATAGTGGTAATAGGGACATTGTGTATGCACCCTATAATACTATATATTATACCCTATTGGTATATTAAATGCTATCACCTTTTATATATACTGTACAAATGTAACTTGGTACATTATTGGTACATTACGTCACCTCTGTACAGATTGCAATATGTAATATAGACATACATATCCTATGTACGTAATATGTCCCACCACGGGTATTTGGCCACATCTGTAGTATGACATCTGAGTAATTGTGGTTAAACATATGATATCATCATGTGGTCCCATCCACATGATGATACATATGTCTATATACCATACATAAGGCTATACGATGAGAATATAAAAATGGGTTATCATTTAGAGACTACCCCAATGCAAGGAGTATGTCTTAACTATAATTTGATACCAATGCAACTAATTAGTATATCAATTAATACATAACATAATACAAATTGGTACCATTCTAGAATCACTGGATGTATATATTAAGGATAGGTACTCCTTAATATATTAGACATAATGTTACCATGATATGCCATGGTAACATTATCTTATCAGGTAATGCCATGTATTGTAATCCATATTGTATAAATGGGTTAATTGATGTATTAACCCATCAATTATACCATTGATAATATATGGTACAGGCCATGTGTCCCATAGCGTTACATCTATACACCATAGGTGTAGATGTAACCATTTACGTCTAATAGTAGTATGTGTACCATATATGTTATGTATACTTAGTATACATGTCATCATCCCATCCGTACATATACTACCCATCACAGGTAACTATATACCACATGGGTAATAGTTACATTGATATGGTGATTACTTGTGTGATATACCATGTAACTAATTCCTTGGTACAATATAACCTTATATAACCCTTGTTACTGATTATGGTATACATAACTAATAAGGAGGGTTTATAATAGGCATATGGTAATAGGTATGTACTACAAGCATGTACATGCCCTCCACGTACTACATATAATCAACATGATTATACCAGGTACACATATTTGTACTAGCATAACATGTACTAATAACGGAGCTAATTAAGAGTGTGGCATAATTAAGTAGTAGCCTAACTGATGTTATCATATGGGCATATACAGTATTTATCCAAAGCATACCACTACCCCTTATCCTTGTACATTAGATGGTCATTATGTACAGGGATAAGGGGTAGTGTAATGATGAATTGCTTTTTACCAAAAATGTAATCCAACAAACCTAATCCACATATATACATGATGTTTACATATTATGGTGTACCCAAACACTATATGGTTAATTGTACCACATATAGGTACAATTAGTATAGATGGTACCACCAAATGGACAAATAATAAACTTGTATTGTACATGTTTTGGTACCATCTATAGGTGGACTACATAGAATTTACATATAACATGTACCTGGTACCTAAAAGTGATAATATTATGCTAGGTTACATACCATGGACCACGCCACTCTCATCAACCCCACTTTGACATTAATAGCCAATTTATACATAACCGCAATGCGAGATGTGTGTACCAATGTAGCATGATGATATACTTGCCATCATATGTGACAAATGCTATATATAACATTTAATTTGTATATCACAGTAATCTTGGATGTATAGGTGCAAATGTAGGATCTTAACATAAAGGATGTTACGTTTAAATAACAATTATACCATATTGTAATATCTTTAGTGGGTATGTCCTGTATACCAATAAGACATATGTGGTATACAACCATGGTCATAGGTCTCACATCCTTTATAACCATGTATACTATACACAATGTTTGTTACAATTTGAGCCATGTAGTTTTATGTCCGACAGGTTTGTATGAGAATGGTGAGAACAGAGTTCTTACAAGTGTTGTATATGACCAGATATGTATACCATGTCCATATAACACTAGCTAGGTATATAATTATTAACACTTTGTACCTATTGTTGCAGTTATCCCTATATTGTACACTATGTATACCTTAAACTCATAACGTGATACTCCATTTATGTATGCTAGTATTACCTAATATAGTCACTTACTTTCATACCAAGTTAGTATGTCCATATTACTAGTATTATGTATGACCATATTGATATAACATCCATGTGGTCGCACATACCAAACCATACTATTTCATGACTCACAAAATAAAATGTCGTAAAAGTTTGCCATATTACTGTGTCAAATGGTACCTTTCAATATGTTTAGTTGATGGAATAAATGTATAAATAATTGGAAATGATGTAGGTAGTCATAAATAATGTAGATACTACCATTAGGATATATCCCAAGTCACATATCATGTTTGACTTGGTACATGATATGTATATGCATAACATTTAACCCATGTACATATATATCACATGTATTACCATGCTATCAGAGGTTACACTTATCCTAATTACACCCGCATAATTATGGTACCATATACCAATCCATGTATGGTATCAAACACTACAAGCAGTGAGGGTATGGTGTACTATGCATACATATGGCATATGGCATATGGTACTAATATCTATTATCTATGCCATACATCAGAAGATTGTAATTTAGTTAGGAAAAACATGTTACATACATGTGTGAGATTTTTTATGATATGTGGATGGCATAGACCTTCATTTTAGTAAAATATAGGGATATGTGTTAGTACCATATGCCATATGCCATATGCCATCCACATCACCTAGAGTTTATTCACTAGGTTCATGCTACATAAATTACATAGTAATTCATATTATCATCCAATTATTTCCCATTACTAGCCTGCAATATGTATGCATAGTATAATCCCATATTACTAACACATAGCCATGTTCATTCCACCTCAGTAAAATGAGGGTAACATAATTGGGTATGTTACCCTCATTTTTGTCCTATATACTGGACAGATATTACAAACCCTATATCTTATCATACATTCCATGCAACAAAATTTGTATCCTCACTTAAATTCATACATCACATGATGTGCAATAGGTGATATCATTTATGCCTAATATATGTGTATAAATAAATAATGTTGGCATTAGGATTGAGTGTATACTTATCTCCTTATAGTCAGGGTATATCCTAGGTACACACATTGATGGGCGAGATGGGATGGTAAAAGACAAACCAGAGGGTAGCTTTAACCAATACATGTTATATTATCATACACATCATACATTTACCAGTACATTAAATGTATTTAGCATAACTTGTACATACATGACATCATTCAATAGACCAAACTATTGATGCCTTTACATTAACAGGTATTGCACATCTGATAGTATATGTGCAATTGATATTCTAAATGTATGACATTATAATTTATGTATGATATCAGAATTCATTGAGGGTAATATTGTATACTAGATGTATCAACTTATGTGATAATTGCTATGTATCAACCTCACACATGTTATATAGGGCCCACAAAGTTACAGGCCATGTCAAGCCATTACATGTACATATAATATTGAATGTACATAATTATGCATATATGTATCCACACGTTCACTTTATGTACACAAGATTAGGACATAGTAATATATACATATGGCAACTGATGGCATAGATAAAACATCATATTAGTATGTTTGGAATATAACCATTGCCAATTTGTATCATAAAATATAGATGGCATATATTTAACATGCACTTATATGCAATTGTATGGAAGATAGTAAACTAATATGGACATACCTATTATACTGTATATATCCATCGTTATTTGTATGCAATATAGATAACCATAGATGTATACCCTATAATCAGTATGGTATTGTGAACAAAATGTAAATGGCCATATAGGGTATTATATTGGAACATTTGAAGAATGTATGATTACATAGTGCAATGGAAATTACTTCCATATACAATATGTACTAGCTTTCTAATATTATACCCATATGGTACTAGTATACTTACCTATAATATATAATAGGATACCATATAATATACATATGGGTAAGTCTTCTCTTCCCCCATAATAACATAAGCCAATGTGGACTAGAACCATCCACTTTAGAGTTTAGTCATGGTCTTATATCACATAATATACACCATTAATTATTGTGAAATAATGATTATACACTGCACCATGTGAGATATAGTATGTTATCTCATTACAATCTAACATATATGGCATCATATTAATTTGCACTGGACAATTGTATAATACCTACATCTTGTAGATATTATTATTGTAGTTGGTACCATATGTTAATTATGTACACAAAGAATGATACCATTATGGAAGTGGGTACATACCAGTAGGTATGTACTATCCATATATGGTTGGTATGATAGCATATGGCCATAATATGTTGTGGTAGCATATTATGGCTATATGCTACCTTACCAACCATCCTATAATGAGTGTATTTGGGGATGTACTGAGTCGGTATCATGTTACGGTACAATCCCCTTGCAATATGATTTGATAGTAATAGCTAGAATACATTATTTCTATTCCAAATATAGACCCCACATTCACACTAATACAACATATAAAGATGAGTAGTATCACCCAACCTTAATGTGGGTATGGTATTTATTTGTCCATATATAGAAGCAAGGTTGTGACTAATTGGCATATACAATTATCATATATGGAGTTGGTTACAACACAGATGGTTCAAATTACCTAGTCCTTATATCACTCATATATAAACACCAATGGTTACCTACATGGATACTATATGCCATACAGATACAATCATTTTTCCTAAACATGTATACCTAATATCCATAACATATATATGGTCTTTTATTGTACCCTATACAGTAAAATATAATATTCATCAATATTACTAGCATTGAGTATGATTGTACCTGTATGGCATATAGTATCCATGTAACACATTATCCTTGGTTGGACAACGTTGGCTAGCAATAATATAATTGTAGCCTTAATATATGGTATATTAACATATGGTACATACCTTATGCTGGTATACCACATGTCAATAATGATAATCCCAAACATATAGTACATACATTCAAAGGCATCCTAATGTCGACACATATAGTGTCAAGTCATAAATGGGGCCTTATATTAGCCTGCGATATTCATAACAATTCCTTAATTGGAACATAATACTAGGGTTATAACACTATTAGTACACATGTAGTGGTTACATATATTATGGACCGGATACATTATTGGCTATTATCACCTTAACTAAGAGTGTACATGTATACATGTGTGCCAATGTCCATACAGTTTTTGCTTATAAATATGGACTGGGTACATTACCTAGGGTTTTATTGCCTATTGGTATGAGAATACAATGAATGTATTTGCAATAGACGTATGGCCCTTGGCCATATTCCATACCATGGGTAGTTATAAAAATACATGTATACACCCAAGTACATGCTACTTGGTACCCTACGTAGTGGAGAGGGTGGTAACACTGTTATGTGACATACTTGCACCTTGTATGTAGGTTAGTAGGAGTATAGGTAGTGTATATATATGGGTATGATATATGTATATGGATGTGTTTGTATAAATTATGATACATGTATATAGTGGACATGTATCATAATTTATACGTACACATCTTTAGTCCATGTATTAATAGGGAGCATACACATATAGCAGATATTGTATACCTGCTACACATCTATATAATATGTAGCATATATGGATATGATAGCTATACGTACTTATTAATTCCAGATAACATGGTAACCAACCTAATTACCCACATTAGATCTGTCAAGTGCATGGTAACCAACCACTATTTGTACTGATATGGACTAGGATTCAGGCATACTACTATGGCATGAATGTAGTAGCTATATGGGACCTACAGTAACTAATGGCATATATTTAACATTACATTTATGTTATGCTATATGTACCATACCATATGTCATAATCATAGTGTCAATTATGTAACTCCCATGGTTACAGTCCCTCCATAGTTACCATTCCATAACCATATAATCCATTACATTTGGTACAAGTATACTATTTATGTCTACCTCCATGCTTGGTACATGGAATTTGCTGGGTAACCGGCATATTACATATATATACCTTAATTGGACATACCCTCTGCTAGGATATGCATCATTGGATACAGTGACAGTATACCAGTTACGAGTGTACCTATGCACATATGGCTGCATAAGGTGGCTACCATATGACATGCTTAATGGTATAATGGGTACACAGAGTTAAAGCATCTTCTAGGTACACTCTGTTACATTATATGGTATACAAGGTGTAATGATGGTAATTGACTTTATAGTTACAACGTGGGGGATGCATATGGTGATGCGTTCAACTTGCAGTTGCACCTATTACTATGGGTATGGCTAGCATACAATGCTTTAGGCTGGGTAACCTTAGACATATCACAACCATGTTGTCTACCCATAGGATAATGCAATATCCTATAAGTAAACCATGTGATACAGTTATTTTTATAATTAGATGTATGTATAAGATTATATCATTTGCCATACAACTATATATAACACCATGGTGCCTTTGTAATTAGAATAGTTTACCCATAGGATGTCAATCAGCACATTACATCCATGATACAGAATGAGCCCATCCCCCTACAATTAACATATTACATCCATGATAATGAGTGTTATTGTTACATATAAAAAAATGTAGGTATAATTGATAAATACATATCTATATGTACTTGTGTATATTATAACCCAATTGGTTATGTTTTATGGCGTAGTTTGATATGTGTTTATCAACATGTTAAACAGCACCATAATTAGTTACCTAACATTCATGGCATTACTACCAGATTATGATTGTAGGGATGCACATGGAGTACTATATTGTCCATGTGCATACTAATATTTGATAGTACATGTAACCCATTGGATATGTTCATGTGGTACATCTGACGTTAATAGGTTATATAACAAGATATACCATGGTACTGTGTTGATAGCCATTGTATGTCATAATATACACCATATTTAGTTAAGCCATATGTTAGGGTGCATACAGTTATACCATGTATGATGTATACATCATACTCATAATATGTCAGTATACATTATGTACAGTAACCATATAGGTATTTATGCTAAGGAGTATTATACTTAGTGTATAATGTACTTGCATTATTAGATTAATAATTTATACAACCACAGAATGGCAGCCCTAGATTATGATATCTTCAAGCATTATATTTACTAAATAAGTATGTACCAAACACTGTGTATACAAACACTATGCATACATACTATATGGGTACAATCCCATACACTATTACCCAATTTTACAGTGTATTGTTGTGTTATGATGCATCCACGGACTCAATTTAATATTATACAATCCTTTTGTGGAGGTACCACACTACAATGTTTGATATCCATTGGGATATACCCATCAAGAGTCTATTGCATCATCCAACTTATTTGTACCTTCTCATTATCCCGATGCACTAGGTTATACCAATACATCAGAGTATGTGCTCATCCATACACAAGGATATCCATGGGTGTATAGATAGCATTGCTTATATGGCTATATCCATTCAATCTTAATGGTACTGATACCATACTTATATGTCCACAATTATGACTTTATAGTGTAGTACCCACCAATGAAGATATCTATTATAGTAGACCAGGCGTATATATGTCCTGATACAGTATGTGAAAAAGGGGTAATTCTATCCAAACTATGTATGTACATATTATATCTTCGTTTGTGCATATCTCATATGTATAATGGTACTAATTAACAAACACTCCCACACATAGATAGGTATCAGTCATAGGTGAGTAATTATATCTATGTCATTTATAATAATAACATCCTATACCAAGTTGCATATAATATATTGATGACATATAAGTCACTTGTTTACTCCTGTATGGTTATATACTGTAACTACAATGTTCACATGTTTTACACTTACATAATGCTATAATTGGTATGTACCCACAAATTACTATGGTTCTGTATGTACAGATAGAATGGTACCAATATGCTTGGTATGTAGGTTACCTGTGGTATGCTCACATTGTATGCTTGAGATAGCCATTGTATACCACTTATGCCTATCTTGTACCATATATGTATACTATAATGCCAGTATATAAAGGAAGGGATCTTTATTTGAATGGTGAGATCTAGAAAAGGCACTAAAGAGATACAAGCATAGGTAAACACTATTTGGTATTGGTACATTAGGTGATACATTAAAGGCATTATTGAGATATTAAGGTAAACATCCCATAGGTGTATACCATTACAAGTACATTTGTAAGTATACATTACTACCTTAGCATATGTACATAACCATGTATACATGGTATCTCTTGCAATGCCATATATCAATTATTGTATAGAGGTATAGTCCTGGTTGTACTATAGGTACCTAATGTATAGGGTACTGACCCTATACAGGAATATGACAAAGTAGTAGTTGTGTATACTCATGACGTCAAACCAACCACAGGTCCATTGCTCCTATAATTGTACCTATCCAGATAAAAGTGGATGTGTCAAACCCCATGGAGACACATGACCAGGTAATGGACATATGCCTGTAGTGTATAATTGTATATACATAATGGTCATGCTAAGGTACATCCAATAGTGTAGTAGTCCATTATATCATCCAATTTTTAGACATATTATATGTTTAACATATAACCTAAAATATGATAGTAACCATGTAATCCCATACAGGTGTCAGTATAGGGTTACCATATGGTACATAATAACAGACATAGTCCTATTCAGGTATAATATGACCTACTTTACAAATACCTTGGCCACTACTTACATACATGTATTATAAATATACATGATAATACACTTGATAATATCATACTTACCATTATACAGGACATCCATACATTTGATGGGGTCTTTTATGATATACACATAACATGGTGTAACCTTATTACATATAGCAAG
>JANZXR010000009.1:20028445-20045607 GCA_027575705.1 Erythroxylum echinodendron
AAAACAATTAAAATCAAAAGCTAGATTAAAGAGAGCAATTCAACAATTTCAAGAAAATTAAGATTTATCAAGATTCATTTGCAAGAACACCAATAAACACCTAGTAAATTCAATCATAGAACATAAAGATTATTCAATTGTGATGTGTGTGATTAAGGACACCAATCTTGTCTAGTTTATCTCCAAAAATTGAATGCAAGATAACTCTTTTACTTCAAAGACTTGACCAAAACTCGAATGCATCAAGGATCAAAGTAAAGTAGTAAGATCAATGGTTTAATGTCTTAATTCTATCAATTAAAACTCGAATGTATTGACAAAATCAAATTTATTGATCTAAACAAGTTAAAACCAAAACTTGAATGAATTTTAACAAGTTTAAGCTACTAGCATTAACCACTAGGAAACTTGAACCTAAGATGGCTAATTTAGCAAACAAAACATGTTAGCAAGAACAAATTCTAGATTAAATTCATACATGCACAATTGGGCATTCATGCATATAAACCAAGAACATAAAATCATCACATATATACTCAAGAATATTAAGTACAAGTTCTCATGAATAAACTAGGGTTTAAAGGTTAATACCTCTTGCAATTGAAAAGATTAACATAAGGCGTGGCAAAGAAAAATAAATAAAACCCTAATTATTATTTAAGTAAAGAAGATAAAAGATGAAGAGAAAAAATTACTATTCATATGAATAGTGTAAGTGAACAGTAACATACAAGAGAGAGAATGAGAAGTAGTAAAATGAGCTAATATGTCCTATTTATATTGGTCATGAGGAGGTGCAAGAGAAAGTTAAATCATTGTAGGATTCAAAAGAAGAATCCATAAAGGAGAGGGACTTCTATTCCATGTTGAATTTGGTCTTTAAAAGGTGGAATCCAAGTTGGAGAAGGAAGAGGAGGTGGTGCATGCTTGCAGAGGTAGGATTCCTAACAAGAATAGGATTCCTAATCCTTGTAGGAGTAGGATTACTTGCCATCATATTTTTCATCGTCGATTCCATTTTTCTCCTCGAATCACCAAAATAGGAAATCCTTGTGAGAGTAGGATTCCTAGTCGTAATGAGTCCATTCCTACTCATTTCGAGCTCCTCTTTCTAAATATGAACTCTGTTTCTACAAATTCCATCTCCTTAGCTCATTTTTACATCTACTGTCCAAACATACCTGAAAAGCATAAAATAAGATAAGTGTAACATTTAAGATAGAAAATGCGAATAAATACAAGTATAGAAGAACTAAAAGGATAAGAAAATATTAGTATATCACTCTCTCAAAGGAACTACGAAAATCCCTTTTATAGGCCACCAAAAGTGCCTTTAAAGAGTCATGACTCTTCTAATAGTTATGTCTCTTAGCGAAACATCATGACTCTTCCAAGAGTTATGTCTTTTGTTGAAACATCATGACGCCTGGCCAAGGGACACATCCTTTGGCAAAGAGTCATGACTCTTCGAAGAGTCATGTCTCTTGGCAAAACATCACAACTCTTAGCCAAGGGACACATCCTTTGGGCAAATATTCATGTCTCTTCACTTAAAGTCATGATTGTACACTCATGACCATTCATTTTTGTACATGAATCCCTTTTTGGTTGAATGGTCACATCCATTGGTCGAAACAACACATATCCTTTCATCCAAAGTACACATACCTTGATGAAAGAGTGTCATGTATGTTCATTCTAAGGCAAGGTACATGATGAATCTTCCCCATTAGCTGAATTCAACCTCTTGGCCAAATTCATCCTTTCTTGGCCGAATTCATGTATCCATGTGGAGACAATGAACTTATACTCTAAGTGCATGCATAAGAAGATGCATTATGGTGTGACTCATGGTACATCCTAGTGTCCATTGTGCACTCAAGCACGCTAAGCTCCTACATCTAGCCACCACCAATTTCGCCCATTAAGCTTTGGGTTTCAACTCCAACTTATGCTCCTTAATTAGCTCTTCTAGCTTAACTAGTGTGAACACATTTATAGCTAGCTTCAATTCCCAAGAATCAAAGATGAGCTAGGATAATCTCAATCGAGTCCAATTGAGCTTATCCCCAACTTTCTATCTATTAACTAGTTTTAATGAGCACCATGAGCTCACCTTAAGCTAGCTTTAGATATTTAAGCTAAGGGAAAGTCATGTCAAGCCACTTATAGCTTACATGAGTTTCATTGAGCTCCTTTGAGCTCGGATTTAGCTCCTTACATGAAACCCAAGTACTTTCAAATATATCTTGGTGCGTCAAATGGAATTTGTAGCACTTATGCTATAAAATTCCAACAGATTTATGGGCTGAATGAGAGGGTAGTTGGGTTTGGATGTGCTTATTGTGGCTGAAATTTAGAAATTTTTGGTTATTTTCTTTTTATTTTTGTATTTTTATCTTATTATAAATTTTGGAAGGACAATAATTAGGAAAAGGGCTGGAAAAGTAAATTTTCTTACCACCTAAATATTATTCTTTATTTCCTAGTCAAACTAGGTGTATTAGTTGGCTAAATTTTAGTAGAATTTTAGTTTCATTTTCTTATTAAAAAAAAGGAAGTACAAGACCTCTATAAATAGGGAGCATTGTAATGAATAAAAGAGATTTTGGGCAATAAAATTCAGGTTGAGAGTTTTCTCACAAACATCTTGTGTGTGATTTAATTTCTTGCATTACGAGGTTACCCTTGGGTTACTCTCTAGGATTTTGCTATTTTAGAGGGCCTGAACTCAAGTTTTTTTTCTATCTTTCTTCTCTTTCATTCAAATCTTACAACAAAATTTGATTAAGTTTAATTATAAGCAAACAAAACACGTAGAAATTTATTTGCTTGAGTAACCAAACATATAAGGTTCCGAAGGTTCCTCAAGCATCAAACGATTATGGTCTCTTGCTTCTTGAATCTGGTTAGTGATTTGCAATATGGCCAACAATGAAGCATTGAAGAAGTTAATCAAAGAAGCCATGATCGAGCAAGTGGCAAAACTAACCTTGTCTTTTAGACAAGACATAGAACTAGTCAAGAAAAGTATTCAAGAGACTAAAGATAATAGTGAAGGCTTATTCATTATAAAGGAGGAAAGAGTGAGGCTGAGTTTGAGAGATGGAGAATTCAAGTAAAACTGGAGCCAGTTTTCTTGGAACCTAAGAACCGATTTTAATGATGAATAGGGCCTTAAATTTTAACTTCCAGATTTTGATGGGAGTTTAGACCCTAAAGATTTCCTAGAATCTTTGAGTACAAAGGAATTGATTACAAGGAGAAGTTCAAGGTGGCAATTCTCAAACTCATTAAGTTTGGTACAAGAATCCAAAGGCTAAACATAGAAGAGTGGTAAAGAGAAAATAGGCTCATGGGAAATACTAAAGAAACATAAAAGACAAAAGTTCCTTCCCCAAGAATATGAGCAAGATCTTCATATGCATCTCACTAAGCTCGAACAATAGAATTTGAGCATGGAAGAGTATTAGAGGATGTGAGGAGCTATCCTTCCCTTGTGACATGGAGGAGTAGTTGTCAAGTATCTTCATTACAGCTTTGAAACCTTCAATTGCTAATAAAGTAAAGGTTTTGACTTATAGCACTTTTGAGAGGCATGTAATGTTTCTATTCAGCTGGAAAAACAAGAGAATAGGCCTATTAGTAAAACATTTATTAAAGGCTATACTTATTCCCAAAGAAGATTCATGACTAATGCAAGCAGCACTAGTGAAAAAGAAAGTGTAGGTTTGAGTTTACAAGGGCCTAATTTCTGCAAAAAGGAAGAGAACAATGGTAAAGTAAAGTTAAATGTCCAGCCTTAACTACAATAAAAGATCAAGCATAAGTGGTTCAAGTGCCAAGTTTTTAGGCATTATCAACATAAGTTCCTTACCAACCAAGTCTTGATGATTCAAGAAATGTAACAAGTTAAGGAAGAATCTCAAGAAAACTCCATGTTTCCCCACAAGAAGGTGACACTTAGGATTGTTGAAGATCTGGTAATGGAAGCTGATGAGGAAGGGAAAGTGATGTAGAACAAATAGAATAATTATTAACTAGTAGCTAAAATTCACAAATTTAGAAATATGGTTGATATTAGGCTGCTAAAATATCAAGTTTTAAGGTTGGATTTAGGCTAAGAATGTAGAATTTTTAGATTTTGTGTGACTTGAATTTTAAGATTTGATTGTTGAAATTTAGATTTAGCATTTCAAGTTTAATATGGTTGGAATATAGGTTTGGGATGACCAGAATGTAGGTTTAAGAGGGCTCAAATTTAGGTTAGGGTTGCTAAAATTTAGTAAAGAACATAAAGAATAGATAGTAGGAAACTTGGAATTACTCTTAGGGTCTAAGAATCACTCTTAGATGAAAAAAATCACTCTACTAGTTGAAAACTCAAAGTTGTGGAAAAATTTCAGATTGCTTCTTATTGATGAAAGGCTAAGTACATATATATATAGACCCCTTATAATCCTTATTCTACTAGGAAAAGGATTTCTAATTTAAATTCTATTATAACAAAAATTCTACAACTAGGATAACATATCCAAATAAGAATAACATGATACTTCTTCTTCCTATCTAATAAGGAATCCTAATACAATTTTGATTTCAGCCTTTAGCTTTGATGCCAATTTAATTCCCAATCCTCATCCTACCATATTAAAGCTTGTGACTGAATGATCTTTCCTCTTTTATTTCTCTTATAAACTTTAAGTTCTTTTGCATTAATTCTGAAGTCATCCTCGACATAGAATGTGATAAATATTGATCATATAAATCTAGATTCAACATCTGAAACTCAAACTCTAAAATCCAAGTGGTATCAAAAATTGGTTTTCCTTTCAACTTGATAAGAATTTGACAATATCCTCCATCTTTGGTAGCTACAATATGTTCATCTAAAATATCTTCTATCTCCTCTTTAAGATGGAGAATGGTTGGAATTCTTACAGATGCAGTAAGAGTTTGCTCATCATCTTGTCCATGATAAATTGTTAAATCCACAACATTAAAGATAGGACTTATTCCAATGTCACTAGGTAATTCTTGGTAATTCTAAGACATAAGCATTAGGGCTTATGTTCTTGATAATCTTATAAGATCCAACATTTTGTGGATAAAGTTTCTTATATTTTTCTTTCTGAAAATTCTGTGGATGAATCTTAACCATCACCATATCCCATTTATTGAATTCCACCAATTGATGATGTTGATCAGTTGATCTTTATAAGACAAGTTATTGTTGTTATCTTTCGTCATAACTCATCAAAGATGTCCCTCAATGTTGTGCAAAACCTTCAGCTTAAACAATTACTCACATTGTTTATGGTAAAGGAACCAGATCAATAGGCTTCCTTGGTTGAGATCTTGAAACTATCTCAAAAGGGCTCTTATGAATAGACCTATTTATAGGACTGTTATATGCAAATTCTACCACAGAAAGAATTAGGTCCCAATTTTTCATATTATCTCTAACCAAACACCTTAACAAGTCTCCTAGACTTCTATTCACGACCTCTATTTGTCCATTAGTTTGGGGATGGAAAGAACATGAAAATTAAAGCTTAGTGTTCAATGTTTTCCATAGAGTTCTCCAAGAATAACTCATAAACTTTACGTCACAGTCAAAGACAATGGTTAAAGGTAATCCATGGAGATGTACAACCTTTTTAAAGAAAATTTTAGCAATATGAACAACATCATAAGTCTTGACCAATATATTTGCAAATGGTTTTCATATCTAAACCACAGGACTTCTCTATAACATAGGCATCAAGAACATACCTATTGATGCTTCTTTTACTCATATCCTTTAATTTTTTGTCATTGCTAATTTGTGACTTTTCAAGTGCACTCATAGCTTCTCTTTATTCCTATATTGTGTTAATTTCATATATTCATTCAAATCTACTTCTTCTTTTACCATCCACTACAATATAATCTTCATCAGCAATAGCAAGGACATCATTGAGTTTTGAATTATCAAGCTTCAGAATCCTAAGTAGTTGCTAGTTAATTTTTAGTCCCTTGTTCTGTGACGTTAGCTTGCTGTCCGATTCTTTCAGCCTACTACCTTGATGTTTCAACCTGTTGTCCTTGTGTTTAGAATTGTTGTTCAAGGGTTTCTGATGGACATCAAGCCGTGGAGGACATACCAAGGAGGGAGCAATATAGTCCAACTCAAGTTGATGATCCTTTACACATTGGAGAAGGGCCAATGACTCGAGCAAAGGCTAGAAGATTGAAAAACACTCTAAATGGACTAATTTAAGATGTTCAGGCCAAGCAGGAAGCCATTGGGGCTGACTTAGATGTGGGGCATCCTAACAAGCTACTTTGCATGTTGGTAGGTGGGATAGATCTGAAACATGCCCAATTTTGGACACCTTAAAGTTTTCATTTGATTTCGTGTTCTTCATGAGAGTTGAAGAGGACATGTTAATCTTTGCATAATGCCTAAGAACGTCTAAATTGGAGTTCTTTTAGCCCCTCAATGGACAAGATTTCGGTGGAATCCAAAATCTGCCCATACACTGCTCTCCCTTTGCTTAGTGAGACATTTGGCTTTAGTTGCTTGTTTTGGACCTTTTTTTTTTGGTATTTTACGTAATAATGGGCTATTTAAACTATTTAATCCCAAGGGTTTCAGTTTGTTTGGATAACTTTTATTATTTTGGGTTTTAGTTGCTCTATTGGGCTGTTTAAGTTAATTTAATTAATTTCGGCCTAGCTTGGTTTGTTTTGGGCTTATTTTACTTAGTTAGGGTTTGTTAGGTTTCTTTAACCTAGAAAACATTTAAGCCACCGTCAAAAACAATTGTAAGGAGATTATCATCAATTATGAATTGAAAAGTAAGTTTTTCTTCACAACTGTTAGAACTGAAAACTCATCTATGTTAAATCCTTATGAGAGACTTATCAAACACCTTTCCCTTGTGTTTGTGGTGTCATCCCTTTCCAATACCTTTGGTTCTTGTTTTGCTAAGCAATGGGTTGAAAGTCTTTTCACTATTACATATTCCAACTAGTCCTAGAAATTTGTTTTCTGAATTTGATTCATGATTCAAAAGCACGTTCTTGTGGTGTCCACATCAGTTTGATATCAGATATTTGGCTTAATTCTATTGGACTCATACTTATTCTTTTATGCTTTCTTGTTTGTTTCTTTGAAAATCTCACTAAAATTTGTTTCTTTTTGGTTGTGAAAAATCTGACCTTTTATGTTCTTTTGTCTCTTTTTGAATTCTTGTTTCTAAATTGGTGTTCTTGTTTTCTTTTAGTGAATCTTTGCTTTCTTAATCTTCAAACCTAAATCTAAAAAAGAAAAAAAAAGTGAAAAGGAAAGAAAAAGGAATCAGAAAAGAAAAAAGGTGAAAAAAGTAAAGAAAAAGGAATCGGAAAAGAAAAAAGTGAAAAAAAGGAAAGAAAAAGATATCAGAAAAGAAAAAACGTGAAAAAGAAAGAAAAAGGAATCAAAAAAGAAAGAAATTGTGAAAAAAGAAAAGAAAAAAGAGCCAAAAGCACAAGAGCAAGAGCACTTATATTCAATTATGCAATCAAGACCAGATTGGGTTAAATCCTTATTATATCTTGAGTCTTAGTTCATCTTTTGAGTCCATTTCAATCAGTTTGTTATCCTTTGAGTCTTTTGATTTCTAGATTGACAATTCTATCCATTCCATTCACTTTGTTCAACAATTCATTCCACCACTTATACTCTTGTGTTTGGTGAGTTTAACTTGCAGGATTTACTTAGAGTTGAGCTACTTAGTTCTATTAAGAGCTGAGTTGAGTGAAGCGAGAGGAAAAAGGCAAATTGAGGAACATTAAGTTAAAAGCCTTCAAGATAGTAAACACCCAGGGAAAGAATGCATGTTTGCAAATTTCACTTAAAATGGCTTCTGGTCGAGAAAAGAGGAGGGTGAATGAAACTGTAGAGCAAAGGGCCATGTGGCAACATTTTGAGCACATTTCTAATTAGATTTGGTGAAATCCTTGATAGGTTGGAAAGGCAAGATGCAGCTATAGCTGGATTGCAAGAAACCATGGAATTGAGGCACCACAAGTGCAGAGGCAACGAAGGCAACCAGTTCTTGATGAATTTGATGATGAGGATGATGATCTTGAGGAGTTTGATAATTATGCTCCTTTGGACAGAATTGAACACCTTAGAGTGGATGGAAGAAGAAGAAGAGTTATGGATCAAGTGGATAGGAATTTTTGCAGCATTAAGTTCAATATTCCTCCCTTCCAAGGAAAAGGTGATCCAGAGGCTTATTTGGTGTGGGAGAAGCAAGTAGTTTTTGATTGCCATAATTACTCCAAAGAGAAAAAGGTAAAATTTGTTGCTATTGAGTTTACTGACTATGCTATGGTGGGATCAGATTGTTTTATCTAGGAGACACAGTTGTGAGAGGCCCATTGAAACTTGGGAGGAAATAAAGGCTGTCATGAGGAAGAGGTTTGTACCATCCCACTACTACCGGGATTCGTACAAGTAGTTACATAGCCTCACACCCAAGGGTCGAGAAGTGTGGAAAAGTACCACCAAGAAATGGAGTTGGCCATGATTCAAGCTGATGTACAGGAAGATCGAGAAGCAACCATGGTGCGCTTCATAAAGGGCTTGAATAGAGATACTGCAGATGTAGTGGAGATGGAACATTATGTGGAACTTGAGAACATGGTGCACATGGCCATGAAGGTAGAAGGCCAACTTAAGAGAGGGGGTTCCAAACATAGTTCAACCACTTCCACTTGGAGATCAAAATGGAACAAAACAGGCAACAAGGTGGAAAGAAGGGAAATGCCCAATTTAAGCAAGACATCCACTTCGAGTAAAGGTAACGAAGTTGCCCAATCTTCTAAAAATAGTGATATCAAATTTTTTAAGTGTTTAGGTAGGGGACATATAGAATCACAATGCCCTAACAAGAAGGTGATGGTAATGCAAAGGGATGGTGAAGTAGAATCTGAAAGTGAAGCAAGTGAGGGCAATTCTGAGCAAGAGTTAGATTAGAGTGAGGGGGAGGAATATCCAGTAGTAGGTAAAGCTCTGTCACTAGAAGGACTTTGAGTGTGCAAGTGAAAGAGGAGGGGGATGCACAATATGAGAACATCTTCCATACCCGCTGCCACATTGGAGGCAAAGTGTGCATAGTTGGAGGAAGTTGCACCAATGTTGCTAGCACCTTGTTGGTGGAAAAATTGAAGCTCCTAACTTTGAATCATCCACGACCTTATAAGCTGCAATGGCTAAATGAATGTGGTGAAATAAATGTCGGCAAACAAGTCTTAATTTCATGGACCATAGGGATGTACTCTACGATGTACTTTGTGATATGCTTCCTATGCATGTTAGACATTTTTTATTGGGAAGGCCATGGCAATTTGATAGGAGGGCTATACGTGATGGATTCAAGAATAGGTATTCTTTTGTAAGGCATGGTAGACCTATAACTCTTATACCCCTAACTCCCAAACAAGTGTATGAAGATCAAGTGAGATTAAAGAGTGAATATGAAAAGAAAAAACAGTGAGCTAGACAGTGCAAATGAAACAAAAACAACATAATAAGTGAAAGAAAAGAAAGAGAGAAAAAAAACAAAGAGAGAAGAAAAAGATAGAAACTCTGCTTTCTTTGCAAAAGAAGGTGAGGTCAAGGAGCTCTTATCTTAAAGGAGTCCATCTTTGTACACTTGTACAAAGAAGCATTCCTAAGTACTAACGACCTTAATCCTACTCTGCCTAGTGTTGTTTCTTCTCTTTTGCAGGAATTTGAAGATGTCTTTCTCGAGGAGATTCCCCACAGATTACCACTAATGAGAGGGATTGAACATCAAATAGATTTCATCCATAGAGCATCCATTCCAAACCATCCATCTTATAGAACAAATCCTGAGGAGACTAAGGAGCTACAATGGTAGGTTGAGGAGTTGCTAGCAAAGGGATACATATAAGAAAGCTTGAGTCTATGTGCCATGCCAGTTTGTTAGTGCCTAAAAAGGATGGATCTTAGAGAATGTGTGTTAATTGCTGAGCTATCAACAAGATAACAGTAAAGTATAGACACCCCATTCCTAGGCTAGATGATATGCTTGATGAGTTATATGACTCTTATGTTTTCTCAAAAATTGACATAAAGATTCGATACTATCAAATCCGAATGCACAAAGGAGATGAATGGAAAACAACATTTAAGACCAAGCATGGTTTATATGAGTGGTTAGTTATGCCATTTGGTTTAACCAATGCACCAAGTACATTCATGAGATTAATGAATCATGTGTTGCTAGCCTACATTGGTAAGTTTGTAGTTGTTTATTTTGATGATATCCTTGTGTATAGCAAAAGCTTATGTGAGCATGTTCAGCACCTAAAATCTGTCCTAAGTATTTTGCACAAAGAGAGCTTATATGCTAACCTCAAGAAATGTTCCTTTTTTACTGATCAATTTGTTTTTCTTGGATATGTTGTAAGTTCTAGGGGCACTGAGGTGGATGAAGAAAAGTTAAGGGCCATTCG
The DNA here is from genome assembly GCA_027575705.1 of Erythroxylum echinodendron. Lineage (NCBI taxonomy): Eukaryota > Viridiplantae > Streptophyta > Magnoliopsida > Malpighiales > Erythroxylaceae > Erythroxylum > Erythroxylum echinodendron. Next base: position 20,038,961 of record JANZXR010000009.1, read on the forward strand.
AGAGTGGCTAACACCAAAATCCATGACTGAGGTGAGGAGTTTTCATGAGTTAGCATGCTTCTATAGGAGGTTTGTTAAGGATTTCAATACCATAGCCACACCTCTAACCTAATTATTAAGAAAAGTGTAGGGTGTGGGGAGATGAACAAGCAAAAGCTTTCAACTTGATAAAGAAAGGGCTTAGTTCAGCACCATTATTGGCTTTGCCTAACTTTGCTAATACATTTGAAATTGAGTGTGATGCTTCAAATATAGGAATTGGAGCGGTTTGATGAAAGAAGGCCAACCTTTAGCTTATTTCAGTGAGAAACTTAGTGGAGCAGCCCTAAACTACCTAACTTATGACAAAGAGATTTATGCTTTGGTGAGGGTTTTGGAGACATAGCAGCATATTTGTGGCCCAAGGAGTTCATGATTCATACTGACCATGAGTCCTTAAAGCATTTGAAGGAGTTGAACCGTCGGCATGCAAAATGGATGGAGTTCCTAGAATCCTTTCCTTATACGATTAAGTACAAGCAAGCTAAGGAAAATATGGTTGCTGATGCATTATCTAGGAGGTATGCTTGACTATCTACCTTAAATGCTAAGCTATTAAGGTAGATAATTCTGGATTTGGAAAGTTTTATAGGTATGAAGGACTTCTATTTAGAGAAAACAGGTTGTGCGTGCCTAATTGTTCATTACGAGAGCTACTGGTTCAAGAATCACATGAAGGAGGTTTTATGGAACATTTTGGTGTTAAGAAGACCTTGGATGTGTTAGTTGAGCATTTCTTTTGGCCTCACATGAAGTGAGATGTGGAGAGAGTTTGAAATAGGTGCATTATATGCAAACAAGCCAAATCGAAGCCACAACCTCATAGGTTGAACAATCCCTTACCAATACCTAGCAAGCCATGGGTGGACATTTCGATGGACTTTATCTTGGGTTTGCCTAGGTCCAAATGAGGTATGGATTCTGTTGTGGTTTTTGATCGTTTCTCTAAAATGGAACATTTCATTACTTGTAGAAAAAAAGGATGATGCAAGTCACATAGCAAATCTATTTTTCAAGGAGATTGTGTGTCTACATGGAGTGCCAAAGACCATTGTTTCAAATTGGGTTGCAACGTTCTTGAGCTACTTTTGGAAGGTATTGTGGGGGTAAGCTAGGTACTAAGTTGCTATTTTCTACAACTTGTCATCCACAAACCGATGGACAAACAAAGGTCATAAATAGAACCTTATCTACAACCTTAGGTGCTATTATTCAAAAGAATCTGAAAAATTGGGAAGAATGGTTACCTCATGTTGAGTTTGCCGACAATAGAGTTATACATTCTGCTACTAATTGTTGTCCTTTTGAAGTTGTTTATGGCTTTAATCCATTAACACCTTTAGACTTGATTCCATTACCTATGAATGAACAAGCTAGTTTAGATGGCAAAAAGAAGGCTGACATGGTGAAGCAAATGCATGCAAAGGTTCGGAAACAAATAGAGAAGAGAACAGAGCAATATGCCCACCAAGTTAATAAGGATAGAAAGAAAGTGATTTTTGGATAGAGAGATTGGGTTTGGGTGCACATGCGAAAGGAAAGATTTCTAGCAAAAGGACTATCTTGCATCCGAGAGAAGATGGACCATTTCAAGCCATTGCTAAAATCAATGACAGTGCTTACAAATTGGAACTTCCAGGTGAGTATAATGTAAGTGCCACTTTCAATGTTTCTGATCTTTCCCCTTTTGATGTAGATGATTTTGATTCGAGGACGAATCCTTTTGAGGAGAGGGGGAGTGATGGAGATCAAGCCATGGAGGACATACCAAGGAGGGAGCAATCTAGTCCAGCTCAAGTTGACGATCCCTTACACATTGGAGGAGGGCCAATGACTCCAGTAAAGGCTAGAAGAATGAAAGAGCCTCTAAATGGATTAATTGAAGATGTTCGAGCCAAGCAAGAAGCCATTGGGGCTGACTTAGATGTGGGGCATCCAACCAAGCTACTTTGCATGCTGGTAGGTGGGATAGATTTGAAAGATGCCCAATTTTGGACATCCTAGAATTTTCATGTAAGTTCGTGGTCTTCTTGAGAGTTAAAGAGCACATATTGAGCTTTCCATACTGCCTAAGAATGTCTAAATTGGATTTCGTGGCTCCTCAATGGACAACCTTTATGTGGAGTTCAAAATCTGCCCATACACCGCTCTCCCTTTGCTTAGTGCGACCTTTGGCTTTAGTTGCATGTTTTGGACCTTGTTTTGATATTTTTATGCAATAATGGGCTATTTAAACTATTTAAGCCCAAGGGTTTCAGTTTTTTTGGATAACTTTTATTATTTTGGGTTTTAGTTGCTCTATTGGGCTGTTTAAGTTAATTTAGTTAATTTCAGCCTAGCTTGGGGTTAGAAGAATATTGGTCAATGGAAAGAACCCTAAGAGAACTCTTAGAACCCTAGGTAGAATGATGGTCAGTGGAAAGAATCCTAAGAGAACTTGTCTTAGGAAGACCACTCCTTCTATAAGTCAAGTGTTCTTAAAGAATACAAAGAAAGAAAAAATTCTCTCAATATTTCTCAATATTATTTCTGAATGAAAATACCCTTCAAAATACATAGAGGGTGCCTATTTATAGGAAAAACTTCCTAACTTAACGTCCTAAAGAAGAAATTAAATAAAAGGAAACAAATGAATCTCTAAAAGGAAACAAAAGAAACTTAGAAAGGTGTTGACTAGATGACCTTATTTCAAGGAAAACAAAAAAAGGAAACTAATTAAATCATAATCTGAAAATGTTGGACCTTATAGATCACGTCCTTCTCTTTATTTTAAGTGGAGCATGGTATTTTAAGTGAGTTCTCCCAATTGGACTCCATGTGGGCCTTTTGACACTTCATACTGGGCTTCAAGCAGTAAGACAATGCCTCTTGAACCTTTATGAGATGAAATCTGATTCAACAACATGGGCTCTATCTCTTGAAGGTCTTGGATCAAACAATTCAATGCTTGCTTCATTGCTTTTGCCCTAGCTCTTGTCATTGGGCCTCCAACATCTTGTGATGGATCTTTAGGAACATTAGACTTGAATGTTGGGCCTTTGATATGGGAATTTCGTTAAGCCCCTTGCCTTGCACATTTGGAATTCAAATCTGATCCAATTTCAGCTCCTAAGCCTCCTTTGGAAGCAAATCATGTCCTAGGCTTCCTTGAGGTGGATCACACCATGTATGCTTCTCTTCTTGTCTTACACATTCCCATGGTTCTCCATCAATCACTCTTAGAAGAAAGCATCATACCTTCAAGTTGAAAAATCAAAAGTTGTCAAAAAATTCTAGATTGGTTCTTATTGACGAGAGGCTAAGTACGCACACATATATATAGACTTCTGAGAATCCTTATTCTAGTAGGAAAAGGATTTCTAATTTAAATCCTATTATAATAAAAATTATATAACTTGGATAATATATTGAAATAAGAATAACATAATAGTTCTCCCTATCTAATAAAGAGTCCTAACACAATATGGATTTCAACCTTTATCTTTGATGTCAATTTAATTCTCAATCCTCATCCCACCAAATTAAAGCTTATTATTAATTGATCTTTCTTTTATTTCTTGATATGGAAACCCCAAGAAAATAAGGTTCTTGAAACCCCCTAATCCTATTGAATCAAATCCCCAATCTTTCTATTCTAAGAACATGCTAGTTCAAACCCAAATTATATGAAATTGAGACCCAAACCCAAAGAAAATAGAAGAATTGAACACGCCACAAGCTATTACCTTGATAAGTATGCAATCCTTGAAGTAACAACAAGACGAATAGGCCTTTCTTGAAGAGAATATCTATGAATTTTATTAATCAACTAATCTGAAGTTTGCAAGGATAAAATAAGGTCTTATACCCTTGCTCACGTCCTAACCCTAAAAGGATTGGTTACAAACCCATTTAATGCTAAAAACAAGCCTAATTCTAACTTGTTTAGGAGTTATAGCCCAATAACGCAATCTGATCCTAATCCACTTAGAACTGGGCTAAACTAACTTAAATAAGTCCAAAATAACTTAAATAAACCTAAGGGAAGGGAATGGGCCTAATGGAGGCATAAAATAAGCTAAGGCAAGCTTACAGATGAATACCCAATCCATAACAAGTCTTTTGGCCCTAATAAATAAAGGATAAATAACTTTTCTAATGTATTAAATTAAGCCCATAAGAATAATTGAACTTGTCTTGAAATTTGGCTAAGTATTAGCCTCTCCACAAACCCTCTCTAGAAGAATCACTAGCTTGACTACTCCACTTGAATTCTCCATGGATGGTTTGGCCTTGTCATCAAGGTGAGATGTAATATGACTTTGAACAAACCCTTGAAGTGCTTGTTTAAGCCTTGCTACATGTTGCCTTGTATAGGTCCGCTTGGCAAAGTAAGCTTGTCTTGGCATTTGGCACCTTGATCTCCATTGCTACTATGACTTCTCGTATCATTTCCTCCCTCCTTAAAAGGATTATTATCAAATGGAGAGAGATCAACAACATTAAATGTAGCAGATACTTGATACTCACCTAGAAAATCAATCTTGTAGGAATTATCATTAATCTTTTCAAGGACTTGGAAAGGTCCATTGCCTGTAGGATCTAACTTGGATTTCCTTTGCTTAGGAAATCTCTCTTTCTTGAAATGCACCCAAACCCAATCACCAGGCTCAAATTGCATCAACTTTCGCCCTTGATTAGCTCCTTGTGGATATGCTTTATTCTGCTCTTCTATATCCTGTCTTGCCTTCTCATAAATGTTGTGCACCATTTATCATATTGCCATAGTCTTCCTAATAGTAAATGACCAGCATTCATAGGAACTACATCAAACAACATTTCATCAGAATATTTCCTAATTGAGAATGCCACTAGCACTTGCTTGTTCACCCTAACCTCTCCACACTCATCAAGCCATTGCAACTTATAAGGACTGGAGTGCTTAATGAGAGGCAGCCCCAATTTTCTCAACCAAAATCGTGCTTGCAATATTGGTGCAACTACCTCCATCAATTATTAAACTACACATCTTATCCTTAATTAAACATCTGGTGTGGAATATGTTCTCCCTTTGTTCATCAATTTCTATCTTTTCTTGTGTATTGAGAGCTCGCCTCACTACTAGTGCTTTGGTCTGGACTGGTTGCTCAACTTCTTCATTAGTGCAATCCTCCAACTCAGGCATATCATCTCCATCACTATCTTTTGATTTAATTACCCCATCTCTCAAATGCGTGATCTTCCTATTGGGACATTAGTTTGCCGTATGACCCGAACCCAAACACTTGAAGCATTTGATGTTTCTTTGTGTAGTGCTAGGATTTTTATCATTAGATGTAGCGCACCTTTAGAGGCTGTCCACTTTTCCTTGGACTTGTCCTTATTGTCATAGGACTTATCCTTGCTCTTTTCCTCCTTCTTGGGCCATTTAGGACCCAAGAATTTGAAGGTCCCGAGGTGTTGCCCTTGCTGAAGCTTTTTCCCTTCAATTGCTTCTTAATCTTCATAGTCATGCTTACCATGTCCTCCAAGTATTGATGAAGCTATAACACGTTGGCTATCTCTTTGTTTAGACTAGCAAGGAATAGAGCCATTGTAGCCTCTCTATCCTCTTCTATGTTATCTCTTATCATAGCTATCTCCATATCCTTGTGGTAATCTTCCAAGCTCTTCGTGCCTTGCCTCAATTTTTTGAGTTTTTGATGCAACTCCCTATAGTAGTAACTTGGCACGAATCTCTTTTTCATGGTGCCTTTCATCTCATTCTAGGTTTCAACCGGTCCTTCTCCAATTTGTCTTCTACTAACCATCAGTTGATTCCACCCAATAGCAGCATAATCAGAGAACTCAACTGCTGCCAGCTTCACCTTCTTCTCCTCAGAATAGTTGCGGTAGGCAAATATCATCTCTACTTTCCTTTCCCACTCCAAGTAGGCATCTGCATCATTCCTTCCTTAAAATGTTGGCATCTTCATTTTGATACTACCAATGTTTCTATCTACCTTTTTAGTCTCTCCCTCCTCTCTGCCTCTTCCAGCTCTTCCTCTATAACCACCTCTATTTTGGCCTCTATCTCCTCTACCACCTCTTGCATTGTTTTGGCCTCCATACCACTCTTCCTTATCAAATCCATCTTCATCTTGCTCCTCCTCATAGTGATAATGATTATTAACTGGAGGGTTCTCTCTTCTTCTTGTCCCATTATTCCCTGAAGATTTGGCTTGAATAGTTTTGAGAAGCCTATCTTTCCTTTCAAAGTTTCTATCCTGCTACTCAAACTTGTCTTTGACTTCAAGTAATATAGTCTCTATTCTCTTTAACTAATTTTGCATTGCTTCAAGAGTAAAGAACGTATTTCATTGGTCTTCTCCACTCCCATCACTATTTCCATATTTATTTCTATTATGAGACATGATTAGTTCCTGCAAGAAAATGTTAGAAGACTCGCAACACTCTCTCATGTGTTTCTCTCTCGAACAAAATTTCCCACTCGTGTTTTACCAATAATATGGTTTTCTCTATATAATCTCTCACTCTTGTCTTTTTCTGCTTAAGTGCCTCCTTTATTGTTACTCTTCAGGATCACTTCAACAAGATCAAGGAAATCAACAAGCAACAAGTTCAAGTAG
>JANZXR010000009.1:20056753-20077206 GCA_027575705.1 Erythroxylum echinodendron
TCATAAATGGGGCCTTATATTAGCCTGCAATATTCATAACAATTCCTTAGTTGGAACATAATACTGGGGTTATACCAATATTAGTACACATGTAGTGGTTCCATATATTATGGACTGGATACATTATTGGCTATTATCACCTTAACTAAGAGTGTACATGTATACATGTGTGCCAATGGCCATACAATTTTTGCTTATAAATATGGACTAGGTACATTACCTACCGTTTTATTGCCTATTAGTATGAGAATACTATGGATGTGTATGTATAAATTGTGATACATGTCCTACATGTATAATAATTTATACATGAACATCTTTATTCTATGTATACACACATAGTAGGTATTTTTTACCTACTACACGTTTATATAATATGTAGCATATAAGGATGTGATAGCTATGGGTACTCATTAATTCCAGATAACATGGTAGCCAACCTAATTACCCACGTTAGATTTGTCAGGTGCATGGTAACCAACCATTATTTGTACAGATATGGACCAAGATTCAGGCATACTACTATGGCATGAATGTAGTAACTGTATGGGACCTACAGTAACTAATGGCATATATTTAACATTACATGTATGTTATGCTATATGTACCATAACATGTGTCATAATCATAGTGTCAATTATTTAACTCCCATGGTTACAATCCCTCTATAGTTACCATTTCATAACCATATAATGCATTACATTTGGTACAATTATACCATTTATGTCTACCTCCATGATTGGTATAGAGTATATGCTTGGTAACCGGCATATTACATATATATACCATCATTGGACATGCCCTTTCCTAAGATATGCATCATTGGATACAGTGACAGTAAACTAGTTATGAGTGTACCTATGCACATATGGCTGCATAGGATGTCTACCATATGACATGCTTAACGGTATAATAGGTACACTGTGTTAAAGCATATCCTAGGTACACTCTGCTACATTATATGGTATACAAGGTGTAATGATGGTATAATTGACTTTATAGTTACAATGTGGGTGATGTGTATGGTGATGCGTCCTTGTACCTATTAACTATGCATATGGCTAGCATACAATACTTTAGGCTGGATAACTTTAGACATATCACAACCATGTTGTCTACCCATGGGATAATGCAATATCCTATGGGTAAACCATTGGATATAGTTATTTTTACAACTAGATGTATAAGATTATACCACTTGCCATACAACTATATATATCACCATAGTGCCTTTGTATGTAGGATAGTTTACCTATAGGATGTCAATCAACACATTACATCCATGATACAAAATGAGCCCATCCCCCTACAATCAGCTCATCACATCCATGATAATGAGTGGTATTGTTACACATAACAAAATGTAGGTATAATTGATAAATACATACCTATATGTACTTGTGTATATAACAACCTAGTTCGTTATGTTTTATGGCATAGTTTGATATGTGTTTATCAACAAGGTATAGACCACCATAATTAGTTACCTGACATTCATGGCATTACCACTAGATTATGACTGTAGGTATGCACATGGAGTACTATATTGCCCATATGCATACTAATATTTGATAGTACATGTAACCCATTGGATATGTTTATGTGGTACCTCTGTCATTAATAGGTTATATAACTAGATATACCATGGTACTGTGTTGATAGCCATTGTATATCATAATATAGACCATAATTAGTTAAGCCACATGTTAGGGTGCATACAGTTATATCATGTATGATGTATACATCATACCCATAATATGTGGGTATACATTATGTACAGTCACCATATAGGTATTTATGCTAAGGGGTATTATACTTAGTGTATAATGTACTTGCACTATCAGATTAACAATTTATACAACCACAGAATGGCAGCCCTAGATTATGATATCTTCTAGCATTATATTTTGTGAATAGGTATGTATAAACAGTACACTGTTTATACATACTATATGGGTACAATCCCATACATTGTTACCCAATGTTACAGCATATTATTATGGTATGATACACCCACAGACTCAAATTAATATTATACAAGCCTTTTGCGGAGGTACCACACTACAATGATTGATATCCAATAGGATATACCCATCAAGAGTGTATTGCATCATCCAACTTATTTGTACCTTCTAATTATCCTAATGCACTGAGTTATACCAATACTTCAGAGTCTGTCTCACCTATATACAAGGATATCCATGGATATGGCTATATCCATTCAATCCTAATGGTACTGATACCATTACAGGGTATTGCATACTTACATATCCATAATTATGACTTTATAGTGCAGTACCCACAATGAAGATATCTATTATAGTAGACCAGGGGTATATATGTCTTGATATAGTATGTCAAACAAGGGTAATTCTTAATACTATGTATATACATATTATATCTTCGCTGGTGCATATCCCATATGTATAATGGTACTAATTAACAACACTCCTATACATTATCTAGATATCAGCCATAGGTGAGTAATTATATCTATGTCATATATAGTAGTAGCATCCCATACCAAGCTGCACATCATATATTGATGACATATATTATAGGTCACTTGTTTACTCCTGTATGGTTATATACTGTAACTACAATGTTCACATGTTTTACACTTACATAATGTATAATTCGTATGTACCCACAAGTTACTATGGTTATGTAATATATATAAATAGTATAGCACCAATATGCTTGGTATGCAGGGTTACTTAAGGTATGCGCAAGTGGAGTGTAATAATTATGGGATTGATGTTATAATACATACCATGAAATATACACTTATGGGATAGATGTATATTTATCCCATACCATGGCTATTGAGGGAACATTCATGTAGGCTAACAGGTATGATAACTATCTACCTGTTATGGGTAGATAGTCATGTGACATTGTTTGCTTGAGACAACCATTGTATACCACTTATGCCTATCTTATAATGTGTATGTATACTATAGTGCTAGTATATCAAGGAAGGGATCTTTATTTGAATGGTGTGATCTAGAAAAGACAATGAGAGATACAAACACAGGTAACCACTACTTAGTAATGTAGCACCTAAATACATTAGGTGCTACATTAAAGGCATTATTGAGATACTAAGGTAAACGTCCTATAGGTGTATACTATTGCAGGTACATTTGTAAGTATACATTACTACCTTAGCAAATTTACATAACCATGTATACATGGTATCTCTTGCAATGCCATATATCAATTATTGTGTGGAGATATAGTCCTAGTGGTACTGTAGGTACCTAATGTATAGGGTACTGACCCTATACAGGAATATGACAAAGTAGTAGTTATGTATACTCATGAACTCAAACCAACCACAAGTCCATTACTCCTATAATTGTACCTATCTAGATAAAAATGGATGTGTCGAACCCCATGGAGACACATGACCAGGTAAAGGACATATGCTTGTGGTGGATACAAGTACCTTGGCCACTACTTACATACATGTATTATAAATTTACATGATAATAGACTTTATAATATCATACTTACCATTATACAGGACATCTATACATGTGATGGGGTCTTTTCTGATATACACATAACATGGTGTAACCTTATTACATATAGCAGGTGGGGAGAATGGTATGTCATCCCCTTCGAACTATCATATATCAATTGTGTACATAGAACACATCATTGTATTCTATATCCACATAATTACAACACTTTATAATAGTGTTAGACACATGACTAGGAAAATGTAACAAATAATCGATGATATATACACCCACATATAATTATAGCACTATATTAAATACGTGGTACAATCCATGCCTAACATAATATGGATTGTCATCAAATTACGTATATACCTGCTATCAATTATTTTGTTATACATTCCTAGTCATGTGTCCAACATTATTACATACTATCATTAGGTACATAACATATGTTCCACAATGTTGGTAAGATATGACATCCCCTTGATATAGGCTATACACATGAGTTATACATATTCTGACCTACAGTTATGGGACACATAACCTATACCATATATTATCATGTGTATAGTTACACATGGAATAAATGATAATCGCAACTATTAATGTGATATGGTATAATATGGTACTATAGACACAATGACATGTATCTATAGTACCATACAAGATGTACTATAGATACATGTAATTAAGATGTATTTATACCCTAGACATAAATGGTATAACTTACATAACATTTGATGGCTTATGAGATGCAGACATATATGATATTATATGATATTAAATGCCCATAACATATGGAATTGTTTACACACATTGTGGGGTATACAGGTTGTGTCATTCCAATTAGAGAATACTTATACAATTATCCTTTAAGTAACAAGGAATGGATATAACGGTAAGGTGAGTAAACCATGGTATTGATCATTGTGATTATGTACTATGATCAATTGCGACCATACATACAACAGATGGAACTTATAATGGTTGCATTCATCCACATGTTTATATGGATTATCACATGAGTATGTCATACTATACATGACTTTATGTCATACTCCCATGATATAGATGGGAGTAATGGAATACATTACTCCCATGTATATGTCACAGTAACATACCATATAAAGTGTACATATAATCTTTAAACCCACACATATCTCATGATAGTACACTATACATATGTACACATTTAGTGTCAAACTATCTTTGACAATTACATATTACCATGATATATACACATTGTACATGTGGGCACCTCCATAATACCAATATGCATTGTATAGTATGTCTATCATGGGTATTATATATAATCTTACTAGTACATATAAGTTAGTACAACCATTTGTATACTAGGGTGTATAGGGTCCCTATATGAATTTAGATAGATATAGTATATGGTATCATTTAGGAATATGTGCAGAAGTATAGTATATACAAGTTGTTATATACATGGTAGTTTAGGTATTTAGTATGTCCTGGTGTACTAATAATATGTGGGTACAAAAGATCCGTATATAACCATACCTAGAGAATAGCTATTAGGCACCAATGTAGATATAATACAAATCCATATCTCTTCACCCAAATATCAATTATAAATATGATTAGTCCCATATATTTACTAGGTATAAATATATGCAATACTGTATAATCCTCATATATGTCATAAGTGACTTACCAAGCATATGCCATGTGTATACCATTACTTACATATGTATGAGATATTTACAAACCTGTTAGCCTTAATATAGACCCAAATCAATACCATGTGCATATGATAAATACCTTATTAGTTATACCTAAAATACTTACCATGGAACACTATCCTAAATTAAGGTTGGATACATCCATGTAACCTAAGTTGACTATTACGATTATACACTGTAAATATAATCATGACATATTTTTAGTGTGATATATAGGTGTAACTAATCTAGCATACACATTTATAGTGACTATATCCCTAGTATTGTGTATTACCTTCATATATAGCCGTTGTATCAAAAAGCTATATACTAATATATGGTACATACCTTATAGCTACCATTCATATAATATTACCATAACTAATTCATATATAGCTTTTGGATGACCATAATGTGCCTATGTCATGTGCATCATACATTCTTGGCCGCTAGTTGAACATAACCATGTTATACTAGTGTTATACTTCGGTTGTACTCATAAATCTCACTGATACCATCACATAATTATGGCCTAAATGTATGTCACCCTGCATTATACAGATGACATTCCCATTTATGGTATAGTATGGACCCAAACTATTGTTGTATGTAACAATGGTACACATTTAGGCACCTGTATTTACTAATGGTATCCTATTATATACCCATCAAATTAGTATGGCATGAAAATCATAACTATAATACCATTAGTTATATGAAAATGTAGGCATTAAACTATGGACGAATGTAAGCATACATTAGGTTAGTATAATATAACGTTACATACCTGCATGTAACACACTACCAACCATGTATACAACATAGGACTGTTCCATGTAATTATTACATATAATCCATTTAAGATTATAGTAAATGCATGGTTTGTAAGCCTATATGAATGTAAACATGGTTTGTACTATCCTACATACAAAGGCACAGAATGTGCTATGGATGGGCCCATTGTTAGTGTGGCACCTTAATATAATATGGTATTGTCATATTAGTGGGCACATGGTCTATACCTTGTATAGGTCAATGTATGTAAGTGGCTATATACATATATCCTCATTTGGATGTCCATACTAATATGTATTAGGCAGACATATACATTTTGTAATATGGTACCAAACAACTATAACTACATCATTATGGCATACAGCTTGGTTAGATACCTGGAATGTGTCACAATAACATAACATTATGTATTATATGGTATCTGTAATATTGGCATTATATTACAAGTTACCCATGCAAATTGGCTACTATCACATGTATAATTACATATGACACTAAACTATATGAAGGTATGGTTCAATATACTACAATATTGAAAATACCTATATACCGTAGCCCTAGGAATATTATGTACCATAATATAGACATAAGATATACAAACACTATCTATAGTCTATAGCTATATATAGTGTTTGTATATCTTAATGATAGCCTTATGTCTTGGGCTATGGTATATCTAATAAATATACCTAGGGCCTACTAGGTAATATGGACATATGCATACACTAGTGATAATGCCATATGTTATGGTAACTATCTAACGCCACTACACTGTTATTATAGTGTAGAATATGATAGTCATAAATCACATATGAAAGATATACACATATGAACCACTCATGTAGGTACAATGTCACCAATTCATATGTTTGTTGGACCATATGTCTACCATATAGTGGAGTATATACCATCATACTAAAGATAGTGGCAACATACATCGTTTACACAAGGTATGGGTATCATAGTCATGTTCATTCCACCTCAGACTTACAATGGTGTTATTATGAATAATTATACACCTCCTTATGTACAAATTTTGACAGTATGTTATACGTGCTGTGGAGGGTTATTAATACTCCCATAGATAATGAGTAATGTTACATAGTTTACAGTATTGCCATCATCTAATATGTGGACATGTAATATATGTAAATGGTAATGGTGATATGACATATATTATGACCATTGTGATAATATAAGTACATGCATATTAACACAAGTGGGTAATGGTGAGCATATGGAATGATTTCATATGTAATTTACACAGATTATGCACAATCTCCATTGGTATTCTAAATAAAAGGTCAAGTGAACACATGTAAAAGAATAAGACAGTCCACTATAATACCCATAACTTTATACTATCACATGACAAGCCGACATACCTATGTGATATTCTGTAATTGTAGGACAAGCATGAAAACCATGTGAAATAAACCCCTTATAGGTTCCAATTGTAGTGATTTATTGGGTGCATAGGCCTATGATACTTATCAAATATATGTACCCAGAGCAATACACTATGTCAAGTAAGGTATAGAAATATATGTACACAGAGCTATATACTATGTCAGGTAAGGTATAGAAATATATTTATGCAGAGCTATATACTATTTCAAGTAAGGTATATACTATACATATGGGTTCTAGAAATGTATACTTCATACCAAGTGTAAGACATAATGCCTTAGTGTAGGCAATCAATACTATTACCTTGTAGACATTTACATCGATCCGGTTAGTTAACTAAGTCATGTTGTTATTAAACTCATTAGGCACCCTGTGGTATTAGATAGTTATAATAAATGTCTACACTAACTGGTAATAGTATTGATTGCCAATTTAACATATTACCCATGTTTTAGTGATATGGGTATACTATCCTAACCCATATGACACATGATAATTGCCCAACATATCAAGTGGGCTATATGATAAGTCGTACAGTAATTCAGGTACTATAACATCACATAAGATATCATATTGATTTGGACCATATTATGATTAAGACATACCATATGGTAGATCTTAATACCATAAGTACCTAATGGTATTTAGGTACTTATGGTATTAAGATCAGAAAGTTATTAAGTGCAGTTACCATTAGATGCTTGTATCCAAAATATCCATGGGTAACATATCACTAACTTATAACAATATGACATCCATGAACTGTACCGTGTTAAAATAGTACAGACTCATTAGTAGAGATCATGTATGGGATCTGTACTAATGAGTCTATAATATTTATGTAGGTACAACCTATTGTTGGGCATACCTTAGCAAATGTATACACATGCCCATAAGTGAGTGGGCCAAGGTATGTAATGAGTAGGTATTACCTAGGATGGCAATATAGATAACCTAAATCCCAATATACATACTTACACAATGGGTATGTTATATATTGTGAAGTGTACATGTAATTGATCAAGGCATGATGGGCCATTAATATCCTAAAATGCATAAATATCAAGTGTGTATATGTGTCATACATAAATACTATATAAAATTACATTCTATATAATCTGTCCCCAAGGTATATTTACAATACATGAGAGATCTAGTATAGGGATATGGCTTGCTCGTGCTAGTAAAGTGGTCATAACACACATAATGTATAGAATAGTGGTACTTTTAGGCATAGTATAATGACAACAAAGTAACTATGAATTTTTCCAATAGTACTTATAGGTTAGGGTATCCCATAATAGACTATGCACATAACAGGTCATGGCCAATCACTCCTGGAGCGTTTCCTAAAACTTAATGTATTATATCCATCTTCCATATTATATCTCATCTTCCATATTATACTCACACATGTATTATATCACATCTTCCATATAATACCCATCCTTGTGCATTTGTAAGGGGTATTGTATATATCGATGGCTACTAATCAGTTATTAGTAGATGTGACACATAGTATATTACCCATTAGCACATGTATGGGCATATACAAGTGTAACCCATGATTTGTATATATTTAAGTGTGTCTATATATCATAACTAGTCTCAAGCATATAATGGACAGTATACATCAAACTAATGTCCATGCTTTTTTATGTCAGTTACATATACCAAACATATTATTAGCAAGATAGTAAAATTTATTGCTAATACCATAATGTAGGATGTGATAATTAGGTAGATTAGCATATGGACTGTGCATGAATATCATAGAGTTTATGATATTCCATATTTATGCACAATCCATATGCTCACCAATAAACATTTGGATATACTATGGTATGTATGGTAGAAATGTACACAATGGGTTCCAGTGTCACTGAGGATATCCAACCAAAAGTCTTGAGGTATTACCAACCTGTGACAAAACACGTTTACCAATCAAATTGGTATTATGACAATCCTTTTGAGATCTTCTAGCTAGAAGTACAACACCAGTATAATGTATATACTTCTGTTTCATTAAAGGCCTATGTATCATGTATGTAAAACCTATATTATGGCCATACATTATATTGGTCCTGTTATAAGGAAATGTTACATGGATAATGATAATCCCAAACATATAGTACATACATTCAAAGGCATGCTAATGTATTCTTACCACATCATAAAGTGGACATGGTAGATGTCAAGGTTGTCCATACATATACAAGTGTCTAAACATTACACTTGACAGCCAGGATTAAATGTATCCAATACCTGTCAATGTGCTACCCTAATGCATATTATAAGTAGACATCATATATAGGGTATAGTACTATATGACTCAGGGTTGTATACCAAAGTTATTGCATTATAGGTTATATATGAATACCTCATATACTCTGGTATACAACTATACCCACAGTAATTCACGTTACCTACATCACATGGATATGCACCATACCTGCATACATTTGTTATAGATTGGCTGTATAATTACCTAATATATCATAAAGGTATATACATGTATAGTGTCTACTATACTAAGTGGGGATGCATGGTATACCAGTTAGACATATGATACCGCATTATAGTTATGTATAAGGATTTTATACATCTGATGGTACATCCCTATCACGGTATCAACCATGATACATATACTATTATAAGCCACACTACATGGCAAGTGCTAACTATAATTTACCAACCAATTAGCGCATAAATACATGCTACTGTCTGACTCTTGCATGGGTATCTAACATATTGGCTATGGGTATCTAACATATTGCAAGTAATAGTGATGTTTTACCAATATGGGTGATGTGGACCCAACAAGAACGTGTTTTTGAACCCATTAATCAAATTTAGAAAACAAATTTCCAGGACCAGTTGGAATATG
Source organism: Erythroxylum echinodendron (assembly GCA_027575705.1). Taxonomy (NCBI): domain Eukaryota; kingdom Viridiplantae; phylum Streptophyta; class Magnoliopsida; order Malpighiales; family Erythroxylaceae; genus Erythroxylum; species Erythroxylum echinodendron. The sequence continues at coordinate 20,067,004 of JANZXR010000009.1, forward strand.
TAACAATGGAAAGACCTTTAACCCATTGCTTAGAGATACAAGAACCGAAGGTATTGGGAAGGGATGATGCCACAAACACTATGGAAAGGTGTTTGATAATTCTCTCACAAGGATTTAACCTAGATGAGTTTTTAGTTCTAAGAAGAACCAAGAGTTATGAAGAGAAACTCACTTTTCAATTTATAATTCATGATCCCCCGTTACAATTGTTTTTGATGGCTAACTAAATTTTTTCTAGGTTAAAGAAACCTAACAAACCCTAACTAAGCAAAATAAGCCCAAAACAAAGTAGGCTGGGCTGAAATTAACTAAATTAACTTAAACAACCCAATAGAGCAACTAAAACCCAAAATAATAAAAGTTATCCAAACAAGTTGAAACCCTTGGGCTTAAATAGTTTAAATAGTCCATTATTACATAAAAATACCAAAACAAGGTCAAAAACACAAAATTAAAGCCAAAAGGTTGCACTAAGCAAAGGAAGAGCGATGTATGGGTAGATTCTGGACTCCATAGAAAGCTTATCGTTGAGGAGTCAAAAGAACTTTGATTTAGACGTTCTTGAGCATTTTGAAAAGCTCAAGATGTCCTCTTCAGCTCTCATGAAGACCAGTAACTCAAATGAAAGCTCTAAAGTGTCCAAAATTGGACATCTTTCAAATCTATCCCATCTGCCAACATGCAAAGTAGCTTGGTTGGATGCCCCACATGTAAGTCAGCTACAATGGCTTTTTGCTTGGCCCGAACATCTTAAATTAGTCCATTTGAAGCCTCTTTCATTCTTCTAGCCTTTGCTCAAGTGATTGGCCCTCCTCCAATGTGTAAAGGATCATCAACTTGAGCTAGAGTAGATTGTTCCCTCCTTGGTATGCCCTCCATGGCTTGATCTCCATCATTCCCCCTCTCCTCAAAAGGATTCGTCCTCAAATCAAAATCATCTGTATCAAAAGGGGAAAGATCAGAAACATTGAAAGTGGCACTTATATTATACTCACCAGGAAGTTCCAATTTGCAGGCATTGTCATTGATTTTAACAATGACTCGAAATGGTCCATCTCCTCTCGGATGCAACTTGGATAGTCTTTTTGCTAGAAATATATCCTTTCACATGTGCACCCAAACCCAATCTTCTGATTCAAAAATCACTTTATTTCTACCCTTATTATCTTGGTGGGCATATTGCTCTATTCTCTTCTCTATTTGTTACTGAACCTTTGCGTGCATTTGCTTCACCATATCAGCCTTCTTTTTCCCACCTAAACTAGCTTGTTCATTCACAGGTAATGGAATCAAGTCTAAAGGTGTTAATGGATTAAAGCCATAAACAACTTCAAAAGGAGAACAATTAGTAGCATAATGCATAACTGTATTGTAGGCAAACTCAACAAGAGGTAAACATTCTTCCCAATTTTTCAGATTCTTTTGAATAATAGCACACAAGATTGTAGACAAGATTCTATTTACTACCTCTGTTTCTCCATCGGTTTGTGGATGACAAGTTGTAGAAAATAGCAACTTAGTACCTAGCTTACCCCACAATAACTTCCAAAAGTAGCTCAAGAACTTTACATCCTGATCTGAAACAATGGTCTCTGGCGCTCCATGTAGACGCATAATCTCCTTAAAAAATAGGTTTGTTATGTGACTTGCATCATTCATTTTCCTACAAACAATGAAATGTGCCATTTTAGAGAAACAATTAACAACCATGAAAACAAAATTCATACCTCATTTGGACCTAGGCAAACCTAAGATAAAGTCAATTGAAATGTCCACCTGTGGCTTGCTAGGTATTGGTAAGGGATTGTATAGCCCATAAGGATGTGACTTTGATTTGGCTTGTTTGCATGTAATACACCGATTGCAAACTCTCTCCACATCTCGCTTCATGTAAGGCCAAAAGAAATGCTCAACTAATATATCCAAAGTCTTCTTAACACCGAAATGTCCCATAAGACCTCGTCCATGTGATTCTCAAGCCAGTAACTCTCATAATGACAATTAGGCATGCGTAACCTATTTTCTCTAAATAGAAATCCTTCATGCCTATAAAACTTTCCAAATCTAGAATTAGCACAAGCTTCAAACACATTAGCAAAATCAGGATCATTAGCATACAAATCCTTTATATAATCAAATCCTAATAGCTTAGTATTTAAAGTAGATAGTAAAGCATACCTCCTAAATAATGCACCAGCAACCATATTTTCCTTACCTTGCTTTTACTTAATCACATAAGGAAAAGATTCTAAGAACTCCATCCATTTTGCATGCCGACGATTCAACTTACCTTGGCCCTTCAAATGCTTTAAGGACTCATGGTTAGTATGAATCACAAACTCCTTGGGCCATAAATAATGCTGCCATGTCTCCAAAGCCCTCACTAAAGCACGCATCTCTTTGTCATAAGGTGGGTAGTTTAGGGCTGCTCCACTAAGTTTCTCACTGAAATAAGCTAAAGGTCGGCCTTCTTGCATCAAAACCACTTCAATTCCTATACTTTAAGTATCATACTCAATTTCAAATGTGTTAGCAAAGTTAGGCAAAGATAATAATGGTGTTGAACTAAGTCTTTCCTTTATCAAGTTGAAAGCTTTCTCTTGTTCATCTCCCCACTTGAACCCTAAACTTTTCTTGATAATTTCGATTAGAGGTGTAGCTATGGTACTGAAATCCTTAACAAACGTCCTACAGAAGCTTTCTAACCCTTGAAAACTCCTCACCTCAGTCATGAATTTTAGTGTTGGCCACTCTCAAATGGCCCTTACCTTTTCTTCATCTACCTTAATGCCCCTAGAACTTACGACATATCCAAGAAAAACAACTTTATCAGTACAAAAGGAACATTTTTTGAGGTTCACATATTAGCACTCTTTGAGCAAAATACTTAGGACAGATTTTAGGTGCTGAACATGCTCACCTAAGATTTTGCTATGCATAAGGATATCATCAAAATAAACAACTACAAACTTACCAATGTAGGCGCGTAACACATTATTCATTAATCTTATGAATGTACTTGGAGCATTGGTTAAGCCAAATGGCATAACTAACCACTCATATAGACCATGCTTGGTCTTAAATGTTGTTTTCCATTCATATCCTTTGCGCATTCAGATTTGATGGTATCCACGAGAAAATATAAGAGCCATATAACGCATCAAGCAGATCATCTAGCCTAGGAATGAGATGTCTATACTTTACCGTTATCTTGTTGATAGCTCGACAATCAACACACATTCTCCAAAATCCATCCTTTTTAGGCACTAACAACACTGGCACGACACATGACTCAAGCTTTCTCGGATGTATCCCTTTGCTAACAACTCCTTAACCTACCGTTCTAGTTCCTTAGTCTCCTAAGATTTGTCTTATAAGCGGGCCGGTTTGGAACGGATGCTCTGTGGATGAAATCTATTTGATGTTTAATCCCTCTCATTTGTGGTAATCCATGGGGAATCTCCTCAGGAAAGACATCTTCAAATTCCTACAAAAGAGAAGAAACAACACTAGGCAGAATAGGATTAAGGTTGTTAGTACTTAGGAATGCTTCTTTGTACAAGAGTACAAAGATGGACTCCTTTAAGATAAGAGCTCTCTTGACCTCACCTTCTTTTGCAAAGAAAGAAGAGTTTCAATCTTTTTCTTCTCTCTTTGTTTTCTTTTTTCTTTCCTTCTTTTATTTCTCTTTTTCTGCTTCTTTTGTTTCTTTTTCACTCTCTTTCTTTGTTTTCTCTTTTTCTTTTGTTTTTGTTTCTTTTGTACTCTCTAACTCACTCTTTTTCTTTTCATATTCACTCTTTAATCTCACTTGATCTTCATACACTTGTTTAGGAGTTAGGATACAAGAGTTATAGGTCTATACCATGCATTACAAAAGAACACCTATTTTTGAATCCATCATGCATAGCCCTCCTATCAAATTACCATGGCCTTCCCAACAACAAATGTCCAGTATGCATAGGAAGCACATCACAAAGTACATCATCACTATATCTCCCTATGGTTAACAAAATTAAGACTTATTTGCTGTCCTTTATTTCACCACATTCATTTAGCCGTTGCAGCTTATAAAGCTGCGGATGCTTCAAAGTTGGGAGCTTTAATTTTTCCACTAACAAGGTGCTAGAAACATTGGTGCAACTTCCTCCATCTATGATCATGCTACACACTTTGCCTCCAATATGGCAGAGGGTATGGAAGATGTTCTTATGTTGTGCATCCTCCTCCTCTTTCACTTGCACACTCAAAGTCCTTCTAGTGACAAGAGCTTCACTAACTACTGGATATTCCCCCTTGCTCTCATCTAGCTCTTGCTCAGAATTGGCCTCACTTGCTTTGCCATCCCTCCACATCACCATCACCTTCTTATTAGGGTATTGTGATGCTATATGGCCCCTACCCAAACACTTAAAACATTTGATATCACTATTTTCAGAAGATTGGGCAACTTCTTTACCTTTACTCGTAGTGGGCGTCTTGCTTAAATTAGGCATTTCCCTTCTTTCCACCTTGATGTCTGTTTTGTTCCATTTTGATCTCCAAGTGGAAGTGGTCAAACTATGTTTGGAACCCCTCTCTTAAGTTTCTGTTCCACCTTCATGGCCATTTGCACCATGTCCTCAAGTTCCACATAGTGTTACATCTCCACTACATCCGTAATATCTCTATTCAAGACCTTTAAGAAGCATGCCATGGTTGCTTCTTGGTTTTCCTGTAGATCAGCTCGAATCACGCCCAACTCCATTTCTTGGTGGTACTCTTCCACACTTTTCGACCTTTGGTGAGGCTATGTAACTTATTGTACAAATCTCGATAGTTGTGGGATGGGACAAATCTCTTCCTCATGATAGCCTTCATTTCCTCCCAAGTTTCAATGGACCTCTCACAATTGCATCTCCTAGATAAAACAAGGTGATCCCACCAAATAAAAGTATAGTCAGTCAACTGAACAGCAATAAGTTTTACGTTTTTCTCTTCGGAGTAATTATGGCAATCAAAAACTCACTCTACTGACTTCTCCAACTCCAAATAAGCCTTTGGATCACCTTTTCCTTGGAAGCGAGGAATATTAAACTTATTGTTGCCTAAATTTCTATCCACTTAATCCACAACTCTTCTCCTTTATTTGTTTTTGATAAATAAACATGATTAGTTTATTTGGGGTATTGTTATATTATTTTACCTTGGAGTTAAATAGCATGTTAATGTGGGTAAGATAATATGATATAGGTTAAGGGAATTCAAGTTTAAGGTGGTAAATTGGCATAAGGGGTATTTTAGGCAAGTCCCTTAAGGATGAAAGAACATAAGTTTGTAAGTAAGGGCAAAATGGACCTTGTACAATTTCTAAGGGCAAAAAAGGGAAGAAAATGTGGTGTCTTTCATTTGAAGAAGAGAGAAAAACGAAATTGAAGAAAGAAGGGAGAGCGTTTCGGTGGTTGAGAAAAAAAAGAGAGAGTTAAGCTAGGGTTTCTTCATTTCTTAGCAATCAAGAGTGACTTTTGAAGTAATTCAAGAAGGAAAAAGGAAAAGGAAGGTTAAAGCTTCCATTAGAGCCAAAAAAAAAATCATTGTTGGGTGAAGATTCAAGGTAAGTTGATTTTTAATCTTTTGGAGTTTTGAAAGGTTTTTGGTTCAAAGAGCTTGGGAAATGAATGAGTTTAAGTATTCTAGGATCAATTTCATGCTTTTGGTTGTGGATAATGCTTTTAAGTATGTTTTGTATTTATGTATTCTAGGATCAATTTCACTCCAGTTTGCATGTTTCGTTTTTGAAGTTAGATTATGTAAAACAATGCTTTAGTCGCATTTTGAGCGATTAGTATTTTTGTAAACTTTGTATTTTAGATTATGATGTAAGGGGGGCTCGAAATGCCCACTAAAGAGTTGTAAAACTCTTATTTGTTTTGATGTTAATAAAATATACATATTATGTTTTGTTCATGATTTCCAAAGTCTTTATATTGCATTTTCAAGCTTTTCATAGGGGTAGAAATTGTATACTGGATTCAGGGAGAAAACTGTACTAATATAGTTAGAATTAGACAAAGTCATCTTCTGAAAAGTTGTAACTTATATTCTTAGCTTTCCAACGCTATAAAGTATGTAAATTTTAGGTATCAGGGTTAAGAGATATGAGCATTCTAAGTGGTGATGTTGCAGAGAAGGTATTGTACATGATAGGTATGGTGAATGATGATGTTTTTTTGGTTATGATCAATGGTCTTGTATGATGAATTGATTGTAAATGATTTTGAATTGAACTGGAAGTGAAGATGATGAGGAAAATGAGTATTAAAATTGAGCAACGTGCATTCCATGAGAAGATCTTGTATGAAGGATTCAAATAAGCATCTCAGTAATCAAAGGTTCGAGATTTTGTGAGATCTGTCAGTTGGAGTAATGAACTAGTTGAATATCATCATATTAGTCAACTATTCGAAGAGTTGGATAAGTCGACTAGTTGACTATCATCATATTAGTCGACTATTCGAAGAGTTGGATAACTGGACTAGTCGACTATCATCATATTAGTCGACTATTCAAAGAGCAGAACTGAAAGTTTCATGAAAAATGTTAGTATTAATCGACTACACACTGACTAGTCGACTATCAGTTACAGCTAAACCAATATTGACTTTGTTAATTGACACAAGCATCTTGAACTCATTAAGTAAATATCATTACTCCAGAAGATTGATGATTTTGGTGATTGACTAGTGTGGGTACACCACTCTTGTGGAAGTTACGTTTTTATCCCAAAATCTTGTATAAGTGGGCTTATCATTGCTTCTGTGAGGGTATGAACATAAGAATGAATTGTCATTTATCAATTGCTCAATTATGGACATTTGGAATGATATAAGAACCCTTTGCTCACGTGTCATGACTCTAAATGTTGGGCTCCGGAAATGGGGTCCAACAAAAAGAACATGAAAGATCAAATTTGTCATAACAAAAAAGAAACAAATTTTTGTGAGATTTGCAAAGAAACAAACAAGAAAGAATAAAAGGATATGTATGAGTTCAATAGAATTAAGCCAAAGCTCTGATACCTAACTGATATGGACCTAACAAGAATGTGCTTTTGAAGCCACGAATCAAATTCAGAAAATGAATTTCCAAGACTAGTTGGATTATGTAACAATGGAAAGACCTTTAACCCATTGCTTAGGGAACCAAGAACCAAAGGTATTGGGAAGGGATGATGCCATAAGCACTATGGAAAGGTGTTTGATAAGTCTCTCATAAGGATTTAACCTAGATGAGTTTTCAGTTCTAAGATGAACCAAGAGTTGTGAAGAAAAACCCACTTTTCATTTCAGAATTCTTGATCCCCCTTTACAATTGTTTTTGACGGTTACTTAAATTCTTTCTAGGTTAAAGAAACCTAACAAACCCTAACGAAGCAAAATAAGCCCAAAACAAACCAAGGTGGGCTAAAATTAACTAAATTAACATAAACAGCCCAATAGAGCAACTAAAACCCAAAATAATAAAAGTTATCCAAAAAAACTAAAATCCTTGGGCTTAAATAGTTTAAATATCCCTTTATCACATAAAAAATACCAAAACAAGGTCCAAAACGTGCAACTAAAGCCAAAAAGTCGCACTAAGCAAAGGGAGAGTAGTGTATGGGTAGATTATGAACTCCACAGAAAGCTTATCCGTTGAGGGGCCAAATGAACTCTAATTTAGATTTTCTTAAGCATTAGGGAAATCTCAAGATTTCCTCTTAAAATCTCATGAAGAACACTAACTCAAATGAAAGCTCTAAGGTGTCCAAAATTGGGCATCTTTCATATCTATCCCACCTGCCAGCATGCAAAGTAGGTTAGTTGGATGCCCCACATCTAAGTCAGCCCTAGTGGCTTCTTGCTTGGTCCAAACATCTTCAATTTTTCCATTTAGATCCTCTTTCATTCTTCTAGCCTTTCTCCAGTTATTAGCCCTCCTCCAATGTGTAAAGGATCATCAACTTGAGCCGGACTAGATTGCTCCCTCCTTGATATGTCCTTCATGGCTTTATCTCCATCAATGGGATTAGAGAACTATACCCTGAATAACTATATGGTATCATGTGTCATACATTTATTAGTTTGGATATGTATGACACAAACCACATTGTACATGCTAGGACTTATCTTAAACATGCCTAGGGTATAGTACTATATGACATACCTTACAGATCATTGGTCCTATATAGAGTTGGACATCATTGGGAGGGAATGATGTGTGTTAGTTACCAAGCCCTTGCATGGTAAACTAGATAGTTTGATACAAGAAGCCATGGTAGCAATGGAGATCAAGGTGCCACACGTCAAGACAAGCTTACTTTGCCAATCGGACCTATTACAATTCAACGTGTAGTAAGGCTTAAACAAGCACTTCAAGGGTTTGTTCAAAGTCACATTACATCTCATTGTGATTCTTCAAGAGAGGGCATGTGGAGGGGCTAATACTTAGCCAAATTTCAAGACAAGTTCAATTATTCTTATGAGCTTAATTTAATACATTGGCCTTGTTATTTATCCTTTATTTATTAGGGCCAAAAGACTTGTTATGGACTGAGTATTCATTTGTAAGCTTGCTTTAGTTTATTTTACGCCTCCATTAGGCCCATTCCCATTTAGGTTTATTTAAGTTATTTTGGACTTATTTAAGTTAGTTTAGCCCAATCCTAAGTGGATTAGGATTAGATTGTGTTATTGGGGGTATAACTCCAAAATTAGTTAGTATTAGGCTTGTTTTTAGCGTTAAATGGGTTTATAACCTATTCCTTTTAGGGTTAGTATGTGAGCAAGGGTATAATACCTTATTTTATCCTTGTAAACTTCATATTAGTTGATTAATGAAATTCATAGATATTCTCTTCAAGAAAGGCGTGTTCTTCTTATTGTTACTTCAAGGATTGCATCACTTATCAAGGCGTGTTCAATTCTTCTATTTTCTTTGGGTTTGGGACTCAATTTCATATAATTGGGGTTTGAACTCGCATGTTCTTAGAATAGAAAGATTGGGGATTTCATTCAATAGGATTAGGGAGTTTCAAGAACCTTGTTTTCTTGGAGTTTTCATATCAGTATCAGAGCTTTGGCTTAATTCTATTGAACTCGTACGTATCTTTCGTTGTTTTCTTTGTTGATTCCTTAGAAAAGAATAGAAAAGAAAATAGAAGAAAGAAAAGAAAAGAAAAGAAAAGAAACTTCAAGATTGATCAAGAAACATCCAAGATTGTGATTCTTTGAATCTTTGTTTGTTCTTTCATTCAACATTTGTTCTATTCATTCAAGATTCATCTATATTGTCTTTTTTTCATTCAAGAACCTATCATGAAATGTTTTCTTTGAATCTTTTGTTAAATTATTGGAAGTTTGGTAGATTGGGATAAAAAATAAAATAAATAATAATAATAATAATAATTTGGTCTTGGTTTGGTGAGTTTGTCATATTATTTTTCCTTTTTTTGTTTCTTGAATTATTTCTTATTTTGGTACCTATCTTGCTTATCTACATTGATTTGAACAGTTGTTGCACACATAATTGTTCAATTGACACAAGAATCGTTGCCTACACTACCCTTCATCCATGTATTAGCACTTTGATTTATTTTCCATTCGTACAATATTTTGTTTCTAGATTTGTTTCATCTATTCATTTTCTTTGTTAAGGTCGTTATCTTTGTGCTCCTACTTGAACTTGTTGCTTATTGATTTCCTTGATCTTGTTGAAATGATCATGAAGAGTGACAATAAAGGAGGCACTTGAGTGGAAAAAGACAAGAGTGTGAGATTATATAGTGAAAAACCATATTATTGGTAAAACATGAGTGGGAAATTTTGTTCTAGAGAGAAACACGTAAGGGAGTGTTGTGAGGCTTCTAACGTTTTCTTGCAGGAACTAATCATGTCTCATAATAACAATAAAGATGGAAACAGTGATAGGAGTGGAGAAGACCAACGAAATACATTCTTTACTCTTGAAGCAATGCAAAATCAGTTCAAGAGAATAGATACTATATTCCCTGAAGTTAAAGACAAGTTTGAGCAGCAAGATAGAAACTTTGAAATACAAGATAGGCTTCTCAGAACTATTCAAGCCAAATGTTCAAGGAATAATGGGGCAAGAAGAAGAGAGAACCCTCCAGTTCATAATCATTATCACTATGAGGAGGAGTAAGATGAAGATGGATTTGATGAG
>JANZXR010000009.1:20077306-20089171 GCA_027575705.1 Erythroxylum echinodendron
GTTAGAGTTTGAATTGTAATTAAGTCTTACAATCCTATTCCAAGTGGGATTGGCATGACTTAGACTTTTGCTACAAGATCAGATTTGATTAGTTAGAGTTTGAATTGTAATTAAGTCTTACAATCCTATTCCAAGTGGGATTGGCATGAATTAAGACTTTTGCTACAAGTAGAATTAGTTTTTTAAATTCAAATTAGGTTTATCTGGTCTTAAAATCCTGCATGTACTAGGATTGGTGTGATGTATCAGATTAGGAAGTTAGAGACTTGGTCAAATCAGATTTGTTATGACCTTGTTTCTTAAGGTTTTATTAGAATTAGTATTTATAGGGGTCTTGTACTTTCATTATGAAGGAAAAATTTAGATTATTCAATTGGAAAATAGAGAGAGAGTTTTCTCCTTAAGTTCTTGAAAGAAAAACCCAGAACTTATCAAAGAAATCCTTTCTTTATGGCTTTCACAACACTTCCATTATAACCTTCGTTCAAGTTTCTATATTCCTTGGGTTTAAAATTTAATACAGTCTAAGTTTCTGGTGTCATTGTTTCTTGGGTGTAGGATCTTTATTGTCTTTTTAGACAAAGGGTCAAGGTCCATCAAAACCAGATTTGTGTTTAGGTTTCTTGGGATCGTATAATCAGATTCTTGTGGGTTTTCTAGGGTTCATCTCTAGTAGGTTCACATCATTTGGTAATCAGAGCCATCCTAAGCCAAATCATCTATCCTTCCAATTCAAGATTCACGCTTAACATCTTGTTTTGGTTATCTATATTTCATTTCTATTTTGCCACACCCAATACGCTACCTGAAATTTTCCACCCTCATACACTAAAACATACCAACCAACCACACTTATCCATCCCACCCAAACCAGATTCAATTTTCTTAGTTTTTTTCTCCTGTTTTAGTTCATCTTGTTTCTTTGTTTTTCATTCAATATAGTTCAAAACACCTTGTTCTTCAAAGATTAGGGTTCTTGCATAATTAAAAAAGAAAAGAAAAGAAAGTGAAAGAAAAGTGCAAGAAACTCCAAGAAAGTGTCAAGAAGTTAAAGAAAGTTAACATTCTTTTGTTTTTTTTTCTAAACTTCTTCAACTTTTTCTTCTAAAAGAAACTAGTTCTTGACATCGTTTGGATTATTTGAAGGTTTTCTTTGTTCCAAAAGAACTTGATAGAGAAAACAAGAGTGGAAAAAGGCAAGAGTGAATGAGATTAGCATCTGGAAAAAGCCAGGAAGAGTGAAACATGAGTGGAGTGTCATTCTTTGAGTGTAAACACTAAAGGAGTGAGTGAGGTCTTTTTTCTTGTTTACTAATATTCATTTTCTATTTTTGTCATGTCTAAGCAAGAGGAAAGTGCTACCAAAGAGACTTCTACAAGCATGGATGGTGAACTCAAGTTCATGATTCAGTCTATGCAACAACAATTTCAATGGTTTGAGGAGATGAAGGACATAATGAATTCCCTTGAAGCTAACAAGCATTGGAGGCAACCAAGGAGGGTCCAAAATGCTAGGGAGCAAACTGATTTTTCAGATTATGAAGAAGATGCTGCCATGACCGTTTTGCATGATGAGGAGTATGATGTAGGGGCTGTTATGGGTGAAGGACGAAGTAGAGGAGCTAGGAGAACGATACATAGCCTAATTTAGGTGGGAGAGATAATGATGTGGGTAGAAACCGAGAAAGAAGGGATATGGTGGACAGAAACTTAGGGAGCATTAAGATGAAGATACCACCATTCCAAAGTAGGAATGACACTGAAGCTTATGTAGAGTAGGAGAAAAGATTGATTTGATCTTTGATTGCCACAATTATTGGAACGAAAAAAAGGTAAAGCTTGCTATTGTGAAGTTTAAAGACTGTGCTCTTGTATGGTGGGATCAACTAGTGAGTGTAGGAGGAGAAACCTGGAAAGGCTTATTGATAGTTGGGATGAATTGAAGGCTCTCATGAGGAGGAGTTTCATACCTAGACACTACTATAGAGATATGATCCAAAGGCTTCAAGGCCTTACTCAAGGATCCAAGAGTGTGGAGGAGTACTACAAAGAGATGGAGGTAGCCATGATTCCGGCTAATGTGGAGGAGGGCCGTGAGGCCAGTATGGCAAGGAGGATGGGTTGAATAGAGATATTGCTAATGTTGTGGAGTTGCAACATTATGTAGAGATTGAATACATGGTACACAAGGCCATGAAGGTGGAGAGACAACTCAAAAGAAAAGGGGCAGCAAAGAACTTCAACAATTCTAACTTAACATGGAGGCAGAATTGGGAATTTTGGGAGTTATCCTAAGCTTAAAACAGGCCTATCAAGGCTAAAGATGATGACGCCAACAAGCCCAAAGGACATACTGCTTCTCAATGTCTAAACAAGAAAGTGATGATTATGAAGGAAAATGGAGAACTGGAGACTGAGAGCAATGATGATTGTGATGACATGCCATCTTTGGTGGATGATAATGATGATGGTGGAACTAGTAAACCCGTAGATGGAGGGGAGATGCTATCCCTTGTAACTAGGTGTGTTTTGAATGCTCAAAACAAGGTGGATGATTCTATTCAGTAAAGACAGAACATATTCCACACTAGATGCCATATCAAGTCTAATGTATGTAGCATGATCATAGTTGGGGGGAGTTGTACCAATGTTGCTAACACATCCCTTGTAGAGAAGTTAAGCTTACCATAAAACACCATAAACCCTATAGATTACAATGGTATGATACACAAAGCCATGGAAGCATTGGAGATCAAGGTACCACACGCCAAGACAAGCTTACTTTGCCAAGAGGACCTATTACAAGGCAACGTGCAGCAAGCCTTAAACAAGCACTTCAAGAGTTTGTTTAAAGTCACATTACATCTCACCTTGATAACAACGCCGAACTATCTATGGAGAATTCAAGTGGAGTAGTCAAGCTTGTGATTCTTCTAGAGAGGGTGTGTGGAGGGGCTAATACTTAGCCAAATTTCAAGATAAGTTAAGCTTACAAATAAATATCCAGTCCATAACAAGCTTGCCTTAGTTTATTTTACGCTAGTTTTGGACGACCAAGTGTGTGGGCCTAAGTAGAGTGCTCCATTAGGCCCATTCTCCCTTAGGTTTATTTAAGTTATTTTGGTCTTATTTAAGTTAGTTTAGCCCAATCCTAAGTGGATTAGGATCAGATTGCATTATTGGGCAATAACTCCTAAACTAGTTAGGATTAGGCTTATTTTTAGCATTAAATGGGTTTGTAACCTATTCCTTTTAGGGTTAGGACGTGAGCAAGGGTATAATACCTTATTTTATCCTTGTAAACTTCATATTAGTTGATTAATGAAATTCAGAGACATTCTCTTCAAGAAAGGCACGTTCTTCTTATTGTTACTTCAAGGATTGCATCACTTATCAAGGTAATCGCTTGTGACGTGTTCAATTCTTCTGTTTTCTTTACGTTTAGGTCTCAATTTCATATAAATGGGGTTTGAACTAGCATGTCTTTAGAATAGAAAGATTGGAGATTTGATTTAATAGAATTAGTGTTTTTCAAGAACCGTGTTTTCTTGGAGTATGTATCAGTTGGTATCAGAGCTTTGGCTTGATTGTATTGAACTCATATGTATCTTTCATTGTTTTCATTGTTGATTCCATAGAAAAAATAAATAAATAAAATTAAGGTTTAATTGCTTGGAACAAATATGCCATTATTGATTCTTTATGTTCTTGTTTCTTTAATTGATTCTTTGTTTTCTTGGTCATCAATAAAAAAAAATTAGAAAGAAAAAGAAAAGAAATTTCAAGATTGATCAAGAAACATCCAAGATTGTGATTCTTTGAATCTTATTTTGATCTTTCATTCAAGATTTGCTCTATTCACTCAAAATTCATCTATATTGTCTTTCTTTCATTCAAGAACCTATCAAGAAACATCCAAGATTGTGATTCTTTAAATCTTTGTTTGATCTTTCATTCAAGATTTGTTCTTATCAATTCGAGATTCATCTATATTGTCTTTCTTTCATTCAAGAACCTATCAAGAAACGTTTTCTTTGAATCTTTTGTTCAAATTTTGGAATTTTGATAGATTGGGATAAAATATAAATAATAATAATAATAATTTGGTCTCAGGTTTGGTGAGTTTGTCATTTTTTTTTTGTTTCTTGCTTTATTTCTTGTTTTGGTGCCTATCTTTGCTTCTCTGCATTGATTTGAACAATTGTTGCACTGATAATTGTTCAATTGACACAAGAATCATTGCCTACACTACCCTTCATTTGTGTATTGGCACTTTGATTTAATTTCCATCTGTACAATATTTTGATTCTAGATTTGTTTCATCTATTCGTTTTCTTTGTTGAGGTTGTTATCTTTATGCTTCTACTTGAACTTGTTGCTTGTTGATTTCCTTGATCTTGTTGAAGTGATCCTGAAGAGTAACAATAAAGGAGGCACTTGAGTGAAAAAAGGCAAGGGTGTGAGATTATATAGAGAAAAAAAACATATTATTGATAAAACACAAGTGGGAAATTCTGTTCTAGAGAGAAACACATGAGGAAGTGTTGTGAGGCTTCTAATGTTTTCTTGCAGGAACTAATCATGTCTCATAACAGTAATAAAGATGGAAACAATGATGGAAGTGCAGAAGACCAAATAAATACATTCTTTTCTCTTGAAGCAATGCAAAATCAGTTCAAGAGAATAGAGACTATGTTCCTTGAAGTCAAAGACAAGTTTGAGCAGCAATATAGAAACTTTGAAAGACAAGATAGGCTTCTCAGAACTATTCAAGCCAAATTTTTAGGGAATAATGGGACAAGAAAAAGAGAGAACCCTCCAGTTCATAATCACTATCACTATGAGGAGGAGTAAGATGAAGATGGATTTGATGAGGAAAAGTGGTATGGAGGTCGAAACAATGCAAGATCTGGTAGAGGAGATAGAGGCCAAAATAGAGGTGGTTGTAGAGGAAGAGCTGAAAGAGGCAGAGAGGAGGAAGAGACTGAAATGGTAGATACAAACATTGGCAGCATCAAAATGAAAATGCCACCATTTCGAGGAAGGAATGATGTCGATGCCTACTTGGAGTGGGAAAGGAAAGTAGAGATGATATTTTCTCACCACAACTATTCTGAGGAGAAGAAGGTGAAGCTGGCGGTAGTTAAGTTCTCTGATTATACTGATGTTTGGTGGGATCAATTGATGGTTAGTAGAAGACGAACTAGAGAAAGACTAGTTGAAACCTGGGATGAGATGAAACGCATCATGAAAAAGAGATTCGTGCCAAGTTACTACTTAGGGAGTTACATCAAAAACTCCAAACATTGAGGCAAGGCACAAAGAGCATGAAAGATTACCACCAGGAGATGTAGATAGTTACGATAAGAGCTAACATAGAGGAGAATAGAGAGGCTACAATGGCTCGGTTCCTTGCTGGTCTAATCAAAGAGATAGCCAACGCATTACAGCTTCATTAGTACTTGTAGTTGGAGGACATGATAAGCATGGCTATGATGATTGAGAAGCAATTGAAGGGAAAAAGCTTCAGCAAGGGCAACACCTCAAGACCTTCAAATTCTTGGGGTCCTAAATGGCCCAAGAAGGAGGAAAAGAGCAAGGATAGGTCCTATGACATTAAGGACAAGTCCAAGGAAAAGTGGACAGCCTCTAAAGGTGCGCCTACATCTAATGATCAAAGAAACATCAAATGCTTCAAGTCTTTGGGTTTGGTTCATAAGGCAAACCAATGTCCCAATAGGAAGATCATGTATTTGCGAGATGGGGTAATTGAATCAGAAGATAGAGATGGAAGTAGTTGCACCAATGTTGCAAGCTCAGTTTTGGTTGAGAAATTGGGGCTGTCTCTCATTAAGCACTCTAGTCCTTATAAGTTGCAATGGCTTAATGAGTGTGGAGAGGTTAGAGTGAAGAAGCAAGTGCTAGTGGCATTCTTAATTGGGAGATATTCTGATGAAGTGTTGTGTGATATAGTTCCTATGCATGCTGGTCATTTACTATTAGGGAAACTATGGCAATATGATAGGCGTATATTGCATGATGGATTAAAAAATAGTTATTCATTCAAGATGGGGGAGAAACACTTCACATTGGCACCTCTTTCACCGAAAGAAGTTCAAGAGGATCAGTTGAGACTTGCAAAAGTCATGGAAGAACAAAAACTTGGAGAGGCCGATCGTTTAAAAAGAAAAAAGAAAAAGGGGCCATTCAAGAAAATAAAAACAAAGGCCCAACTGAGAGTAAGTGCACTAGTGAGCAAAAGAAAAAGAATAGTGAAAAGAAGAGTGGAATAAAAAGAGTACTTTCTTTGTAAAAGAAAAAGAGTTTAGGAAGGTCATGTTCACACAAAACCCATTGGTTTTGCTTATGTATAAGGAGTTGTTTTATAATGAGACTGACCTTGGTCCTTCTTTGCCTAGTGTTGTGAAACTTATTTTGCAGGAATATTCTGATGTCTTTCCAGATGAGTTGCCTAAGTGATTACCACCATTGAGGGGCATTGAACATTAGATTGATTTTAGGCCAGAACTTCAAATTCTAAACTGCCCAGCCTATAGGAGTAATCCTAAAGAGACAAAGGAGCTTCAAAGGCAAGTAGAGGAGTTGCTTGAGAGGGGCCACATGAGAGAAAGTCTAAGCCCATGCATAGTTAATGCTATTGGTTCCAAAGGAATAAGGAACTTGGCATATGTGCGTGGATTGCAGGGCAGTAAACAAGATAATGGTAAAGTATCGCCACCCCATTCCTAGGTTAGAAGATATACTTGATGAGTTACGTGGTGCTTGTTTCTTTACAAAAATTGATGTCATGAGTAGTTATCATCAGATTAGAATGAAATTAGGGGATGAGTAGAAAATAGCCTTTAAAACAAAATATGGTTTATATGAGTGGATGGTCATGCCATTTTGTTTGACAAATGCACCTAGCACTTTCATGAGATTAATGAATCATGTTTTGCATGATTTTATTAGCAAGTTTGTGGTTGTATACTTTGATGACATCCTGATTTATAGCAAAAGCCTTGATGAGCATGTTATGCATCTTAAATTTGTACTAGAAGCACTTAGGCATGAAAGACTATATGCTAAACTTAAAAAGTGTTCCTTTTGTATGGATAAAGTTGTTTTTCTTGGCTTTGTTATTTCTGCCCATGGTGTGCATGTTGATGAGGAGAAGATTAAGGCTATTAAAGATTGGCCTACTCCTAAGTGTATTGGTGATGTGTGTAGTTTTCACAGCTTAGGTAGCTTTTATAGGTGTTTTGTGAAAGATTTTAATACCATTGCGGTGCCATTGACTGAATTAATTAAAAAGGATGGTGGATTTAAGTGGAATGAGGTACAAAAACTTGCTTTTAATACATTGAAAGAAAAATTGTGTTCTATACCTGTATTGAGTTTGCCTAACTTTAATGAAGCTTTTGAGATAGAATGTAATGCCTTTGGGTTAGGTATTGGTGATGTTTTGATGCAGGGTAGGCGTTTCATTGCATACTTTAGTGAAAAGCTTCATGCGCCATAGTTCAATTATTCTACTTATGACAAGGAACTCTATGCCTTGGTAAGAACATTGAAGACTTGGTAGCATTATCTCTGACCAAAGGAGTTTTTGATCCATTTTTTTCATGAGTCATTGAAACATCTAAAGGGCCAAGGTAAGTTGAACAAGAGGCATATGAAGTGGTTGGAGTTCATAAAGAGCTTTCCATACGTGAAACAATACAAACAAGGTAAGGAGAATGTAGTTGCTCATGCACTTTCAAGAAGGTACACTCTAATCATGACTTTTAAGTTCTAAATTGCTAGGGTTTGAGTACATTAGAGATTTGTACGCTTCAGATTCTGATTTTGACAATGTGTTTGGTACTTGTGGGCATGCTGCATTTCAAAGATTTTATAGATATGATGGCTATCTATTTAGGGAGAACCCGTTATATGTTCCTAAATGTTCTATGCGTGAAGTCCTTGTGCGTGAATCATATTGTGGGAGTTTGATTGGTCATTTTGAGATTCAAAAGACATATGACATACTTTGTGAACATTTTTATTAGCCTAACAAGAGAAAAGATGTTGAGAAAATTTGTTCTGAGTGTGTCGCATATAAACAAGCAAAATCTAAGACTCGTCCATATGGTTTGTATACACCTTTCCCTGTGCCTAAGCATCCATCAACTGACATATCTATGGACTTTATTTTCGGGCTGCCTAGGACTAAAAAGGGTAGGGATAGTATATTTGTAGTAGTAGATTGGTTTAGTAAGGTGGCACATTTCGTTGCATGTCATAAAACTGATGATGCTATAAATACTACTGAGTTGTTTTTTTTAGGGATGTGCGTTTGCATGGTGTTCCTAAGACTATTATATCTGACCTTGATGTGAAGTTTTTGAGCCATTTTTGGCGTGTTCTTTGGGGTAAGCTAGGTACTAAACTTTTTTTTTCTACTACATGCCATCCTCAAACTAATAGACAAACTGAAGTGGTGAATAGAACTTTAGGTTCTCTTTTGCATGCTCTGGTTGGTAAAAATCTTAAAACATGGGAAGAATGTTTGCCATTAGTTGAATTTGCATACATTAGGAGCATACATTCTACTACTGGTTATTCACTTTTTGATATTGTTTATGGTTTTAATCCATTAACACCTTTAGATTTGTGTTCTTTACATTTAAGTGAGATAACTAGAGAAAATGGACAAAAGAAGGCAAGACAACACACTAAGAAGCGGAATGAAGCATATGCACAAAGAGCTAATCAAGGGCGAAAGTTGATGCAATTTGAGACTGGTGATTGAGTTTGGGTGCATTTTAGGAAAGAGAGATGTCCTAAGAAAAGGAAATCCAAGTTAGATCCTAGAGGTAATGGACCTTTCCAGATCCTTGAAAAGATTAATAATAATGCCTATAAGATTGATTTGCCAGGTGAGTATCAAGTATCTGCTACATTTAATGTTGTTGATCTCTCTCCATTTGATAATGTAGGGGATGATTTGAGGATGAATCATTTTGAAGAGGGAGGAAATGATACAAGAATCCATAACAACAATGGACATCAAGGTGCCACAAGCCAATACAAGTTTACTTTGCCAAGCAGACCTATTACAAGGCAACATGCAGTAAGGCTTAAACAAGCACTTCAAGGGTTTGTTCAAAGTCACATTACATCTCACCTTGATGACAGGGCCGAACCATTCATGAAGAATTCAAGTGGATTAGCCAAGCTTGTGATTCTTCTAGAGAGAGCATGTGGAGGGGCTAATACTTAGCCGAATTTCAAGACAAGTTCAATTATTCGTATGGGCTTAATTTATGCATTGGGCTTGTTATTTATCCTTTATTTATTAGGGCCAAAAGACTTGTTATGGATTGGATATTTACTTGTAAGCTTACCTTAGTTTATTTTACCTAGTTTTGGACAACCAAGAGTGTGGGCGTAAGGAGAGCGCTACATTAGGCCCATTTCCCCTTAGGTTTATTTAAGTTATTTTGGTCTTATTTAAGTTAGTTTAGCCCAATCCTAAATGGATTAGGATGAGATTGCATTATTAGGCAATAACTCCTACACTAGTTAAGATTAGGCTTGTTTTTAGCATTAAATGGGTTTGTAACCTATTCCTTTTAGGGTTAGGACGTGAGAAAGGGTATAATACCTTATTTTATCCTTCTAAACTTCATATTAGTTGATTAATGAAATTCAGCGATATTCTCTTGAAGAAATGTGTGTTCTTCTTGTTGTTACTTCAAGGATTGCATCACTTATCAAGGTAATCGCTTGTGGTGTATTCAATTCTTCTATTTTCTTTGGTTTTGGGTCTCAATTTCATATAATTGGGGTTTGAACTAGCATATTCTTAGAATAAAAAGATTGGGGATTTGATTCAATAAGATTAGGGGGTTCAAGGACCTTGTTTTCTTGGGGTTTCTGTATTAGAAGAGATTCGGGTAACTAGGCAAGTTTTGGTTAGCTTTTCTATTAGGAAGTATTGTGACGAGGTACTTTGCGATGTTGCGTCAATGAATACAAGCCATATTGGGCAGACCATGGCAATTTGATAGGAGAGTGATCCATGATGGTTTCAAGAACCATTATAAGTTTGTAAAAGATGGGAAACCAATAACCCTTGTTCCATTAACACCCAATCAGATTTATGAGGATCAATTGAAGCTTAGAAATATGGGAGAACATGAAAAGGTGGTGGGGGCTAGAACTAGTGTGAATGGGCATAATGTTGTAGAGGTCGAACCAACTAGGGGAAATAAGAATCTGGATAGGAGAGAGGGTAAGAAGAAGATGAGTACTTGTTGTTTTGAGGAATGAAAAGTTATTTCCTAACTTTGATAACTGTACTTTTTATATGGACAAAGTTATGTTTCTTGGTTATGTTGTTATTGCAAAAGGTATAGACATTGATGAGGACAAAATCAAGGCTATTAGAGATTAGTTGAAACATACTTCCATTACTGAGGTAAGATCTTTCCATGGGCTGGCTAGTTTCTATAAAAGATTTGTCAAAGATTTTAGCACTATAACTGCTCCATTGACTGAGATTGTGAAAAAGAATGTGGGATTCCATTGGGCTACATCTTAAGAGAATGCTTTAATACTATTAAAGATAAGTTATGTTCAGCACCTGTTTTAGCACTACCTAACTTTACTAAAACTTTTGAGATTGAGTGTGATGCCTCAAGGATAGGTATTTGAGCTGTTTTGATACAAGATAGGCATCCTATAGCCTATTTTATTGAGAAGCTTGGAGGTGCTTCATTGAACTACCCTACATATGACAAGGAGGTTTATGCACTTGTTAGAGCTTTGGAGACTTGGCAACATTACCTATAGGCCTAAGGAGTTTGTGATTCATACTGATCATGAGTCCTTGAAGCATTTGAGGGGGCAAGGTAAGTTGAACAAGATACATGCTAGATGGATGGAGTTCATTGAAACTTTTTCTTATGTGATCAAGTATAAGCAAGGTAAGGAGAATACAGTTGCTGATGCACCATCAAGGATGGTTAGCTTGAATGGAAAAAGAAAAACTGAATTTGTGAAGAACCTTCACAAGAAGGTATGGCTAAACATTTAGAGAAGGAATGAGCAAAATGCTTTTAGTGCTAACAAAGGAAGGAAGCGTTTGTCCTTTGAACTCAGTGATTGGGTTTGGGTTCATATGAGAAAAGAAAGATTTCCATCCCAAAGGAGATCTAAGTTGCTTCCTAGAGGAGATGGTCCTTTTCAAGTCCTTGAGAAGATCAATGACAATGCTTACAAGTTGGACCTGCCTAGTGAGTATAATGTTAGTGCAAAATTTAATGTTTCTGATCTTTCCCTTTATGATGTAGGTGATCATTCGAGGATGAATCCTTTTGAGGAGAAAGAAGATGATGAGAACTAAGTTCAACATGTTTTTTATGGAAAGCTTGCTGCTATGGATGGAGGATTACATGGAGATTCACGTGGGAAGCATGCTGCCATAGGTGGACAAGTTGCTGCCAATGGTCCATTATATGTTCCTAGTGGGCCAATCACAAGATCAAGATCCAAGAAGATCAAGGAAGCCATGCAAGGATTGGCTTGAAGATTACATGTTTGGGTTGTGCATTCTTGGATAGATTCTTGAAGATTACATGTTTGGGTTGTGCATTCTTGGACAAATTCTTAAAGATTACATGTTTGGGCCATGAATCATGTTCAAGACTCAAGTATTGGTTTATTTGGTTATATTTTCTTAGTATGGTGGAAATTCTATGTTAGGGAGGCTTTGGTTGTGTTTAAATCTGATTAGATGTCGTTAGATCAGATTTGATTAGTTAGAGTTTGAATTGTAATTAAGTCTTACAATCCTATTCCAAGTGGGATTGGCATGAC
>JANZXR010000009.1:20089271-20099566 GCA_027575705.1 Erythroxylum echinodendron
GCCACGTTGGTTTTAGTCACTTCTATTTCAGACTTGGTTTATGGGCTCAATTTAGCTTTTTAAGTTAGAATACATGGGTCCCTTGTTATATTTACTTAAGCCCCTTCGAAACCCATTAGGTTTAGGTTTAATTAAGCATGTTTTAGGGTTTTTGTGGCTGTCTTTCCATCTTCTCTCCAGCAGCCACCTCTTTCTCAACATTGAAGATTGAATTTTCATCTCACCCACCTTCTCCACCACTTTCTCTACATCAGCCATGTTCTTTACTACCTTGAAGACATTTAATTCAACTTTTAATGTTTTGTCTTGCATTGTAATGCGTATTTAAAAGGCTATTTTTGGATGTAATGGGGGTCAAGTTGTAATTCGAAAATTTTAGATCTGAATAGTGAGAGTTTTGCTTTCTTTTATATTTATACGCAAGGTGTTCTTATTGATTGCAATTGAGTTTATCTTTTGCTATCAATTTTAATTCCTATTTCTTGTGTTCTTGAGTGCTTAATTGATTGGGGTTTAAGGGAATTTGTGAAAGTTAACTTAAGTTCTTTTCATAAGTGTTCTTGGGTGTAAGAACAAATCCTAATCTGATTGCTTTGTTGAGAAACTAATTCTAATTTGATTGGTAATGAGTTCTAAGGATCAAATAAGGGTCTTGGGGTTCCGCATCAACATGGCAAGAAATAAAAGCCATCGTGAGAAAGTGCTTTGTTCCAAGTAATTACTATCGAGATTTGTTCAAGTGGCTGCAAAGATTAAGGCAATGATCTATGAGTGTTGAAGAGTAACACTAAGAGATGGAGATCATCATGATTAGGGACAATATTGAGGAACACATGGAAGCTACCATGAGAAGATTTCTTGATGGTTTACAACCTGAAATTGCTTCCATTGTAGTGTTGTAAAATTTCCTTGACATGGATGATTTGTTGCATAAGGCCATCATGGTAGAAAAGCAATTAAAGATCCAAAATGGTGCTAGATCAAGTTCCTAGAAGAAAAGCTTGAAGGAGTCCAAAAATTTCTTCAAATCCAAGGGAAACATCAAGCCAAACGATTAGTAAGCCTAAATTCTCTACTCTAAATCCTAAGGGTAAAAATGACTCTAAACCCTCTTCTTCTTCTAATCCTTCTTATAAAGTTAAGTACTTTAAATGTCAAGGTTTTGGTCATATTGCTTCACAGTGCCCTAAAGAAAGAACTATGATTTTGCTTGAGAATGGTGATGTTGCTAGTGAAAGTAGTGACAGTGATGACTTTGAGGATGTGCCTCCAATGACGGATGCTTCCAATGTTGATTGTGATGCTGAGGTTGGTGAAGCCCTTGTGGCTAGTTATGCTCTTAATATCCAACCAAAAGAAGATCTTGAAGAAGAGCAACGTGAGCACATCTTTCATACAAGGTGTCTCATCAATGGTAAAGTTTGTAGCATGATCATAAATGGTAGAAGTTGTTTCAATGTTGCTAGCACTTTACCTGTTGACAAGCTTAATTTGCCTATTTTGAAATATCCTAGACCATAAAAATTGCAATGGCTAAATGATTGTGGTAAGATGAAAGTCACCAAACAAGTGATGATTGCATTTTCTGTTGTCAAGTATCATGATGAAGTTTTATGTGATGTTTCACCAATGTATGCTCCATGTTTTGCTTGGTAGGCCTTGGAAATTTGATAGAAAAGTTAGGCATGATGGATACAAAAATTTCTTTTCTTTTCCTTTCCATGGTAAAAATATCATGATGAAACCTCTCAGGCTGATTTAAGCTTATGAGGATCAAGTAAGGATTGAGAAAGAGTGCAAATTGAGAGCAAAAGAAAAGAAAGAGAGAGCGGTTGAAAAGAAAGAAAAAGAGAGAAAATAAAATGAGTGGAAAAAAATGAAGAAAAGAGAGTGACTTTATTTGCTAGAAAAAGTGAGATCAAGAGAGCTTTAAAACGTGAAGAATCTTATGTACTTTGGTATAAAGATGTTTTCTTAACTATTAATGAGCTTGATCCATCTTTGCCATCTAGTGTTTTGTCTTCGTTGTAGGACTTCAGTGACTTATTTCTGGAGGATATTCCCGATGGATTGCCCCCTTTGAGAGGCATTGAGCACCATATAGACTTCCTTCCTGAAGTTACAATTCCAAATAGGCCTGTGTATAGAGCCAATCTGGAAGAAACTAATGAGATCCAAAGACAAGTTGAAGAGCGTCTGAAAAAGGGCTTTATGAGAGAAAGCTTGAGTGCATGTGCTGTGATGGTTATATTTGTTCCTAAGAAAGATGGAAAATGGAGAATGTGTGTTGACTATAGAGCCATCAATAAAATCACAGTGAAATATCATTACCCTATCCCTCGTTTAGATGATATACTTGATGAGTTACATGGTGCTTGTATATTTTGTAAAATTGATCTTAGAAGTTGGTACCATCAAATTAGTATGAAAAAGGGTGATGAGTGGAAAATTTCTTTCAAAACTAACTTTGGATTGTATGAGTGGTTAGTTATGCCTTTTGACTTGATTAATGCACCTAATACTTTCTTGAGTTTGATGAATCATGTGTTTCGTCCATTTATTGGAAAGTATGTGATTGTCTATTTTAATGATATTCTAGTGTATTCCAGGAGTTTAGATGATCATGTGAAACACTTACATGATGTGTTTGGACTTTTAAGAGAAAATAAGCTTTATGCCAATTTAGAAAAATGTTCCTTTTGCATGGATACTATTGTGTTTTTTGGTTTTATTGTAGGTGCTAAAGGACTTCAAGTTGATGAAGAGAAAGTGAAGGCAATTAGAGAATGGCCAACTCCCAAGAATGCAAGTGAAGTTCGAAGCTTCCATGGCTTGGAGTTGCATGCTAAAGTTAGAGCCAACTTTGAGAGGAGAAATGAACTATATGTAAATCAAGCCAATAAAGGCCAAAGGCGTGTTATATTTGAACCCAGTGATCTGGTTTGGATGCACTTGAGAAAGGAGCGATTTCCATAACAAAGGAAATCTAAGCTACAACTAACAGGAGATGGCCCCTTTCAAGTTTTAGAAAGGATTAATCATAATGCTTATAAAATTGATTTGCCTAGCTCCTATGATAATGTTAGCGCTACATTCAATGTGTCTAATTTATCCCTCTTTAATGCTACAGATCCGAGGATGAATCCTTTCGAGGAGGGAGGGAATGATGGAGAATCATGGGCATGTGAAAGGCAAGAAAAGAAGCATTATGGTGTGATCCTCCTAAAGGAAGCCTAGGATATGACTTGTATGGACATGAGCTTGCAAAAGGAGGCTTAGGAGTTGAAACTGGATTAGATTTGAAGTCTGAATGTGCAAGGCAAGGAGCTGAACGAAATTCCCATGTCAAAGGCCCAACATTCAAGTCTAATGTTCCTAAAGATCCATTACAATATATTGAATGCCCAATGACAAGAGCTAGCGCCAAAGCAATGGAGCAAGCATTGAATTGTTTAATCTAAGACCTTTAAGAGATAGAACCCATATTGTTGAGTCAGATTTCATCTCATAAAGGTCCAAATCTCTATGTTTTACACCTTGAAGCCCAACATAATGTGTCCAAAGCTCCACATGAAGTTCAATTGGGAGAACTCACTTAAAATATCATGTGACAACCATGTGCCACTTAAAAATAAGGAGAAGAATGTGATCTAGAAGGTCCAATATGTTCAGATCATGTTTTAACTATTTTCCTTTTTGTTTTCCTTGAAAGAAGGTCATTTAATCAACACCTTCCTAAGTTTATTTTGTTTCCTTTTACGGATTGATTTGTTTTCATTTATTTAGTTTCTTCTTTAGGACATTAATTTAGGAAGTTTTCCTAAAAATAGGCACTTTCTATGTACTTTGGAAGGAGATCTTCATTTAGAAATACTATTGAGTATTATTGGGAGCATTCCTGCTTTCTTTGTATTCTTTGAGAATACTTGACTTATCAAATGAGTGGTCTTCCTTTGTGACATCCCAAGGTTAGAGTTTTAAGAGACAAGGTTTCTTAGAGTTCTTTCCATTGACCAACATTCTTGCTAGGGTTCTAAGAGACAAGTTCTCTTAGGGTTCTTTCCATTGACCAACATTCTTTTAACTCCTTTTCTCTTTGTGTTCTATTTCTATCTTTTCAATTTTGTTTCTTGTACTTCTGTGTGTGTTTGATTCTAGTCATTCCTAGGCACAGTTCCATCTTGTTGAAGGTTCTCTAGGAGAAGTTCCTATTAGGTCTCCCATCACAAAATCCTAGGTATGTATATATATGTAAGTATACCATACTATGGATACATTAATAGGGCTGATAGGTACAACGTGTGTAATATCCACCATCGGGATCCATATATGGATACACCAACATATCAACATATAGTGCACAATTTCCCATACTAAAATGTATAGTATAATATTCATGCTATACATTACATATATAACACGTGAAATATACTACAATACTATATGACATAATTAGTATATAAATAGTGGTTACCATAGCACCACACTATGGTGACATTATGCAAATTAGTATACATCCATAGAGTTATCATACAAACCAAGTATTGCGATACACATAATTCATATGGTATATATCACCGACATACCAAGGCAGCCCTAGATAATATTAATGTACGGTATCCAATTGATAGTATATGGTACTCAACCATACATGTATATAACCCATGTCACATACAAGTTGTGAAAAATCCAGTTGTGCAACCCTTATTCATAAGTGTATATGCTATGCACATATGAATAAGGGTTGCACCATAGTGCACATCTATATCAATGGAAGTACCCCTATATGGTAACTCAACAGTATAGTGATCCAACCCCTATTTGCTAACTGGTAGGTTACTCTTGTTAATGGTATGTAATTAACAACCATTAACACACCTTCTATTTTGTGTAGTAGGGGAATTGTTATGTATAAGATTATTCATGTAAGGGTATGACCCACAAGTTACTACTATATCCAATATTAGGCCAACCACTATTGGTCATATTTGTGAAGGCACTTATATGTATGGTAGTGGTATGTGATTGCACTATTTAGACCCCGTATAATGTAGACATAACAGTTTTCAATGTTATGCATGTACCTTTGTATATAACAGTATGTGAGTATCATTGGTCTATCCACGAGGATCATACCTCACTACATAATGGGTAGTGAGGTATATGCAACTGATACTTGCATGGTATGGTATGATATGTAGTGGTATAAATAGTTATCCCCTATGCTCTCATTGTGTAAAATTCACACAATCATGGCCACATTAGACTGGTATGAGATAACAAGCATGGATATACTTAACGTGCCATGTTAATAGGTAATTACCCAATATGTTTGGTTTACCACCCCTAGATATTACAAGACATGTCTTGGTTGATTGCAAGACCACTTATGTATATTGTGGTATTATCCATACCACAATATACATAAGTGTACGAGGTATGTATATCAAACATTAATGATACATGTAGCATGACTATACAAATATTGGATACCATATTGCTTGCATACATTCTACCATATTGTTATTTAGGTTCCATAGTATATGTTACTATCATATTTTGTATCAATCATATAGTTAGGTATATATGGTACTAATTTAGGTCCTCACATGGATCCTAAAGGCACTTATATACAATAACATGGATACCCACATATTAGGATATACACTTACTATGACTTTAGGATCTTATTATATGGATATGTAGCTATATATCCATAGTATTGATTGCCTACACTAATCAGATTGGGAATGTCCAATTCCATATCCACACCATGATACATAACCATACATGTAGGTATAACATAGGACTGTAGCAGCATAATATGGGATATCCAATTGATACTGTACTAATAGTTTATCCATTAATAGTATCCAGCTGTCATGTTACCTTTATGTGTAATTGGGTATTATAATCTTGACTATAGGTCTAGTGGGTATGCATGGTACTATCATACCTCAAGTTACCATAATAGTAACATCCCCAAATGTGTGTCACGATGAGTACAGATATAGTAATTGTAGCAGGATTGCTCATTAGTCAATCATGTATGGTAATATGGTTATACCAATAAGTTCAAAGGTAATACCTTATCTTTTGAGGTTATAATGTAACATGTCAGCTGGATACTATTGATGGATAATAGTATCTATGGGTCCATGTTGTATACCCAATAAGAGGATCTAATATGATACACCATGACTTATACACACCACTTATGGTATAGTATGCACCCAAATATATGTGCAGGAGACTACCTTTCCTATGGTATGAGCATACACTGTATTATATTTGGACATACAATACACAATGTTACATTGTATAGTAGCCAAATGGTATTTGATGCAACTTACCAAGGCAATGAAGACTTTAGGATGCCAATGGGTTCAATTTAAAGGTCACGCTCTAACCAGCTCAAACCACAATTTCAGATTTATGCACAAGCTTTTATTTCACAAGAATTTTAAGAAGTTTTGTTGATCAAGCTTTGGGAAGAGCTTAGGGAGACGCCTAAGTGTGAGTACACATTGGAGGTATCAAACCAAGAGGGCTAACACTTAGCCAATTCTTATAAGCACAAGTCTAATCAATGGGTTTCGGCCTATTTTATCTTGTAAAGGACATGTGGACTTCTTTTGGACATTTTCATGGGCTGATTTGGGTTAAGTGTGCATGTGCTTTATTAAAAATGTCATGTGCATGTTTTATTTTAAGGAACCAAGCATGTGGGCCTAGTTTAAAAACCCAATCCGACCATCTTAAGTTAGTCTTCTATGTTTTCTTGTTTCCTTATCCTATTTGAACTAATATTAGGCAATTTTAATTAGTTTTGAAGCCCAAATCTTGTGGGATTTGTTTTTTGGCAAAATTGTTTCAAGAAAGCCTTTCCTAATGTTTTGGAAGGTTTTTAGGTTATCTTTGTTAGGGTTTGTATTACACAAGGGTGTTTAAAACCTTGCGTTATGCGTGAATTGCAGATCAGACGTGAATAAAAAAATAGGAAAGTCTTCTTCAAGAGAGAATTCAGATTCTTGCTTGTTTTACCTTAAGGATTGGTTCAACTTATCATGTAAGTTTTAACTTGTGGCGTTAATTCAATTCTTGCAATCTTTATACTCTTTGTTACCAATTCCTTGCTATTTTGGGGGTGAAGGGTTATGTTAAATTGATTGAATTTACGTATTGAGAACATTCATTGACACCAAGGTGATCTAAACATTGACTCTAAGTTATTTCCATATCATTATTATATCACACGAATGTGCAACCATACACAACATACATGGTTACACATTGGTGTTAACTTAATGTGATGTAATTTTATGCTACCTAATATATCTATTATGTAGCTCTTTGTATGGGATATAATACCATCTGGTCATAATTGGTTTTACACACATGTACACTTTTATTGGTTGCCAAACCAACAAGTCTTCTTTGGAATGCATTATGCAAATATGCATATAAATATTTAATTACATACCTTTGGCAAGAACCTACCAGATTGTCTGTAAGAATGGTCATATACTTTTAAGTATAGACACACAGTGATCACCAATCTAATTGGTACCATAATGCCAATTAGGACATTATTTACATAGTATACATATTATTGACAATTGTAATATACATTGGTACATATGTACACATTTAGTGTTTTGGTGTCACATGTATTGATGGTAATGCATTATGACAATAATACCCACCAGATGGGTTACCACATATCAACCATGTTTAAATAGGTCATCCATGACATAAATTAAGTGGACTACAAAATATGGACTGATATGTCCACATGTAAACATAGGTTATACCATATAGCCTGGGATACATGAAAAGATGAGTACATAGATACCCAAATTTAAAAAAAATCACTTTAGTCAATATAATGTACATAGATGGTAATGACATGCCTACCATGTGGTCATATATGGACAAGTACACCTATATCAAGCCATAATATATCACTTATATTAACTTCTTATTATGATATTGCCATTATAACTACATAGTTGACATACCCCCAATGGTGTATATATATTGGCTAAGTATGTATTGGTGACAAAGAATGTATGTTAATGGTCCTAGTGTCTCTCATACCATTGTCAAATAACCATTATTTCAGTATAGGGTAATACTATACCTAGTACCATCTAAAGCAAACGGGGTTATATAATTTATACTCACTTGTTGTTACAATGTGGTCTTATAATCCACTTCATAATTGCCATACAAAAGACACCAGGTACCATACAATATCTAAGGTTTTATGCATATAAATTAAAGAGGGTATTTTAGTTGGTATCATGAACCATAAGCATTTGGTGTTGTCCGTGGTATGTGGGAATATTAGGTATGTCACAATATAAGGGCTATCCACATTAGATATGATCATGTGCTTATCATATACATGTTTAGTAATACAATGTGATTATACACTAGAATGTCATTTGTACTATATAATTAGTACCATATACATTTTATGAAGGTAATACAACCCATATTATTATAGACATTATTAGCAAGCATGTGTGACATAGTGGAGTAACTGTCAAGCATCCCGTATAATATATTTAACAATGGATGTATTCTTACTGTGGTGGCTGCAAAGAGGACAATATGTAAACCTTAAATGCCATTACAAGTGATGTATGGTATCCGATACAAATATGAATGGCACCACGGCCAAGATAGTATCATATTAATATCTCTTATTGTTGATATTGATAGCTTGTGTATAATAGCCATTATGTACATTAAGTGTGTGGATATAGTATTAGGCACAACATATGGCATTATAACACTTACATATACTATAGGTGACTGTACTTACACTTAACCATGGATATCACATATCACTAATAGCACCCCTAATGTGAACCCAATAGAGATGAACCCTAGAAAACCTACAAAAATTTAATTATATGATCCCAAGAAACCTAAACACAAATTTGGTTTGATGGACCTTGACCCTTTGTCTGAAAGACAAGAAGCTTGGTATAAAGAACCTACACCCAAGAAACAATGAAACCAGAAACATAGACTATATTAAAGTCTAAACCTAAGGAATACAAAAACTTGAACGAAGGTTATAATGGAAGTGTTCTTTCAAGAACTCAAGGAGAATCAATCTTTCAATTGAATAATCTGAATGGTCGATCATGATGAACGTCTAAGACCCTTTAAATACTAGTTCTAATAGAACTCTAAGAAACAAGGCCATAACAAATCTAATTTGACCAAGTCTCCAACTTCCTAATCTGATATGTATTACACCAATCCTAGTTCACGTAGGATTTTAAGACAAGACAAACTTAATCTAAATTTCAACCATACTAAGAAAATATAACCAAATAAACCAATACTTGAGTCATCTAAGAATGCACAGCCCAAACATGTAATCTTCAAGATTGGTTTAGTCTTCCACAACCTTGATACAATGGATCAAGATTGGATCTCCCTCTTCCAAGCCTAACTTGAATGGCTTGTGCTTCAATTCGGCCCAATTGTCCAAATCTGCCCAAGTTTTGTGCACCAATCCTTGCATGGCTTCCTTGATCTTCTTGGATCTTGATCTTGTGATTGGCCCACTAGGAACATATAATGGATAATTGGCAGCAACTTGTCCACCTATGGCAGCGTGCTTCTTATGTGAATCTTCATGAAATCCTCCATCCACGGCAGCAAGCTTTCCATCAAGAACATGTTGACCTTGGTTCTCATCATCCCCTCTTTCCTTAAAAGTATTCGTCCTCGAATCATCAACTACATCATGAAGGGAAAGATCAAAAACATTAAATGTTGCACTAACATTATACTCACCAAGCAAGTCCAACTTGTAAGCATTGTCATTGATCTTCTTAAGGACTTGAAAAGGACCACCTTCTCTAGGAAGCAACTTAGATCTCCTTTGGGATGGCAATCTTTCTTTTCTCATAGGAACCTAAACCCAATTACCAGGTGAAAGGACACACACTTCCTTCCTTTGTTAGCACTAGAGGAATATTTTTCATTCCTCCTCTCAATGTTTACCCATACCTTTTCATGAAGGGTCTTCACAAATTCAGCCTTTCTTTTTCCATCCATGCTAACCCTTTCATTCATAGGCAATGGTAACAAATCCATAGGAGTTAGTGGACTAAAACCATAAACAATCTCTGATACAACTCACCAAGGCAATGGAGACTTGGGTATGCCAATGGTTCCAATTACAAGGTCACGCTCCAACAAGCTTAAAGCACAATTTCAGATTTATGTACAAGCTTTTATTTCGCAAGAACTTCAAGAAGTTTTAT
>JANZXR010000009.1:20107652-20122457 GCA_027575705.1 Erythroxylum echinodendron
CTCCTCAAAAGGATTCGTCCTCGAATCAAGACCTACATTATCAAAGGGAGATAGATCAGAAACATTAAAAGTAGCACAAACACCATACTCACCTAGCAACTGGACCTATAGGCGTTGTCATTAATGCATTCAAGCACTTGAAAAGAACCATCGCCTCTAGGATCGAGCTTAGACTTCCTTTGTTGAGGAAATCTCTCCTTTCTAAAGTGCACCCAAACCCAATCTCTACGCTCAAACTTTATCACCCTACGCCCTTGATTGGCAATAGCATACTTCTTGTTCTTTTCCTCAATGTGATGCCTAGCCTTTTCATCTATTGTCTTAACCAATTCGGCTCTTTGCTGCCCATCTCCTAGACAATGCATTAGCAATCACATTTTCTTTACCTTGCTTATATTTCACAACATATAGGAATGTCTATATGAACTCCAGCCACTTAGCATGTCTTTTATTCAACTTACCTTGGCCCTTAAAGTGCTTCAAACTCTCATGATCAGTGTGAATCACGAATTCCTTTGGCCATAGATAATGTTGCCAAGTTTGTAGAGCTCTTACCAATAAGTGAAATACTTCAATTGAACTTCTCAATAGGCAATGGGACGTCTTCTCGTTATCTTGTTAACAGCTCTGCAATCCACACACATGCGCCAACTCCCATCCTTCTTTGGAGCCAATATCACTGGGACAGCACAAGGACTAAGACTCTCCCTGATGTGTCCCTTTTGTAGCAACTCTGCTTTTGGAGTTTCTTAGTTTCTTCAGGATTAGCCCTATAAGCAGGTCTGTTTGGAATCTGCGCCCCAGGCATGAAATCAATCTGATGTTCTATTCCTCTAATAGGTGGCAACTCCTTGGGCAATTCCTTAGGGAAAACATCTTCATACTCCTGAAAAAGAGAAACAACACTACTAGGCAAACAAGGGTCAAGGTCAGATTCATTAAAATAAGCTTCCTTGTACAAAAGTACAAATAAGCATATCCTTTCTGCACAAGCCACCCTTACATCTCTCATTTTTGCATAGAAGTTTTGCTTCTTTCTACCCTCTATCTCATTTGGGCCTTTTAGTTAAATTTCTTTTGAGGCCTCTTTCCCCACTTTTCTTCTCTCACTCTTGGCCTCGCTTTCTCTCTTTTCTTTTGATTTAAATTTCTGCTCCCCTTTTGCAAAGTTCTCGACCTTCTCCTTAACTTTTGCATCATCATGCTTTTGTTGAAAATTTTAGGCCTTTCTCTGTTGCAATGCTTCCATATTTTTTTTAATTGCATTTGATCCTCATATACCTCTTTTGGGGCCAATGGAGCAAAAACAAATTTATGATCTCCCATAGTAAATGAATACCTATTCTTTAAACCATCATGTAATACTCTTTTATCATATTGTCAAGGTCGACCAAGCAATAAATGACTAGCATGTATAGGTATAACATCACAAAGTACTTGATCAGAATACTTACCAATGGAGAAAGACACAAGGACTTGCTTATTTACCTTGATTTCTCCCATATCATTCAGCCATTGTAGCCTATACAGCCTAGGGTATTTCAAGCACTCCAACCCTCGTTTTCAACCATCAATGTACTAGCCACATTAGTGCAGCTCCCCCCATCAATGATTAGGCTACAAATCTTATTATTAACTAGGCATCTAGAATGAAAAATGTTTTCCCTTTGCTCAATTCCATCTTCCTTCACTTGACCATTCAAAACATGCCTAGTAACAAGTAATTCACCCCTAGGTGCATCCTCAACTTTCACATCAGAACAATCCTCCAACTCAGGCATGGAAGCCAAATCATCTTCTTCCTACTTAGACACAACTTCTCCTCTCATAAACATTGTTTTCTTGTTTGGGCATTGAGAAGCAATATGACCAATACCAACACATTTAAAATATTTAATAGTCCTATGCTTTTCAAAATTGGAACTAGAAGAACTAGGAGTTTTAAGAGTACCTTTTAGATCTATCTTGTTCTTCTCTTCCTTTGGCTTGTCTTTGGTTTTTTCATCCTTCTTGGACCATTTGGAGTTCCAATTTGTAGTAAAGTTTAGGTAAGAAGCCTTGTTGGGGATTTTTTACTTGAGTTATCTCTCCACCTTCATGGCCATATTCACCATTCCCTCTAACTGCACATAATGGTGCAATTCAATAAAGTTGGCAATGTCTTTGTTCAAACCAGCCAAGAAATGTGCCATGGTGGCTTCTCTTTCTTCTTCTATATTAGCCCTAATTATGGCTATCTCCATCTTCTTATGGTAATATTCAATTCAAAACAAGCTGATCCCACCAAACAAGTGTATAATCATGAAATTCCACAGCAACTAACTTCACCTTCTTCTCCTCTGAATAGTTATGACATTCAAAAATCATCTCCACCTTTTTTTCCCATTCTAAGTAAGCTTCGGGATCATTCTTACCTTGAAAAGATGGTATTTTCATCTTAATACTACCTAAGTTTCTATCCAGACGCTCAGCCTCTATAGCCTCTTCCTCGCCCTCTATCATTCCGTCCCCCTTTTCTACCAATTCTAACCCTATGCCACTATTCTTCATCTTCCCCATCATCATTTTCATCTTGATACTCATAGCGCATAGGAATTGGCTCTCTAGCATTTTGCCTCCTTGTTGCACCATTAGTTAAAGCCTCTCTTTGTAAATTCCTAATGACCTGGTCTTGCCTATCAAATTTATCACTAACATCCCTGAACAAGTTCTCAATCTTTTGGAATTGTTGTTGTATAGCCTCCAAAGTAAAGAATGTGCTTTGATCAGCCTCACTATTCTTTTCATCCTTGTCACTACCTGTACTATCCTTTGAATTAGTCATGATATAAAACCTGCAAAAACACGTTAGAACAGCTCCTCTCACGCTCCCTCACTTTTTTCTCTCTAAATCAGAATGGATACCCTCGTGTTTCACTCAAGAACATGGCTTTTACCCTCAAATAAGCTTACACACTCTTGCCCTTTACCACTCTAGATTCTAGCATAGTTTTACTTGTCCGGATCAATCACTACCAACCAAATAAGCACAATAGCAGCTTAATTCAAAAGGAAAAACAAAGGATACCTAAAGAAAGGAAGGAAAAAACACAAAACTAGATGCAATTTAATGTAAAGAAAACAAGGAAGACGAAAATAAACACATACTAGATGGAGAAAATGTATGTGAGTGATTTTTGGTGCCAACTGAGCAATATGAAACAAGATTACTCAATTCAAGTGTAATGGAAACAAAAAAAAACAAAACTAGGAATTAAACTCAATCCTAAACCCAAATTGACAAAGAATGTTCAAATCTGCCCTAATAACTCAAGAATTGAGAGCTAAGCAATTATATCAAAGAAACAAGTTTTGAGTACAAGAAACTAAATCTTGAAACTTCTTGCTACTAGAAAGCAAGTCTTAAGGAATTTCCTTAATGAAAGATGTGTTCTTGAAGAATCTTGAATAATAAAGATGAATCTTGATGCAAGAATTAGTAATCTTGACGAATCTTGCAAGCAAATCAACTCAAATACACAAAGATTCACAATCTTTGATGTTTCTTGATAGGTTCTTGAATGAAAGAAAGACAATATAGATGAATATTGAATGAATAACAAATCTTGAATGAAAGATGAAACAAAGATTCAAAGAATCTCAATCTTGAATGTTTCTTGACCAATCTTGAAATTTCTTTTCTTTTCTTTCTTTTTTTTCGTTTTTTTATGATTTCTTTCTTTTTGTTTCCTTTTTTCGTTTTTTTCACGACTTCTTTCTTTTTGTTTCCTTTTTTCCTTTTTTCACATTTTCTTTCTTTTCTGATTCCTTTTTTCTTTTTTTTTAATTTTCGGATGATGAACTAACTATAATAATCAAGAACAAATAGAACATTAAAGATAAAGATTAAATTTAAAACCTAGGCTCTAATACCAAAGATGATATGGCAACAACCTAGAGTCAATGTCTAGATCACCTCCGTTTTAATGATTGTTCTCAATACCTAAATTCAATCAATTTTAACATGACCCTTCACCCCCAAAATAGCAAGGAATTGGTAACAAAGAGTACAAAGATTGCAAGAATTGAATTAACGCCACAAGTTAGAACTTACTTGATATGTTGAATCAATCCTTAAGGTAATACAAGTAAGAATCTGAATTCTCTCTTGAAGAAGACTTTCCAATGTTTATTCACGTCTAATCCAAAGTTCACGCATAAAGCAAAGGTTTAAATACCCTTGTGCAATACAAACCCTAACAAAGATAACCTAAAACCTAAAGAAAGCCCAAAACATCCAAAAAGGCTTTCTTGAAACAAATCGGCCCAAAAACAAATAACACATGGATTCGAGCTTCAAAACTAATTAAAATTGCCTAATCTTAGTCCAAATAGGATAAGGAAACAAGAAACATAGAAGACTAACTTAATAGGGGCGCATTGGGTTTTTAAACTAGGCCCACATGCTTGGTTCCTTAAAATAAAACATGCACATGACTTTTTTAATGACGCCCTTGCACACTTAAGCCAAATCAGCCCATGACAAAGTCCAAAAGAAGTCCACACACCTTTTACAAAATAAAATAAGCCCAAATCTATTGATTAGACTTATGCGTGTGATAATTGGCTAAGTGTTAGCCCTCTTAGTTTGATACTTTCATTGTGCACACACACTTAGGCATCTCCCTAAGCTCTTCCCCAAGCTTGATTAACAAAACTTCTTGAAATTCTTGTGAAACAAAAGCTTGTGCATAAATATGCAATTGTGTTGAGCTTGTTGGAGCGTGACCTTGTAATTGGACCCATTGGCATTCTCAAGTCTCCGTTGTCTTTGTGAGTTGTATCAACTGATTACACCCTATATCGTAATTTGTTATACATATGGACTCAAGGTATTACATACCAATTATGAACATCCAACCAATATCAAATGTGTACCCTACTGATAGGTATAACCAAGCCACATGTCATATATATAGCAATGCATTGGAACTTGTGTAAAGATGTTAGAATTTAGTATCACCTAAATTCTATATTTAGTTATATTAAACATGGGAAATATAGCTACCCATATATCCATGATACATTTATATTAAACATGTCAAGTCCTTTATAATATCATATGTCTATGTAACCCATTCATCATAGTGGGTATTTTTGCCACTATATCACATGTGGATTATATGCTCAGTGAAATGTATGCCAATGCCCATATTGGGTGTCATATACCTAGTAACATATCCATTGATCTAGTCTTATAATACCAATGTAATATTATATGTTTGGGCTTTTAGAAACCTCTTAGGTGCCTTATTTACTGATGTAATGTTGATAATTATAGGATACATGCCACACATGGGATCTTATATCCTATGGGTGTATATAATAGAGCCATAATATATACATTTACCCATAATACTTATAATTTCATAATACCACCACCAAAAGATATTGTTGGTGGTATTACATTTAAGATTCCATGTGTGGCATGTATCCTATAATTACTTAATTATATGTGAACTACCACATGCATAGTACTTTGCATACAACCAACACATAACATAATGGATATAATATATATTTATATTTACCTATAAATATACCATGCTAACATTTCTGGAATAAATACCTAGGTTAAGCACTATGTTACCTTATGGTCTATACATATGATAGTAACCAATTTC
Organism: Erythroxylum echinodendron; assembly: GCA_027575705.1. Classification (NCBI taxonomy): domain Eukaryota; kingdom Viridiplantae; phylum Streptophyta; class Magnoliopsida; order Malpighiales; family Erythroxylaceae; genus Erythroxylum; species Erythroxylum echinodendron. Next base: position 20,113,316 of record JANZXR010000009.1, read on the forward strand.
CATGGGTGACTTGTGATATAATGCCAAGTTTTTTGGCTAAATACAAGCATGTCATTACACTAGTTTAAATACAAAGTTAGGATATAACCCATCAATTAGAATTGGATATCCCTTCCACTAAATACAACAAAATGGAATTGGAATGCATTATGCATGTGGGTGTATTTTCTTAAGACATTAAAGCTCTAACAATATTAGTATATCATTACAATAAAATAACTTGGTGGCATTAGATATACCATAAGTAGTAACCTATACAGTTACCTAATTGTCAAAGATAATTTGAACTTATTATTTGGTTATGAATGAGATAAGGTACAACATGGTGGGTCATGTTATGTGGATGGCAAGTGAAGATGGGCTTGTTATATCCAAATCCATTGTTAGTGGGTGTTATACTGTCCCAAATGATACTGGTTATATTACTAATATGTAGATTTAGTAATTGATGGGTATACAATCTATACACTTATGTAACTTGGGTACCAGGTACACATATGGGTACACCCTAAGGGTGTTTACTTATACCAAGCGTATACATGTAAGACTAGGTATGGTGAGTATACATCTAGCCATGTTTTAATAGTAATGGTACTAAAAGTTACTACCCATATCCACCAGTAAACAAATAGTGATCATATGCTATACCTCTAAGTGAGGTATGCATAATATCACGAGGTTACCTAGACGTATATATTACACTAATGAAGACAAGCGTATTAGTAGAAGAGCTTCATCACCATTATGTACTCTTGCATACAAATAGTGTTAGCATGTGTGCTCTCCTTAGTATACCAATAATATGATGTATAGATGACTATTTAAGACCCATATAAGGTATGTTCCCTACTGATAGCATACATTATAGTTACAGTGTAACAAACACTTTGTATACATCTTACCCACCTACTTTATAATTACACATGTATATGCACGACATCATATTATATTGAAAACATGGTACACCAGTGAGTATAAAAACTTCATCATGACATTTACATGGGTTATGTAGTACATATATGATACTATCCAACACATGATATGGTTGAGTACATATCTATTGTGGACTCAACCATATCTTGGGTGTTGGCCCAATAGTCAAATGATATCTCACTGTGTTAAGGACGCACAACATACACACACAGGTAAGTGGCTATAATGTATTGAAAAGGTAATTAGGTATGGTTAAGTATATTTCATTATGGTAAGCTATTCATCCATTGAGTTTTGGGTGGTTCTACAAAAGATGGTATTATATGTAATCTGGTATATAATACTTAGTATGACCATTGTGGGTTACCTATGTTAGTGTTGATGTATATATTATATGTAATCTGGTATATAATACTTAGTATGACCATTATGGGTTACCTATATTAGTGTTGATGTATAATAATACTTAGTATGACCGTTGTGGTTTACCAATGTTAGTGTTGATGTATAATAATACTTAGTATGACCATTGTGGGTTACCTATGTTAGTGTTGATGTATATACCATATACCCATCTTTTGTAGAACCACCCAAAACTCAATGGATGAATATCATACAATTTGTAGTTACTATGGTAACAAGACCATTTAATAACATGCATGCACTATAGGATGGGTGATATAATACTATGTTATTAGATGGGTATACCATTATAGGTATGTATTAGGTCTTTCTTGAGTACATAGTATATGAAATCAAGAGTATATTTGATTTAGCTATGCACACCATCTAGGCCATACATTACTAACTGAGGACATAATGTGTGTTGTTCACTAGGACCATCTACAAATGCATGACGTGGGTAATTAATGTTATACCTGACTATGACTAAATCCCAATACATAAAGGACAAGATATTGCATGTAAGACATTTAAATTATAGTACAATCATGATATAGGATTATGTATATACTCACATAGTTCATAGGTACCCATTTCAACCAATAAAGGGTAGTTACCACTTACATGCAGATTATAGGACTCTCACTTAATGTCTTGGGGGTTGAATAAAAGCATACTATATTATGCGGTGATTGAATGGTATATATTATGAGATTTTGGATAATGATTACCCATGCAAATATGGCCTATATATGTTAAGGTAATTCTAAATTACATGTTAGCACCCATGTAATACAATCCTTGCTTAACCCATGTTTATAAATATTGACTTCTATGGAAGTCATACAGTGATCATACCACTATAACATTATACGGTATGTACATTGTGATCCCCTAATCATGTTGTTGCAAAACGGTACCTTACATTTGATGTTGTTAGTTACTGATATCTGGCCAAGTAATAAATCTACCATATTATATGTGACCACACTGTATGGTCATATATTACCCATAGGTCAACCATAGCTATATAGTGACATGATCCTATAGCCTAATGGTAGGTCATATGGAGGCCCTGAATGGTTTAGTGTGAGGGTCGTACATTATATCACGCCCTTGGATGGATGTTGATCATTGATACGTACCTGAATATCATGCACTATGGAGATATCCTAGGTAATAGTACTATATGACCTACAAGTTGGGTGATGGCTCATGTATAATTATAGACTGGAATGTCATGTGTACTATCTTTTATGTTATAGTACCTATTAACAGCCCTTCATATTCTCCGAATGGACATACCACATATTACAGCCCATTATGAAAGGATGCTGAATTGCAATATTGTTATAGAAGTTATAGTATGCCAAGATGTGTGACCTAGGTGAGTGGTGCCATTCCTGGTTTACTAATGTTGGATACCATGCATATAAAAATGTGATATAGTTAGGGATGCCATTGTGAATGGGATTTTATAGTTACAATGACATAAAAAGTATATAAGCATATTGTTATATATTTAATATGCATTTGTGTACTTGGTGGGCCCTACAATTATCACCCACATTGTAGTCAAATGTGGCCCTACTATTTGGTAGCATATGACTATATACCTTAGCACCTGTGGTAACCCATACAACGTAAAATATACATTATTTTATGGACCCAATATTATTATAGTCAACGTAGTTCAATATCTCAAATTATATATATTATGTGTATACATTGCCCTATAACTAGGGCAATGTAATACCAAGTATTTATCATACTTTAGCCATAAGATGTCCAATGTAGGCCATATTATAGTGGGCCCACTACTATATATTCTTATGTATTGGGTCCATTATAATACGACCTGTCATTATTACAGGGTATCCTTTAATAAAGAGTGGTATTTAATGTTAACAGTTTAACACTTACAATGTATATGATAATGCTAAGGCAGACCATATTATTGTAATAGGTATGGTAGCCAACTAATACACTCAGTAAAGCAATATAACTACTTGTGGTTAGTCCAGGGTTATACCCTTCTTGCCAATAGTTTGATGGAGTGTTATGTGTTTATACCTTTGGTCACAATTGTGGTATGTAATTAACTAATATTGTAGGTTTGGTTATTATCTCTCTAAAGTCATATTTGGAAAGGTATAACCAAACCTACATTGATATCATAACCTAATTATTCTTCCCAATAAAATTATGTGATACCACCCCTAATCATTGTATAACCTTCAAATGGTCCAAGCAATACATTAACACATTGTATGGTATGTGTGGTATCAAAATGATATCACATGGGCACATATTGTATGGTAGGTGTGGTACATGTACATACATGTATATTACACCCAATCTTGATATGTTGGGTAATTAGATGTGTGGTATAAATGTCTAATCCTCCATGGGTATTTTATAATCTATCTATTAGAACAAGCCCACTCACTGTGTGTTATACCTTGGTTACCCATACACCATATAAGCCATTTAACTACCCTAATGCACTGAAAACATTTATAACCATATGGCTTTCAAAGTTTATATACTAATGACTGTTGTATTGTATATCATACTATACATGGTGGGTATATTTTATATTACACCATGTATAGTATGATATAACCAGGGTCCAGTGTATTATAACCTCTCATGACAATATTATGCTACAAGAATATGTACCCTAGGAAAATGATATATATGTCATAGGCATTGATAATTACTTTTAACATGACTAACTATGGTTTAGTATGGGTGCTATTACCTACCCATCTATGCCTTCACATGCTATACCCACTCTAGATTTAATAAGCATGTAATGCTATAGGTATACGATCATGTATGCATATGGAATGATTTTACATGTAATTTACACAGATTAATACCTATCACAGGGTATAGATGGGTATAATGTTATAACTTTATACCATCACAAATGTGAGTAATCATATGGAAGGTGTGTTAATGGTGTGTATGAGCTATGCAAGTGGGTTATACTATCCCAATTTAGCACAAAACATAGATGGGTAGTATACATATGTTATATATTGGCTACCATTCTCTTTGGTACGTTATCATACCAAAGACAAGGTAGCCAATATATGGGCCACTCAGTATATCATTACCATATCCACCCTCATTCCTTCATATTAGTACCTATCATATAACCCAAGCTATATGACCCATAATATATCCAATTTTATACAATATCAAAGTAGGCGTAGTGGCTTTGATAAGTTAGGTACAATGCAAATACACATACTAGATATTCAAAAATCAACCCAAATACACAAAGATTCACAATCTGGATGAATTCTTGATCAATCTTTGTTTTCTTTTTTTCTTTTTCTTTTTCTTTTTCTCTTTTTTTGAATTTGAATGATGAACTAACTATAATAATTAAGAACAAATAGAAAATTAAAGATAAAGATTGATGTGAGCAGGAGTAAGGATCACTATGGAGATGGCGTGCGTGACGCGGATGAGTTTGTCATTCCATTTGGACCTATGTCTAAAGCTAGGACCGAGAGACTCAAAGAGGTTCTCTATGTGCATGTGGGCCAATTTGTGGAGAGGATGGAGTGCACCAAGCCTATTGGAGGAGAGCTATCTAAATCACAGCCCAAATTGATTCATTTATCTCAAATATTTGGATTACACTAACTTGGGACTTGAAGACCATTGTATTGGGATACCCATTATCACTTAAGCCTAAGAGAAGAAGCTTTATTATTCTAATTTGGACTTGTTTTAAGTTATTTATATTTTGGGCTTCTATGTATTTTAAGCCCAAGTCTTTTATTATTTGACCTAGGTATAAATACCCTCTTTAGGGTTAGGGAAAGACAACTTTTGACCAGATTATCTTTTGTGAGCCGCCAGCTATATTGAGAGAAAAAATTCCTCTTGTTCTTTTCAAATTAGGAATTAAACGTCACTTATCAACTAAATCAGATTGTTGCGTGATTTTGATCCTAAACAACTTTCTTAGTTTGTTCTTTACCTGTTATCTAGGTTGCTCAAGACAAGTTCTTTGTGAGGTCTAGTAGGTAAATTTGAAACCCTGCGTATCATATTTAATTTAGCTAATTCGGATCTATCCTCTTCTTCTTTCCTTGGATTCGAACAATCTTTTAATTCCGTGGTGCGTGTTAAAGATTGAATTTAAAACCTAGACTCTGATACCAAAGATGATACGGTAACAGCCTAGAGTCAATATCTAGATCACTTGTGTTTTAATGATTATTCCCAATACCTAAATTCAATCAATATAACATGACCCTTCACCCCTAGAACAACAAGGAATTGGTAACAAAGAGTATAAAGATTGCAACAATTAAATTCACGCCACAAGTTAGAACTTACTTGATAAGTTGAATCAATCTTTAAGGTAAAATAAGCAAGAATTTGAATTATCTCTTGAAGAAGACTTTCCAATTTTTTTTATGCATGTTTGATCTGAAGTTCACGTATAAAGCAAGGGTTTAAATACCCTTGTGCAATACAAAACCTAACAAAGATAACCTAGAAATCCTAAAGAAAGCCCAAAACATCAAGAAAGGGTTTCTTGAAACAAATCTGCCAAAAACAAATCCCACGTGAATTTGGGCTTCAAAACTAATTAAAATTGCCTAATCTTAATCCAAATAGGATAAGGAAACAAGAAAACATAGAAGACTAACTTAAGAGGGGCGGATCGGGTTTTTAAACTAGGCCTACACGCTTGGTTCCTTAAAATAAAACATGCACATGACTTTTTTAATGAAGCATATGCACACTTAACACAAATCAGCCCATGACAAAGCCCAAAAGAAGTCCACACTCTGTTTACAAGATAAAATAAGCCCAAACCTATTGATTAGACTTGTCCTTGTAAGAATTGGCTAATTGTTAGCCCTCTTGGTTTGATACCTCCAATGTGCACACGCACTTAGGCATCTCCCTAAGCTCTTCCCCAAGCTTGATCTACAAAACTTCTTGAAGTTCTTATAAAACAAAAGCTTGTGCATAAATCTAAAGTTGTGCCTTGAGCTAATTGGAGCGTGACCTTGTAATTGGACCCATTGGCATCCTCAAGTCTCCATTGCCTTAGTGAGTTGCCTCATTCCCTCCCTCCTCAAAAGGATTCGTCCTCGAATCAAGACCTACATTATAAAAGGGAGATAGATAAGAAACATTAAAAGTAGAATGACACCATACTCACCTAACAACTCCACCTTATAGGCATTTTCATTGATGCGTTCAAGCAGTTGAAAAGGACCATCGCCTTTAGGATCGAGCTTAGACTTCCTTTGTTGAGGAAATGTCTCCCTCCTGACGTACGCCCAAACCCAATCTCTAGACTCAAACTTCATCATCTTGCACTCTTGACTGGCTCTTTGATCATACTTCTTGTTCTTTTCCTCAATGTGCAGCCTAGCTTTCTCATGTATTGTATTAACCAATTCGGCCCTTTGCTATCCATCTACATTAACAATCTCATTCAAGGGTAAAGGAAACAAATCCAATAGAGTGAATGGGTTAAAACCATACATAATCTCAAATGGAGAATAACCTGTGGAAGAATGAATGCTTCTATTATATGTGAACTCATTCAAAGGCAAACAATCTTCCCAAGTTTTCTAATTGTTACTCACAATAGCACACAATAAAGATCCTAAGGTTCTATTAACTACTTCCATTTGACCATCTATTTGGGGATGACAACTTGTAGAAAACAAAAGTTTAGTTCCAATTTATTCCATAGAACATGCCAAAAGTGACTTAAAAACTTAGAATCCCTATCTAAAATAATGGTTCTAGGAATGCCATGCAACCTAAAAACATCTCTAAAAAACAAATCAGCAACATGTGTAGCATCATCAGATTTATGACATGTAATAAAATGAGCCATTTTACTAAATCTATCAACTACAACAAAGATGCTGTCATGTCCTTTCCTAGTCCTAGGTAATCCTAACACAAAATCCATAGATACATTAACCCAAGGACTATTAGGGACAGGTAGAGGTGTGTACATCCCATGCTGTTGCACCTTGGACTTGGCTTGCCTACACACTACACAACTAGAGCAAACTCTTTCAACATCATTTTTCATGTTAGGCCAATAAAGATGCTCCTGTAATATGTCAAGTGTTTTAGCAATACCAAAATGTCCCATTAAACCTCCGTCATAAGACTCCCTCATAGCATTTCACGCATAGAACAAGTAGGAATACATAATGTATTATCTCTAAGCAAATATCCATCATTCCTATAAAACTTTTGAAAAGCAACTTGTTCACATGCATCATACACATTAGCAAAGTCCGAATCTGATTTGTACAAGTCTTTTATATACTCAAACCCAATCAACTTAGAACTAAGAGAAGATATTAGAGCATACCTCCTAGACAATGCATCCGCAATCGCATTTTCTTTACCTTGCTTGTCTTCAATGCATCAGCAATCACATTTTCTTTACCTTGCTTGTCTTTCACAACATATGGGAATGTCTCTATGAACTTAGCATGTCTTTTATTTAACTTACCTTGGCCTTTAAGATGCTTCAAACTCTCTTGATTAGTGTGAATTATGAATTCCTTTGGCCATAGATAGTGCTGCCAAGTTTGTAGAGCTCTTACCAATGCATACAGCTCTTTGTTATAGGTGGAATACTTCAATTGAGCACCATTCAACTTCTCACAGACGTCTTCCCTGTAACAAAACAACACCAATACCTATGTCAAAGGCATCACATTCAATCTCAAAAGTAAAAGTCCAGTCAGGTAAACTCAAAATAGGTGCAGAATAAATTTTTTCTTTTAAAGTGTTAAAAGCAATTTTCTGCGCCTCTCCCCATTTAAATCCTACCTCCTTTTTGACATTCTCAGTCAATGGAGCTGCAATAGAACTAAAACCTAAGTAACACTTGTAGGTCTCAGCCATTCCCTAATAGCCTTGATCTTTTCTTGGTCCACCTCAATTCCATTAGAAGAGACAACATAACCAAGAAATATGATACAATCTATGCAAAATGTATACTTCTTTAACTTAGCATACAACTTTTTTGCCCTAAGTGCATCTAACATAAGCCTCAGATGCTCAATATGCTAATCAGTGCTTTTGCTATCGATCAATATGTCATCAAAATATACCACAAAAAATTTACCAATAAATGACCACAAAACATGATTTATCAAACACATAAATGTACTAGGACCACTAGTTAAGCCAAAAGGCATCACAAGCCACTCATATAAACTATGTTTTGTTTTAAAAGCAGTTTTCTGTTCATCACCAATTTTCATTCTAATCTGATGGTAACCACTCATAAGATCATTTTTGGTAAACACACATACACCATGTAATTCATCAATGGTATCATCCAATCTAGGTATAGGATGGCGATACTTTACCGTTATCTTGTTAACAGCTCTGCAATCAACACACACGCGCCAACTTCCATCCTTCTTTGGAACCAATATCACTGGAAGGCACAAAGACTAAGACTCTCCCTGAAGTGTCCCTTTTGTAGCAACTCTTCCACTTGCTTTTGGAGTTCCTTAGTTTCTTCAAGATTAGCCCTTTAAGCAGGACTATTTGGAATCTATGCCTCAGGCATGAAATCAATCTAATGTTCTATTCCTCTAATGGGCGGTAACTCCATAGGCAACTCCTTAGGAAAAACATCTTCATACTCCCACAAAAGAGAAACGACATTTCTAGGTAAGCAAGGGTGATACGGAAACCCCAAGTAGTAATTGGCATCTCTCTATTTCTCCTCCTGGATGTCACCAACTGATCCCACCATATTAGTGCATAATCT
>JANZXR010000009.1:20122557-20132653 GCA_027575705.1 Erythroxylum echinodendron
GTTCCGAAATCAGGGCCTGATAGATTTATGGTATCAGAGCAAGCATGAATAATCTGGTAAGTCTGAGTTAGGCTCCGCAAGCGGGGTCTAACAAATGTGGTATTAGAGCAAGTAAGTTAGGCTCGAAAAATTGAGTCTGACACTTGATGAGTTACATCGTGCTTGTTTCTTTACAAAAATTGATCTCATGAGTAGAACATCAAATTAGAATGAAATTAGGGGATGAGTGTGATACGGCAACAACCTAGAGTCAATGCTAGATCACCTCTATTTCAGTGATTATTCTCAATACCTATATTCAATCAATCTAACACGATCCTTCACCCCCAAATCAGCAAGGAATTGGTAACAAAGAATACAAAGATTGTAAGAATTGAATTAACGCCACAAGTTAGAACTTACTTGATAAGTTGAATCAAGTAAAACAAGCAAGAATCTGAACTCTCTTGAAGAAGACCTTAAAATTTTTTTAATTCACAACTAATCTGAATTTCACGCATAAAGAAGGGTTTAAATACCCTTGTGCAATACAAACCCTAACAAAGATAACCTAAAAATCCTAAAGAAAGTCCAAAACATCCAAAAAGCCTTTCTTGAAACAAATCTGTCCAAAAACAAATCCCACATAGATTTGAGCTTCAAAACTAATTAAAATTGCCTAATCTTAGTCTAAATAGGATAAGAAAATAAGAAAACATAGAAAACTAACTTAAGAGGGGTGAATTGGGTTTTTAAACTAGGACCACATGCTTGGTTCCTTAAAATAAAACATGCATATGACTTTTTTAATGAAGCAAATGCACACTTAACACAAATCAACCCATGAAAAAGTCCAAAAAGAACTCCGCATGCTCTTTACAAGATAAAATAAGCCCAAACCCATTGATTAGACTTGTGCTTATGAAAATTGGCTAAGTGTTAGCCCCCTTATTTTGATACCTCCAATGTACACACACACTTAGGCATCTCCCTAAGCTCTTCCCCGAGCTTGATTAACAAAACTTCTTAAAGTTCTTGTGAAACAAAAGCTTGTGCATAAATCTGAAATTGTGTCTTGAGCTTGTTGGAGCTTGGCCTTGTAATTGGACCCATTGGCATCCTCAAGTCTCCATTATCTTGGTGAGTTGCATCATTCTCTCCCTCCTCAAAAGGATTCATCATCGAATCAAAACCTATATTATCAAAGGGAGATAGATCAAAAACATTAAAAGTAGTACAAATACCATACTCACCTAGCCACTCCACCCTATATGGGTTGTCATGATGCGTTCAAGCACTTGAAAAACCATCGCCTCTAGGATGGAGCTTAGACTTCCTTTGTTGAGGAAATATATCCTTCTTGAAGTGCACCCAAACCCAATTTCCTAACTCAAACTTCATCACCCTACACCCTTGATTGGCACTTTGAGCATACTTCTTGTTCTTTTCCTCAATGTGCTGCCTAGTTTTCTCATGTATTATCTTAATCAATTTGGCCCTTTACTGCCCATCTACATTAACAATCTCATTCAAGGGTAAAGCCAACAAATCCAATGGAGTTAATGGGTTAAAACCATACACAATCTCAAATGGAGAATAACCTGTGGAAGAATGAATGCTTCTATTATATGCAAACTCAATCAAAGGCAAGCAAGCTTCCCAAGTTTTAAAATTTTTACCCACAACAGAACCTAATAAAGATCCTAAGGTTCTATTAACTATTTCCGTTTGACTATCTGTTTGGAGATGGCAAGTTGTAGAAAACAAAAGTTTAGTTCCCAATTTATTCCATAGAACATGTCAGAAATTACTTAAAAACTTGAAATCACTATTTGAAACAATGGTTCTAGGAATGCCATGCAACCTAACAACATCCCTAAAATAGGCAATGGGATATCTTCTCTGCAACCAAACTGCACCAATACCTATCCCAGAGGTATCAAATTCAATCTCAAAAGTAGAAGTAAAGTCAGGTAAACTCAAAATAGGTGTAGAACAAAGTTTTTCTTTTAAAGTGTTAAAAGCAATTTCTTGTGCCTCTCCCCACTTAAATCCTACCTCCTTTTTGACAATCTAGGTCAATGGAGCTATAATAGAACTAAAATGTTTTACAAACCTCCTATAGAAACTAGCAAGTCCATGGAAAGATCTTAACTAACACTTGTAGGTCTCGGCCACTCCCTAATTGCCTTGATCTTTTCTTGGTCTACCTCAATTCCACTAGAAGAAACAGCATAACCCAGAAATATGACATGATCCATGCAAAATGTACACTTCTTTAACTTAGCATATAATTTTTCTGCCCTAAGTGCATCTAACACAAGCTTAAGATGCTCAATATGCTCACATTTTCTTTCTTTTCTGATTCCTTTTTCTTTCTTTTTTCGTTTTTTGAATGATGAACTAACTATAATAATTAAGAACAAATAGAAAATTAATGATTAAGAATGAATTTAAAACCTAGGTTCTGATACCAAAGATGATACGACAACAACCTGGAGTCAATGTCTAGATCACCTCCATTTCAATGATTGTTCCTAATACCTAAATTCAATCAATCTAACAAGACCCCTCACCCTAAAACAGCAAGGAATTGGTAACAAAAAGTATAAAGATTGCAATAATTGAATTAACGCCATAAGTTAGAACTTACTTGATAAGTTGAATCAATCCTTAAGGTAAAACCAGCAAGAATTCGAATTCTCTCTTGAAGAAGACTTTATAATTTTTATTCACATCTTTCACGCATAAAGCAAGGGTTTAAATACCCTTGTGCAATACAAACCCTAACAAAAATAACCTAAAAATCCTAAAGAAAGCCTAAAACATTCGAAAGGCTTTCTTGAAACAAATCTGTCCAAAAACAAATCTTACACGGATTTGGGCTTCAAAACTAATTAAAATTGCCTAATCTTAGTCCAAATAGGATTAGAAAACAAGAAAACATAGAAGACTAACTTAAGAGGGGCGAATAGGGCTTTTGAACTAAGCCCACATGCTTTCCTGCAAATAAAACATGCACATGACTTTTTTTAATGAAGCACATGCACACTTAACACAAATCAGCCTATGAAAAAGTCCAAAAGAACTCCGCACGCCCTTTACAAGATTAATAAGCCCAAACCTATTGATTAGACTTGTGCTTGTGAAAATTAGGTAAGTGTTAACCCTCTTGTTCTGATACTTCCAATGTACACACACACTTAGGCGTCTCCCTAAGCTTTTCCCCAAGCTTGATTAACAAAACTTCTTGAAGTTCTTGTGAAACAAAAGCTTGTGCATAAATTTGAAATTGTGCCTTGAGCTTGTTGAAGCGTGACCTTGTAATTGGACCCATTGGAATCCTCAAGTCTCTATTGTCTTCGTGATTGCATTACTTTGAGTGGAATGAGTCACAATCATTGGCATTTAATAATTTAAAAGATAAATTGTGTTATGCACTCGTTCTAAGTTTGCCTAACTTTAATGAAGCTTTAGAAATTGAATGTGATACTTCTGGGATAGGTATTGGTGCTGTTTTGATGCAGGGAAGGTGGCCCATTACATACTTCAGTGAAAAGATTTATGGCCACAATTGAATAATTCCACTTATGATAAGGAACTCTATGCCTTGGTAAGAGCATTGGAGACTTGGCGGCATTATCTCTAGAAAAAGGAGTTTGTGATTCATTCTAATCATGAGTCATTGAAACATCTAAAGGGCCAAGGTAAGTTGAACAAGAGGCATGCGAATTGGCTGGAGTTTATAGAGACCTTTCCATACGTGATGCAAGATAAACAAGGTAAGGAGAATGTAGTTGCTGATGCACTTTCAAGGAGGTACACTCTAATCATGACTTTAAGTTCTAAATTGCTAGGGTTTGAGTATATTAGAGATTTGTACGTGCTTGTGAGTATGCTGCATTCCAAAGATTTTATAGACATGATGGCTATCTATTCAGATCCATCAAGTTATGTGTGCCTAAATGTTCTATGTGTGAAGTCCTTGTGCGTGAATCACATTGTGGGAGTTTGATGGGTCATTTTGGGATTCACAAGGCATATGACATACTTTGTGAACATTTTTATTAGCCTAACATGAGAAAAGATGTTAAAAAAATTTGTTCTAAGTGTTTTGCATGTAAACAAGTGAAATCTAAGACTCATCCATATGGTTTGTATACACCTTTTCCTATGCCTAAACATCCATGAGATAACATATCTATGGACTTTGTTTTAGGGCTGCCTAGGATGAAAAAGGGTAGGGATAGTATAGTTGTAGTAGTAGATCGGTTTATTAAGATGGAACATTTCATTGCATGTCATAAAATTGATGATGCTATAAATATTGCTAAGTTGTTTTTTAAGGATGTTATGCATTTGCATGTTGTTCCTAAGAATATTATTTATAAACGTGATGTGAAGTTCTTAAGCCATTTTTGGCGTGTTCTTTGGGGTAAGCTAGGTACTAAACTTTTGTTTTCTACTACTTGCCATCCTCAAACTGATGGACAAACTGTAGTAGTGAATAGAACTTTAGGTTCTCTTTTGCATGTTGTAGTTGGTAAAAATCTTAAAACATGGTGAGAATGTTTGCCATTAGTTGATTTTGAATACAATAGGAGCATACATTCTACTACTGGTTATTCGCCTTTTGAGATTATTTATGGTTTTAATCCATTAACACCTTTAGATTTGTGTTCTTTACCTTTAAGTGAGATAACTAGTGTAGATGGACAAAAGAAGGTAGATTTGGTGCACAACATTCATTAGAAGGCAAGACAGCATATAAAGAAGCGAAATGAAGCACATGCACAAAGAGTCAAGGGCTAAAGTTGATGCAATTTTAGCCTGGTGATTAGGTTTGGGTGCCTTTCAGGAAAGAGAGATTTCCTAAGCAAAGGAAATCCAAGTTAAATCCTAGAAGTGATGGACCTTTCCAAGTCCTTGAAAAGATTAATGATAATGCCTACAAGATTGATTTGCCAGGTGAGTATCAAGTATCTGCTAGATTTAATGTAGCTAATCTCTCTCCATTTGATAATGTAGGGACTAATTCGAGGATAAATCCTTTTGAGAAGGGAGGAAATGATACAAGAAGCCATGGCAGTAATGGAGATCAAGGTGCCACACGCCAAGACAAACTTACTTTGCCAAGCGGAGCTATTACAAGGCAACTTGCAGCCAAGCTTAAACAAGCACTTCAATGATTTGTTCAAATTCACATTACATCTCACCTTGATGACAAGGCCGAACCATCCATGGAGAATTCAAGTGGAGTAGTCAAGCTTGTGATTCTTCTAGAGAGGATGTGTGGAGGGACTAATACTTAGCCAAATTTCAAGACAATTTAAATTATTCTTATGGGCTTAATTTAATACATTGGGCTTGTTACCTTTATTTATTAGGGCCAAAAGAATTGTTATGGACTGGGTATCATTTGTAAGCTTGCCTTAGTTTATTTTACACCTCCATTAGGCCCATTCCCCTTAGATTTATTTAAGTTATTTTGGACTTATTTAAGTTAGTTTAGTCCAGTCCTAAGTGGATTAGGTAATTGCGTTTTTGGGCTATAACTCCTAAACTAGTTAGGATTAGGCTTGTTTTTAGTATTAAATGGGTTTGTAACCTATTCCTTTTAGGGTTAGGACGTGAGCAAGGGTATACCTTATTTTATTTTTGTAAACTTCAGATTAGTTGATTAATAAAATTCTGAGATATTTTCTTCAAGAAAGGCGTGTTCTTCTTATTGTTATTTCAAGGATTGCATCACTTATCAAGGTAATCGCTTGTAGCGTGTTCAATTCTTCAATTTTCTTGGGATTTGGGTCTCAATTTTGTATAATTAGGGTTTGAACTAGCATGTTCTTAGACTGGAAAAATTGGAGATTTGATTCAATAGGATTAGGGGGTTTTAAGAACCTTGTTTTCTTGGAGTTTCCATATTAAGATGTACTGAGTTGGTATTAGGTTAGGGTACAATCCCCTTGCAATATGATATGATAGTAATGGCTAGAATACATTATGTCTAATCCAAATATAGACCCCACATTCACACTAATAAAGCATATGAAGATGAGTAGTATCACCCAACCTTAATGTGGGTATGGTATTTATTTGTCCATATATAGATTCGAGGTTGTGACTAATCGGCATATAAAATTATCAAATATGGAATTGGTTACAACGCAGATGGCTCAAATTACCTAGTCTTTATATCACTCATATATAAACACCAATGGTTACCTACATGGATACTATATTCCATACAGGTACAATCATTTTACCTAAACATATATACCTAATATCCATAGATATATATGGTCTTTTATTGTACCCTACAGTAAAATATAATATTCATCAATATTACTAACATTGAGTATGATTGTACCTGTGTGACATATAGTATCCATGTAACATATTATCTTTGGATGGAAAATATTGGATAGCAATAATATAATTGTAGTCGTAATATATGGTATACTAACATATGGTACATACCTTATGTTGGTATACCGCATGTCAATAATGATAATCCCAAACATATAGTACATACATTCAAAGGCATCCTAATGTTGACATATATAGTGTTAAGTCATAAATGGGGCCTTATATTAGCCTGCAATATTCATAACAATTACTTAGATGGAACATAATACTGGGGTTATATTAGTACACATGTAGTGGTTACATATATTATGAACTGGGTACATTATTGGATATTATCACCTTAACTAAGGGTGTACATGTATACATGTGTGCCATTGGCCATACAGTTTTTGCTTATAAATATGGGCTGGGTACATTACCTAAGTTTTTATTGCCTATTGGTATGAGAATACGATGAATGTATTTGCAATAGACATATGGCCCTTGGCCATATTCCGTACCATGGGTTGGATATATTGAAAACAGGTAACATTTTAAATTAGTTATAAAAATACATGTATACACCCAAGCACCATGCTACTTGGTACCCTACGTAGTGGAGAGGGTGGTAACGCTATTATGTCACATACTTGCACCTTGTATGTAGGTTAGTAGGAGTATAGGTATGTCAGTGTATGTATATGGGTATGATATATGTATATGGATGTGTATGTACATGTATCATAATTTATACACACACATCTTTAGTCCATGTATTAATAGGGAGCATACACACAGACAAGGTATATAATACCTGCAATATGTCTATCGGTACTTATTAATTCCAGATAACATGGTAACCAACCTAATTACCCATATTAGATCTATCAGGAGCATGGTCACCAACCATTATTTGTATTGATATGGACCAGGATTCAGGCATAATACTATGGCATGAATGTAGTAGCTGTATGGAACCTATAGTAACTAATGGCATATATTTAACATTACATTATGTTATGCTATATGTGCCATAACATGTGTCATAATCATAGTGTCAATTATGTACCTCTAATGGTTATAGTCCCTCCATAGTTACCATTCTATAACCATATAATCCATTACATTTGGAATAATTATACCATTTAAGTCTACCTCCATTCTTGGTACATGGTATATGCTTGGTAACTGGCATATTACATATATATACCATCACTGGACATACCCTCTCCTAGGATATGCATCATTGGATACAATGACAGTAAACCAGTTATGACTGTACCTATGCACATATGGCTACATAGGATGGCTACCATATGACATGCTTAATGGTATAATAGGTACACTATGTTAAAGCATATCCTAGGGACACCCTGTTACATTATGTGGTATACAAGGTGTAATGATGATAATTGACTTTATAGTTACAATGTGGGTGATGTGTATGGTGATGCGTCCAACTTGCAGTTGTACCTATTACTATGCGTATGGCTAGCATACAATACTTTAGGCTGGGTAACTTTAGACATATCACAACCATGTTGTCTACCTGTGGGATAATGCAATATCCTATGGGTAAACCATGGGATACAGTTATTTTTATAATTATATCTTACTATACAACTATATATAATACCATGGTGCCTTCGTATGCAAGATAGTTTACCCATAGGATGTCAATCCGTGACAGGATGTCGTTTAGTCCTACAAATTAAACCTTAAAATTCTACACACGTATTATAGGCAAGTAAGATATCGATCCCACATAGAACTATAAAATAAGTACTAATTTTCTTTTCAAGCAAGCAAGAATGCAAGTGAATTAACTAGATGCAAAACTAAGCTAAAAATAAGAGAACAAGTCACGAAAAGAAAACGCACGCACTCACACAATTCTTGGGGGGTTTTATACGAAATTTGAGTAAGAAAACAATTAAAATCAAAAGCTAGATTAAATAGAACAATTCAACAATTTCAAGAAAATCAAGATTTATCAAGATTCAATTGCAAGAGATTTCACCAATAAACACCTAGTAAATTCAATCATAGAACACAAAGTTGATTCAATTGTTACGTGTGTGATTAAGGACACCAATCTGGTCTAGTTTATCTCCAAAACGCGAATGCAAGATAACTCTTTTACTTCAAAGACTTGACCAAAACTCGAATGCATCAAGAATCAAAGTAAAGCATTAAGATCAATGGTTTAATGTCTTAATTCTATCAATCAAAACTCGAATGCATTGACAAATCAAAGTTCTTGATCTAAACAAGTTACAACCAAAACTCGAATGAAATTTAACAAGTTTAAGCTACTAGCATTAACCACGTGGAAACTCAAACCTAAGATGATTAATTTAGCAAATAAATCATGCTAGCAAGAACAAATTCTAGATTAAATTCATGCATACACAATTTGGCATTCATGCATATAAACCCAGAACACAAAATCATCATGCATATACTCAAGAATATTAAGCACAAGTTCTTGTGAATAAACTAGAGTTTAAAGGTTAATACCTCTTACAATTGAAAAGAAAAATTGCTTCTTTATCAACATAAGGTGTGGCAAAGAAAATAAAATAAAACCTTAACTATTGTTTAAGTAAAAAAGATAAAAGATGAAGAAAGAGAAAAATACTATTCACTTAAATAGTACATGAACAGTAACATATAAGAGAGAGAATGAGAAGTTATGAAAATAATAAGCTAATATGTCCTATTTATATTGGTCATGAGAAGGTGCAAGAGAAAGTTGAATCCCTGTAGGATTCAAAAGAAGAATCCATGGAGGAGAAGGACTTCTATTCCTTATTGAATTTGATCTTTAAAAGGTGGAATCCAAGTTGGAGAAGGAAGAGGAGGTGGCACATCCTTGCAGAGGTAGGATTCCTAACACGAATAGGATTCCTAATCCTAGTAGGAGTAGGATTACTTGGCATCATATTTGTCGTCACTGATTCCAATTTTCTCCTTGAATTACCAAAACAGGAAATCCTTGTCAGAATTGGATTCCTTATTCAACTGGGATTCCTAATCGTGCTAGGATTAGGATTTGGCAACTTTTACCATTCCTACTCATTTCGAGCTCTCTTTTCAAATACGAACTCTGTTTCTAGAAATTCCATCTCCTTAAGCTCATTTTTACATCTACTGTCCAAATGTACCTAAAAAGCATAAAACAAGATAAGTGTAACATTTAAGACAGAAAATGTGAATAAATACAAGTATAGAGGAACTAAAAAGATAAGAAAATATTAGTGTATCAAATTCCTCCATAGTTAGCTCTTACTGATATGGCAACAACCTAGAATCAAAGTCTAGATCACCTCCGTTTCAATGATTGTTCCTAATACTTAAATTCAATCAATTTAACATGACCCTTCACCCCTAAAACAGCAAGGAATTTGTAATAAAGAGTACAAAGATTGCAAGAATTGAATTAATGCCACAAGTTAGAACTTACTTTATAAGTTGAATCAATCCTTAAGGTAAAACAAGCAAGAATCTGAATTCTCTCTTAAAGAAGACTTTCCAATGTTTATTCACGTCTAATATGAAGTTTACGTGTAAAGCAAGGGTTTAAATACCCTTATGCAATACAAACCCTAACAAAGATAGCCTAAAAAACTCTAAAGGAAGCTCAAAATATCAAAAAGGCCATCTTGAAACAAATCTGCCCAAAAACAAACCCCACATGGATTTGGGCTTCAAAACTAATTAAAATTGACTAGTCCTAGTCCAAATAGGATAAAGAAACCACAAAAAT
>JANZXR010000009.1:20141058-20154848 GCA_027575705.1 Erythroxylum echinodendron
TACTTAATTAGTCTAATCATGCTTTATTAAATAAATAAATAAATAAATAATATTTAAAAAAAATTTCGGGGCTAATACTTTTATAGGCATTTGTTAAGGACTTTAGCACAATTGGTGCACCATTGACTGAAACAATTAAAAAGGATGTTGGCTTTAAGTGGAATGAGTCACAAGAGCTTGCATTTAATACTTTAAAAGAAAATTATGTTCTACACCTATTCTGAGTTTGTCTAACTTTAATGAAGCTTTCGAAATTGAATGTGATGTTTTTGGGATAAGTATTGGTGCTGTTTTGATGCAGGTAGGCATCTATTGCTTTCTTTAGTGAAAAAATTTATGGACCACAACTGAACTATTCTACTTATGAA
This sequence comes from Erythroxylum echinodendron, assembly GCA_027575705.1. NCBI lineage: Eukaryota > Viridiplantae > Streptophyta > Magnoliopsida > Malpighiales > Erythroxylaceae > Erythroxylum > Erythroxylum echinodendron. Next base: position 20,141,427 of record JANZXR010000009.1, read on the forward strand.
AAGGAGCTCTATGCCTTGGTGAGAGCATTGGACACTTGGCAACACTACTTATGGCCAAAGGAGTTTGTAATGCATTCTGACCATGAATCACTTAAGCATTTGAAAGGCCAAGGTACGTTGAACAAGAGACATGCAAGATGGATAGAGTTCATTGAAACTTTTCCATATGTGATCAAGTACAAGCAAGGTAAGGAAAATGTAATAGCTAATGCACTATTAAGAAGGTACACTCTATCAACTTTAAGTTCTAAAATGCTTGGATTTGAGTTTATTAGAGATTTGTATGCTTAGGATTGTGATTTTGGAAATATTTATTGTGCAAGTAAGCATGATGCATTTCAAAAGTTTTATAGGCATAATGGATACTTGTTTGGGAAGAATAAGCTTTGTGTGCCTAATTTCTCTATGCGTGACATATGATATACTTTGTGAACATTTTTATTGGCCTAATATGAGAAAAAATGTTGAGAAAGTCTGTTCTAGATGTGTTGCATGCAGATAAGTGAAATCAAAGACCCATCCATATGGTTTGACACCCCTTTGCATGTGCCTAAGCATCCTTGATTGACATATCTATGGACTTTGTTTTGGGACTGTCTAGGACCCAAAAAGGTAGGGATAGCATATTTTTGGTTGTTGATAGATTTAGTAAGATGGCACACTTCATCGCATGTCATAAAACTAATGATGCCACAAATATTGCTGATTTGTTTTTTAAGGGTGTTGTGCATTTGCATGGTGTTCCTAAGACCATTGTTTCTGGCTGTGATGTTTAGTTCTTAAGTCACTTTTGGCGTGTGCTTTGGGGAAAATTAGGTACTAAACTTTTATTTTCTACTACATGTCATCCTCAAACAGATGGACAAACTGAAGTAGTAAATAAAACTTTAGGTTCTCTTTTGCGTGCTTTTGTGGGTAAAAATCTTAAAAGTTGGGAAGAATGTTTGCCTATGGTTGAATTTGCATATAATAAGAGCATTCATTCTACTACTAGTTATTCTCCACTTGAGATAGTTTATGGATTCAGAAGGCAAGGCAGCAAATAGAGAAGTGTAATGAAGCGAATGCTCATAGGGCTAATCAAGGGCGCAAGTTGATGAGATTTGAACCTGGTGATTGAGTTTGGGTTCATTTCAGGAAGGAGAGGTTTCTTAAGCAAAGGAAATCAAAGTTGGATCCTAAAGGCAATGGAACATTTCAAGTGCTCGAAAGGATTAATGATAATGCCTATAGGATTGATTTGCCAGATGAGTATCAAGTGTCTGCTACTTTTAATGTTGTTGACCTCTCTCCCTTTGATAATGTAGGGGCCGATTCAAGGACGAATCCTTTTGAAGAGGGAGGGAATGAAACAACCAGCCTTTGCAAGGATGGCAAGGAGATTCAACGCCATAACACTACTCAATAAGACAAGCTTTCTATATCTAGTGGACCAATTACAAGATAGCAAGCTTCAAAGCTGAAGCAAGCTATGCAAGGATTTGTTTAAGGCTTAATCACATTTCAAATTCATGATGAGGCCCCAACATCCATAGAGGAACACCAAGGCATGCCAAAGCTTGTAATTTTGCTAAGGGAGGAGTGAAGAGGCTGGTACTTAGCCAATTTTTGAAGACAAGCTCAATATCTCTTATAAAAGGGTTGATTGTATCATTTGGACTCGTAATTTCATTACTTTTATTTAGTTTAAATTTTGAACTTGTTTTATAGGCTGATTATATTAAGCTCATTGTTTGCTTTTATTTAGTTTAAGTTTTGAACTTGTTTTATGGGCTAATTGTATTAAGCCTATTGTTTGGCTTTAGAAGTTTAGGTCATCTTATTTTCTACAATATAAATAGAATAAGATGAGGGATGTAAGACCACTTTTGGGTCTTTGATTAATAGAATTTCTAGAATTTGGATTTATGTAAGTGAGTTGTGATTGCCATCTTGGTTACTTCAAGAAATTGATTTGCAACAAGAAATAAGTACTTGCAACGTGAATTAGTTTCTGATTTCTTTAGGATTGGGTCTCAATTCACAAAATTGGGGTTTGATCTAGCATGTTCTTGGGATAGAAAGTTGGGGTAATGATCCAATAGAATTAAGGGGTTTCAAGAACTCAGATTGGGATTTCCGTATAATCTTGGTATCAAAGCTTTGGCTTAATTCTATTGAAATCATACGTATCCTTTGATCTTTCTTGTTTGTTTCTTTGAAATTTTCGTTTCCTTTGGTCGTGACAAATATGATCTTTCACGTTCTTTTTTGTCTTTTTGAATTCTTGTTTCTGAAATTGTGTTCTTGTTTTCTTTTAGTGAATCTTTGCTTTCTTGATCTTCAGACCTAAATAAAAAATAAAAAACGTGAAAAAAAGAAAGAAAAAGGAATCAAAAAGAAAAAAAGTGAAAAAACGAGAAAAGAAAGAAAAAGGAACCAGAAAAGAAAAAACGTGAAAAATTAGCTAGAGATCTCTTAAAATCGTCAAAATTACAATCTTCTTATTAGGCCAAATAAACAACTAATTAGGCCTTTCAATGCTTGAATTAAGGTGATAGGACTTATTGATCTCTTCAAGCCCAAATCAGCTCCTATTGTTGCTTGTTTATCCCAAACATCTTCAATCAGTCCATTAAGAGCTTCCTTCATCTTTTTAGCTTTAGCCTGAGTTATTGAACCTCCACCAATGTGTAATGGATCATCGAAATATTTTTGAACCAAATGCACAATCCTTTGCATGTTCTTAGCTAGGTTTCCATCAAATGGTTGCTTTTGTGCAATCGTTAACTTTCTCTTTGAAATACAGGGAGGGAAGATCATCTGTGGTTTTCTACACAATTTCCCAATAATAGTCTAGCGTTGTTGTTTTGAACATAACTTTAGAATTTGAAAATTCAAAAGAATTTTATAAGAAAGATCTAGATTTTTTTTCCAGATATGAAGAACACAAGAAAGGAGCAATTGATAACTTTGTTCTTAATAATTGTGTTCCCAAGTGTTCTGTTCTTGAGTTATTGGTTAGGGAAACATGTGGAGGTGGATTAGAAGGTCATTTTGACATTCACAAAACTTTAGAAGTTCTTGAAACACTACTAGCCTCACATATAGCTGATGTTCAAGCTCTAGTTAATCAATGTGGGTTGGATCAATCAGCTAAGAGCACATTTCAACAAGATATATGTGCCTCTCTCCGTACCTTTAAGACCTTGAAAAGATGTGAGCATGGACTATCATATGGTTACCTCACATGCAATGAGGAAAAGATGCAATCATGGTAGTAGTAGATTGATTCTCTAAGATGGCACACTTTGTTCCTTGTCAGAAGATATATGATGCTTCACATATACCTAACTTGCACTTCAAGAAGATTGTTCGTCTTCATGACGTGCCTAAGTTCATTATATCATATTGCTTGAAATTCTTAAGTGTTTTTTGAGAAGATTGATAGGAACAAGGCTCTTGTTTAGTACATCACATCATCCATAAATCGACATCCAAAATTAAGTTATAAATAGGACTTTAGGTGCTTTGTCGTGTGTAATTGTGAATAAGATGACCTAAGAGATATTGAGCTTGTCTTTGAAAATTGGCTAAGTACTAGCCTCTTTATGCCTCCCTTAGCAAAATTACAAGCTTTGGAATGCTTTGGTGTTCCTCCATAGATGTCGTGGCCTCATTATGAATTTGAGATGTGATTAAGCCTTGAACAAATCCTTGTATAGGCTGCTTAAGCTTTGAAGCTTGCTATCTTGTAATTGGTCCACTAGACATAGAAAGCTTGTCTTGTTGAGTAGTGTTGTGGCGTTAAATCTCCTTGCCATCCTTGCGAAGACTGGTTGTATCATTCCCTCGCTCCTTAAAAGGATTCGTCCTCGAATCAGCTCCTACATTATCAAAGGGAGAGAGGTCAACAACATTAAAAGGAGTAGACACTTGATACTCACCTAGCAAATCAATCCTATAGCCATTATCATTAATCCTTTCGAGCACTTGAAATGGTCCATCGCCTCTAGGATCCAACCTTAATTTCCTTTGCTTAGGAAACCTCTCCTTCTTGAAATGCACCCAAACCCAATCACGAGGTTCAAATCTCATCAACTTGCGCCCTTGATTAGCCCTGTGAGCATTTGCTTCATTACGCTTCTCTATTTGCTGCCTCGCCTTCTCATGAATGCTCTTCACCAATTCAGCCCTATGTGTTGTCCATCCCTGCTAGATATATCATTTAATGGCAACGGACATAAATTCAAAGGTGCTAAAGGGTTAAATCCATAAACTATCTCAAATGGAGAATAACTAGTAGTAGAATGAATGCTCCTATTATATGCAAATTCAACCATAGGCAAACATTCTTCCCAAGTTTTAAGATTTTTACCCACAACAGCGCACAAAAGAGAACCTAAAGTTCTATTTGCCACTTTAGTTTGTCCATTTGTTTGAGGATGACATGTAGCAGAAAACAAAAGTTTAGTACCTAATCCCAAAGCACACGCCAAAAGTGATTTAAGAACTTTACATCACAGTTAGAAACAATGGTCTTAGCAACATCATGCAAATGCACATCATCCTTAAAGAACAAATCAGCAATATCTATGGCATCATCAATTTTATGACATGCAATGAAGTGTGTCATCTTACTAAATCTATCAACAACCACAAAATATGCTATCCCTACATTTTTTGGTCCTAGGAAGTCCTAAAACAAAGTCCATAGATATGTCAATCCAAGGATGCTTAGGCACAAGCAAAGGGACATAAAAACCATATGGATGGGTCTTTGATTTCACTTGTTTGCATACAACACACCTAGAACAGACTTTCTCAACATCTTTTCTCATATTAGGCCAATAAAAATGTTCACAAAGTATGACATGTCTTTTGCACCCCAAAATGACCCATCAAACTGCCACAATGTGATTCAAGCACAAGTATGTCACGCATAGATCAATTAGGCACACAAAGCTTATTCTCCTTAAACAAGTACCCATCATGCCTATAAAACTTTTAAAATGCGACATGCTCACATGCACTATAAACATTCCCAAAATCAAAATCCGAAGCATACAAATCTCTAACAAACTTAAATCCATTTTAAAACTTAAAGTATTGATTAAAGTGTACCTTCTTGATAGTGTATTAGCTACTACATTTTCCTTACCTTGCTTGTACTTGATCACATATAGAAAAGTTTCAATGAACTCTAGCCATCTTGCATGTCTCTTGTTCAACTTACCTTGGCCTGTCAAATGCTTGAGTGATTCATGGTCAGAATGCACTACAAACTCCTTTGTCCATAAGTAGTGTTGCCAAGTGTCCAATGCTCTCACCAAAGCATAGAGCTCCTTGTCATAAGTAGAATAGTTCAGTTGTGGTCCATGAAGCTTTTCACAAGAGAAAGCAATGCATCAAAATAGCACCAATGCCTATCTTGGAAGCATCACATTCAATTTCGAAATCTTCATTAAAGTGAGGCAAACTTAGAACAGGTGCAAATCATAATTTATCTTTTAAAGTATTAAATGCAAGTTCTTGTGCCTCATTTCACTTAAAGCCAACATCCATTTTAATTATTTTAGTCAATAGTGCAGCAATGGTGCTAAAGTCCTTAACAAAACACCTATAAAAGATAGCCAAACTATGAAAGCTACGCACATCACCAACTGAATTAGGAGTAGGCCAATCTTTAATAACCTTATCGTTCTCCTCATCAACATGAACACCACGGGCAAAAGTAAAAAAGCCAAGAAACACAACTGTATCAATACAAAAAGAATACTTTTTAAGCTTAGCATATAATTTTTCACTTTTAAGTGCCTCAAGTATAGATTTAAGATGCAAAACATGCTCATCTATGATTTTGCTTTAAATCAGAATATCATCAAAGTATACCACCACAAACTTGCTAATAAATTCACGCAAAACATAGTTCATCAATCTCATAAAAGTGCTAGGTAGGTTTGTCAAACCAAATGGGATGACCACCCATTCATATAAATCATATTTAGTTTTAAAAGAAGTTTTTCATTCTTCTCCTTCTTTCATCCTAATATAATAATATCCACTCATGAGATCAATTTTTGTAAAGAAACGTGCCCCATGTAACTTATTAAGCATATCATCTAGTTTAGGAATGGGATGACGATACTTTACCATTATCTTATTTACTGCCCTACAATCCACACACATGCGCCATGTTCCATCTTTCTTTGGCACTAACAACACAAGAACTGCACATGGGCTTAAGTTTTTCCTTACGTGCCCCTTCTCTAAAAGTTCCTCCGCTTGCTTCTAAAGTTCCTTTGTCTCCTTGGGATTACTCCTATAATCTGGGTGGTTTAGAATTTGAGCTCCTGGCACAAAATCAATTTGGTGTTCAATGCCCCTCAAAGGTCGAAGTCTCTTGGGCATCTCATCTAAAAACACATCTGAGTATTCCTGCAAAACATATTTAATAACACTAGGCAAAAAAGCATCAAGGTCAGCCTCATTATAAAGAGTTTCTCTATAGTTAAGCAAAATTAAAGGATTATGTGCGTACAACACTTGTCTTAACTCTCTTGATTTTGCAAAGTAAGTACTCTTTTTTCTTCCACTCTTTTTTTCTCTCAGCTCTCCTTTTTTGAATGCACTTCCCTCTTTTCTTTCCTCTTCAATTGGGCTTTTATTATCAATTTCTTTCATGGCCTCTTTTCCTTTTTTTCTTTTTAAACTCTCGACCTCCCTTTGTTTGAGTTCTTCAACGGCTTTTGCAGGCCTGATTTGATCCCCATGGACCTCCTTTGGCAATAGAGGACCTAAAACATAGGTCTGATCTCCTAATTTGAGTAAGTACCTATTCTTATAGCCATCATGGATCACATGCCTATCATACTACCAAGGCCTCCTCAACAATATATGGCCCACTTGCACTGGTACTACATCATACAAAACCTCATATGATTGTCTACCAATGGAGAATGCAACCATAACTTGCTTTTGCACCTTTACTTCCCCACATTCATTGAGCCATTATAGCTTATATGTTCTAGGATGTTTGATAATAGGCAGCCCTAACTTCTCCACCAAAACTGTACTAGCTATATTAGTGTAACTTCCTCCATCTATAATCGTACTACACATCTTACCATTTATCAAGCAATGGGTATGGAAGATGTTTTCTCTTTGCTCATCCACCTCAATCTTCTCTTGCACATTTAGAGCACGCCTAACCACAAGGGCTTTGGCTTGGACAGGTTTTTCCACCTCCACATCAGTACAATCCTCTATTGGAGGCTTTTCTTCATCTTCACTCTCTTGAGATTCAATTCCCCCATCGTCCCTCAAAAGCATAATTTTTCTATTTGGGCATTGAGAAGCTATATGACCAAATCCTAAACTTTTGAAACATTTGATATTTCTATAATTAGAAGGTGTATTAACAGCATGGGAGCTAGAATTGGTACCTTTAGAGGCTGCCCCCTTGTCTTTGGACTTGTCCTTGTAGTCATTGGACTTGTCCTTTCCCTTCCCTTAAGGCCATTTGGAACTCCATGAACTTGAAGAACCAGAATTGTACACCTTTTTAGAGCCTTTACTCCTCAATTGCCTTTCAATCTTCATGGCCATATTAACCATTTTCTCAATTTCCATGTAATGATGCAACTCCACCACATTGGCTATATCTTTGTTCAAACCAGAAAGAAACCTTGCCATGGTGGCCTCCCTATCCTCTTCAATATTAGCCCTGATTGTGGTTATTTCCTTCTCCTTATGATAGTCCTCCATGCTCTTACTACCTTATGTCAAGGATGGAAGCCTTTGGTAAAACTCCCTATAGTAATAGCTAGCACAAAGCGTTTCATTATGGCCTTCATTTCATCTCAACAGGCCTTTCATTAACTCTTCTTCTACTCAATAGCAACTGATCCTAGCAAACAACAGCATAGTGTGAGAATTCAACTGCTGTCAACTTCACCTTTTTCTCTTCTGAGTAGTTGTGGTAAGCAAATATCATCTCAACTTTCCTTTCCTACTCTAGGTAGGCATCTGCATCATTTTTCCCTTAAAAAGGAGGTATCTTCATCTTGATGCTACCAATATTCTTGTCCACTCTTTCTACTTCTTCTTCCCTTCCTCTTTCATTTCTTGCTATATTACCACCTCTAAATCTGCCCCTACCATATCGTCTAACTCTGCCTTGATTTCTGCCCCTACGCCACTCCTTCTCATCATCCTCATCAAAATCATCATACTCTTCATAATTGTATATGTTTCAGGTCAGAGTAGTAGCATCTCTTCTATTTCCCGAATCTCCTCTACTAGCAGATTGTGATTCCTCCTTCAATATCTCAAACCTTTCTTCCATATCATCAAACCTCGAGTTAAGCCCCTCAAATTGACATAACATGGCTTGCAAAGTGAAGTTCTGATCGGTTGGATTCCCTTGATCTTTCTTCATTACACTATTATAACTTTCATTAGACGTGTTAAAAGTCTGTAAGAAAATGTTAGAAAGCACCTTACTAGCACTCCCTCACGTGTTTCACTCTAGAACAAAATTTTTACCACTCATGTTTCACACAAAATATTGGCTTTTCACTAGATAGGCTCACACTCTCTTGCCTTTTACCTCTCAAGTGATGCCTTGAAGGTTACTCTTTAGAAACTAATTCAAGCAATAACAATCAAATAGCAAACAACACAAATTAATTAGAAAAGAACAAGATAAATCCTAAGAAGAAACAAAATAAACAAAAACTAGAATTAAATATAATAAACGGACAACAACAAATTTTCTATGCAAATACATGGATGAAGAATGTGTATGCAATGATTCTTATAAGTAATTGAACAATACGAGTGCAAAATTGTCCAATTCAATGTGTTAGAGGCAAAGATAGGCACAAACAAGAAATTAATCAAAGAAACAAAGAAAGACACACCAATGATAACTAAACTCATGAAAAACTTAGAACTTAGAGGAACAATTTCAAATCTGCACCAAATTGAAAGATAGGTAATTCAATGTGTTTTAATAATTCTTGCATACAAATTAGGCTAATTTGAGTTTACAACCTGAATCTATGCAAAAGAATTGATTGTCCAATTCTGGATTGACAAGAATTGCATATATGATTCAAAGAGAACTATCTTGATCAATCTGAAATTTTCTCTCTTTTTTTGTTTCTGCACGATTTCTTTCTTTTCTGATTCCTTGTCTTTCTTTTTTCGTTTTTTCACTTTTTTCTTTTTTGATTCATTTTTCTTTCTTTTTTTGTTTTTTCACTTTTTTCTTTTTTGATTCCTTTTTCTTTCTTTTTTCATTTTTCTCACGTTTTTTTCTGATTTTTTATTTAGGTCTAAAGATCAAGAAAACAAAGATTCAACAAAAGAAAACAAGAACACGAATTCAAAAACAAGAATTCAAAAAGACACAAAAGAATGTGAAAGATCATATTTTTCACAACCAAAAAGAAACAAAATTTTCAAAGATACTAACAAGAAAGCATAAAAAGATACGTACGAGTTCAATAGAATTAAACCAAAGCTCTAATACCAAGATGATATGGAAACTCCAAAAAATCTGAGTTCTTGAAACCCCCTAATTCTATTGGTTCATTACCCCAACTTTCTATCCCAAGAAAATGCTAGATCAAACCCCAATTTCGTGAATTGAGACCCAATACCAAAGAAATTAGAAATTAATTCACATTGCAAGTACTTGTTGTTGCAAATCAATTTCTTTAAGTAACCAAGAAGGCAATCACACGTCTCTTGAAGAAATCCAAATTCTGGAAATTCTATAAATCAAAGACGTAAAAAGTGGTCCTACATCCCTCATCTTTTTCTATTTATTTTGTAGAAAATAATATGACCTAAACTTGTAAAGCCAAACAATGGGCTTAATACAATCAACCCCAAAATAAGTTCAAAAATTAAATTAAATGAAAGCAAACAATGAGCTTAATACAATCAGTCCATAAAACAAGTTCAAAACTTAAACTAAATAAAAGCAACAAAATTACAAGCCCAAATGATACAATCATTTAAGAGATATTGAGCTTGTCTTCAAAAACTGGCTAAGTACTAGCCTCTTCACGTGATACGAGAAGCCATGGCAGCAATGGAGATCAAGATGCCACACGCCAAGACAAGCTTACTTTGCCAAGAGGACCTATTACAAAGCAACGTGCAGCACGACCTAAACAAGCACTTCAAGAGTTTGTTCAAAGTCACATTACATTTCACCTTGACGACAAGGACGAACCATTCGGTGGAGAATTCAAGTGGAGTAGTCAAGTTTGTGATTCTTCTAGAGAGGGCATGTGGAGGGGCTAATACTTAGCCAAATTTCAAGACAAGTTCAACTATTCTTATGGGCTTAATTTAATACATTGAGCTTGTTATTTATCCTATATTTATTTGAGATTTCCCTATCAATTGGTATCAGAGCCACCCTGGGGTACTATCATGTGGTACGGGAATACTGCATCGGGTCACCCATTGTGGACCTTGACGAGGATGTCAGGGATTGTCTTGGGGGAGTCTATCACGGTCTCGTTGGCGTGTGTTGTCCCACATAAGATATGTACTAGGGAGGTCTTGGGTTTATAAGTGGATAGATAATCCTCACCTATTAGACTAGTCAGTTGGTATCAGAGCTTTGGCTTAATTCTATTGAACTCGTATGTATCTGTCATTGTTTTCTTTGTTGATTCCTTAGAAAAAATAATAAATAAAATTAGGGTTTAATTGCTTGGAAAGAATCTGCCATTATTGGTTCTTTATGTTCTTGTTTCTTTAATTGATTCTTTGTTTTCTTGATCATCAATTAAAAAAACATTAGAAAGACAAGAAAAGAAATTTCAAGATTGATCAAGAAACATCCAAGATTGTGATTCTTTGAATCTTTTCTTGATCTTTTATTCAAGATTTGTTCTATTCATTCAAGATTCATCTATATTGTCTTTCTTTCATTCAAGAACCTATCAAGAAACGTTTTCTTTGAATCTGGTGTTCAATTTTTGGAATTTTGGCATATTGGGATAAAAAATATAAAAAATAATAATAATTTGGTCTCGGGTTTGGTGAGTTTGTAATACTATTTTTTTGTTTTCTTTTTTTTGTTTCTTGGTTTGTTTCTTGTTTTGGCACCTATCTTTGCTTCTCTACATTGATTTGAACAATTGTCGCACTCATAATTGTTCAATTGATACAAGAATCGTTGCCTACACTACCCTTCATCCGTGTATTGGCATTTTGATTTATTTTCCGTCTGTACAATATTTTGCTTCTAGATTTATTTCATCTATCCATTTTCTTTGTTAAGGTCGTTATCTTTGTGCTTCTACTTGAAATTGTTGCTTGTTGATTTCCTTGATCTTGTTGAAGTGATCTTAAAGAGTAACAATAAAGGAGGCACCTGAGTGGAAAAAGGCAAGAGTGTGAGATTATATAGAGAAAAACCATATTATTGGTAAAACAAGAGTGGAAAATTCTGTTCTAGAGAGAAACACCTGAGGGAGTGTTGTGAGGCTTCTAACGTTTTCTTGTAGGAACTAATCATGTCTCATAATAGCAATAAAGATGGAAACAGTGATGAGAGTGGAGAAGACCAACGAAATACATTTTTTCTCTTGAAGCAATGCCAAATCAGTTTAAGAGAATAGAGCCTATGTTCCTTGAAATTAGACAAGTTTGAGTAGCAAGATTGAAACTTTGAAAGACAAGATAGGCTTCTCAGAACTATGCAAGCCGAATCTTCAGGAAATAATGGGACAAGAAGAAGAGAGAACCCTCCAGTTTATAATCACTATGAGGAGAAGCAACAGGAAGATGGATTTAATGAGGAAGAGTGGTATGGAGGTCGAAACAATGCAAGAGGTGGTAGAGGAGATAGAGGCCAAAATAGAGGTGGTTAGAGAGGAAGAGCTGAAAGAGGCAGTGATACGACAACAACCTAGAATCAATGTCTAAATCACTTTTGTTTCAATAATTGCTCCCAAACCTAAATTTAATCAATCTAACAAGACCCTTCACCCCCAAAACAACAAGGAATTGGTAACAAAGAGTACAAAGATTGCAATAATTAAATTAACGCCACAAATTAGAACTTACTTGATAAGTTGAATCAATCCTTAAACTAAAACAAGCAAGAATCTAAATTCTCTCTTGAAGAAGACTTTCTATTGTTTATTCACGTCTTACCTGAAGTTCACGTATAAAGAAAGGGTTTAAATACCCTTATGCAATACAAACCCTAACAAAGATAACTTAAAAATCCTAAAGAAAGCCCAATCAAAAAGGCCTTCTTGAAACAAATATGCCCAAGAACAAATCCCACATGAATTTGGGCTTCAAAACTAATTAAAATTGAGTAGTCCTAGTCCAAATAGGATAAAGAAACCACAAAAATAGAAGACTAACTTAAGAGGGCGAATTGGGCTTTTAAACTAGGCCCACGAGCTTGGTTCCTTGAAATAAAACACGCACATGACTTTTTTAATGAAGCACATGCACACTTAATGCAAATCAGCCCATGAAAAAGCCTAAAAGAAGTTCACACATCCTTTACAAGATAAAATAAGCCTAAGCCCATTGATTAGACTTGTGCTTGTGAAAATTGGCTAAGTGTTAACCCTCTTGGTTTGATGCCTCCAATATGCACATACACTTAGACGTCTTCCTAAGCTCTTCCCTAAGCTTGATTAACAAAACTTCTTGAAGTTCTTGTGAAATAAAGGCTTGTACATAAATCTGAAATTGTGGTTTGGGCTTGTTGGAGCGTGACCTTGTAATTGCCATTGGCATTCTCAAGTCTCCATTGCCTTGGTGAGTTGTATCATTTCCTCCCTCCTCAAAAGGATTTGTCCTCGAATCAAGACCTACATTATCAAAGGGAGATAGATTAGAAACATTAAAAGTAGCACTAACACCATACTCACCCGGCAAATCCACCCTATAGGCATTGTCATTGACGTGTTCGAGCACTTAAAAAGGACCATCTCCTCTAGGATCGAGCTTAGACTTCCTTTTTTAGGAAATCTCTCCTTCTTGAAGTGCATCCAAACCCAATCTCCAGGCTCAAACTTCATCACCCAGCACCATTGATTGGCTCTTTGAGCATATTTCTTGTTCTTTTCCTCAATGTGCTGCCTAGCTTTCTCATGTATTGTCTTAACCAATTCGGCTCTTTGCTGCCCATCTACAATAATAATCTCATTCAAGGGTAAAGACAACAAATCCAATGGAGTTAATGGGTTAAAACCATACAGAGAATAACCTGTAGAAGAATGAATGCCTCTATTATATGCAAACTCAATCAAAGGCAAACAATCTTCCTAAGCTTTCAAAATTTTACTCACAACAACATGCAATAAAGATTCTAAGGTTCTATTAACCACTTCAGTTTGTCCATCTGTTTGGAGATGACAAGTTGTAGAAAACAAAAGTTTTGTTCCC
>JANZXR010000009.1:20154948-20166400 GCA_027575705.1 Erythroxylum echinodendron
AAACATGGGAGGAATGTTTTCCATTCATTGAGTTTGCATATAATAGGGTTGTACATTCTACTACTTCATATTCACCTTTTGAGATTGTTTACGGTTTTAGTCCACTAACTCCTATGGACTTGTTACCATTTCCTGTGAATGGAAGGGTTAGCTTGTATGGAAAAAGAAAGGTTGAATTTGTAAATAACCTTCATTGGAAGGTACGGGTAAACATTGAGAGGAGGAATGAGCAATATGCCTCTAGTGCTAACAAAGGAATGAAGCGTATGTCCATTAAACCCGGTGATTGGATTTGGGTTCATATGAGAAAAGAAAGAGTTCCAGCCCAAAGGAGATCTAAGTTGCTTCCTAGAGGAGATTGTTCTTTCCAAGTCCTTAAGAAGATCAATGACAATGCTTAAAAGATGGAATTGCCTGGTGAGTATAATGTTAATGCAACATTTAATGTTTCTAATCTTTCCCTTTATGATGTAGGTGATGATTCGAGGACGAATCCTTTTGAGGAGACAGCGGATGATGAGAACCAAGGTCAACATGTTCTTAATGGAAAGCTTTCCACCATGGATGGAGGATTACATGGAGATTCATGTGGGAAGCATCCTACCATAGGTGGACAAGTTGCTGCCAATGATCCATTATATGTTCCTAATGGGCCAATCCCAAAATCAAGATCGAAGAAGATCAAGCAAGTCTTGCAAGGATTGGTGCACAAAACTTAGGCAGATTTGGACAATTGGGTCAAATTAAAGTATTCACCATTCAAGAATAAGCTATTTAAGTTAGGCTTGGAAGAGGGAGATCCAATCTTGATCCATTGTATTAAGGTTGTGGAAGACTACACCAATCTTAAAGATTACATGTTTGGGTTGTGCATTCTTGGACAGATTCTTTAAGATTACATGTTTAGGCCATGAATCATTTTCAAGACTTAAGTATTGGTTTATTTGGTTATATTTTCTTAGTATGGCCGAAATTCTATGTTAGGGAGGCTTTGGTTCTGTTTAAATCTGATTAGATGCCTTTAGATCAGATTTGATTAGTTAGAGTTTGAATTGTAATTAAGTCTTACAATCCTATTCCAAGTGAGATTGGCATGACTTCTTTTGCTATAAGTAGGATTAGTTTGTTAAATTCAGATTAGGTTCATCTTGTCTTAGAATCCTACATGTACTAGGATTGGTGTGATACATATCAGATTAGGGAGTTAGAGACTTGGTGAAACCAGATTTATTATGACCTTGTTTCTTAGAGTTCTATTAGAATTAGTATTTATAGGGTCTTGGACGTTCATTATCAAGGAAGAATTCAGATTATTCAATTGGAAAAATAGAGAGAGTTTTCTCCTTGAGTTTATGAAAGAACAAACCCATAACTTGTCAAAGAAATCCTTTCTTTGTGGCATTCACAACACTTCCATTATAACCTTCGTTCAAGTTTCAGTATTCCTTGGGTTTAGACTTTAATGTAGTCTAAGTTTCTGGTTTCATTATTTCTAAGGTGTAGGTTCTTTATACCAAGATTCTTGTCTTTTTAGACAAAGGGTCAAGGTCCATCAAAATCAGATTTGTGTTTAGGTTTGTTGGGATCATATAATTAGATTCTTGTGGGTTTTCTAGTGTTCTTCTCTATTGGGTTCACATCACATTATGTGTAACATAAATAATAATTTGTAATATGGTTGCCATACATGTTATATAATTAATTATATAACATGTATAGGTAACCACATAGTATGTAGACATATGATACCCATGGGTTAGTAACTATGGTGGTAAGCTATGTATAATGCCAACTTACCACACTATAATGCTACATATTTTAGTGTAAAACCCATGTGCTATATGTCACCTTGTATTAATTATGTAATACCTTGTCAAAAGGGACCTGATGGTAAGCAAATGTGAAAACCATTGGATATGTATAGTGCATATGCAAGTGGCACTATACATTGGGTGAGGTTACTTGTGTATATACATGCACATGAATCAGTATGTTGCTCTCTTGGGATGTAATAGCGGTCACGATACATTACACAATATTTATTCTAGTCAAAAGTAGCCAATCAATTCAGGGGATATCCACCATACCTAATGGATATATTTTCTTACATCAGGTATTAGTTAACCATAATTTGGTTGTACTGCAAATTATGATATTATGTGTATTTCAAATAGTGTATAAGATTGCTAATTGAGCATAAATGCTATTTAATGTTGGATGATATCATATGACATGGGCCTTAACTTTACCATTTAGCCTGTGAGGTATTACATACATATTTATATACCTTAATAGTATGTACACTTTTGCATAACCATGTATACAGTATCATAACTAAGCATCATATCATGTGTAGGTTACTTCATGATAACTTACATAGTCATACCTCACTCGTTACCTAAATCCCAATGTCATACCATGCTCATTATGCATGGTTGGCAAGTCCATACTATATGGATCAACTTTTAGTATGGCCAATGGTGCACTTACATAAGCCATGTACTTGGAAGTTTATAACATACTCGTTACATTGTCATACACTATTTATGTGTATGAATTAGTAAAGGTATCATAACATGGTCCAAACTAGTATAGATAGCATTATGATATGTCATCATATTTGGATATAGTTACCACTACATGTCTACTAATGGCATACCTTGTAATGTGTTAACTTGATACATGAGTATAATGTATCCCTATCCATTGTTAGTGGGTTATGCTAATAAGGCCTGTTTTATATAGTATGTCATAGCTATACCCCCTGGTATCATTATAGGTATGTATATCAACATTGGAAGACAATCTAAATATATTCTTATAAATATCATTATGATGAGTATACCATACATAAGGTTATATTAGTATGATTATTTGATACCAGTTATACCTGGTATCACACCAGATGTGTACTATCCTTGTAGGCACTGATCAGACATATGGTGACCTAATACCTTTCAGTGATGCTACAACCATACAATATATGGTAATATATTGTATTACCATATATATGTATGAAGATGATTAGTATCAATATATGCAATATATGGAGCGAGATCAATTGCAAATGGTTACCATGATCCATTGCCAGTTTTAACCCTATCCACATTACACCATAACAGATATATGGTTGAGTGCATATATATCCATAGTATAAGTACATTATATGTGAACGATATATATACTAAATAACACTTATAGTAGTAAACCATATATCCTTATTCCATATAGTCAACATGATTACCTATGCCATGACTAATGAATACCTAGGTATATATCTAGGGATGGGTATATATTCTATGCTATGTAGAATGTAGCATATTTAAATAATATTGAAAATGCCAAGGGTGGCATTATAATATCCATGTCCTATACCCTTCCTTGGATGTAGTGGGAGTGTACCTGTTTGTGGGTTTGTATTAGTATGGTTTACCTATCATATACTAGCCAGTTGTGTATGTCATGTACCATATTCCAAAGTACCCTAATATTACATGATACTAGATTACAGTTGGTCATACATTATAGTACCAATGATATAAACTATATATCTAATGGTATAAGTGTCATATATATGGCCCATTAGGACAAACAGTGCTTGAGTATTAAGTGTCATATACATAACCCATAATACATTTATAAACCCTACCATAAATTAATGGTACCATCTATGACACCATATAAGAGTTACCATAATCTATCACATGTGTTAGATTACAAGTCATATAGATGTCTATTGGTATAAAGTGATGTATATGATCATATAACAATTATATGTCATGGTGACATACTGTAACCCAAGCTCCATGTAAGTCACTACAGGATATGCAAAATACACTCCATAGATTAGTCAATGTGCCCTACCACCCATACATAGTAGCACTGGCTACCAAACTCTGTGTACACACTGTGCATTGGGACATATTTATAAGACATGGCCATACAAGTAAATGTATTCTTGTAATGGTTTTATATCAGTGTTCTGGGATACACATATCACTCTTATACAGTGACATAGAAATAATATAGGGTGGTAATGAGCCCTAAGTTATATCTTATGATACTGGTTACCTATATTTTTTATGGTTGGCATGATAAGTGGGAATGTCTTCTGGTTACCTATGATATGGCGTGCTTGCAATTAGCTTAGTGGAAATGAAGTATGTAAACAGTATACTAGCAGTAATAGATGTTATATATCTAACCTTAATTATAGTACTAATTATAGGATGGTACGTAGAGGCTATACTATAGGCATACCACCTGGCTATATAACCTTGCGTATTTATTATAATCCATATAATTAACTATACAAGTATAATTATGTGGCATGAATATCCCATTTTGATGTACTCATATAAATATTACACAATTTATTAGTTAGTGTACATAAATTTACAACCATGACATGACATAAAACCATTGTTACAAGAACCCACCAAGGTTTAACCAGAATATATGTATACTATAACATTTTTATTAGTAGAATGGAAGAGAGACATGCTTAAAGGCCCCATATGTCCACAATATATCCTAAACATGCCTAGGGTACACATTCATGTAGCTATTATGGTTATGACTATGTAAGTTATGCCATTACAATCTAATGTAATGCTCCAATATTAGTGGTATTTTATTTTATGCCACTATATAATTTACCAAGGTACTTGGCGTATGCCCATCATATGCTTCATTACACTAAATTGTGTGATGCATACTCACACAAATTACAATTTCACCCATCCATTGTAATTACATGGTAATTACATCTATATCCACATATTGAATATACCATATATACCATGACACCCACACATGGTACGCACTTGTTATATGTGTAATCTCAAGGATATGTGCCAGATACGTGTAGTACCACACTATTCCATGGGTATAATCATTGCATATAGATGTGTTATACCTATATAGGTGTGAAATGTTATATTAATTTAATTCGTTGGTCTTTTCCACTACCATCACTGTTTCCATCTTTATTGCTATAATGAGACATGATTAGTTCTTGCAAGAAAACGATAGAAGCCTCACAATACTCCATCATGTGTTTCTCTCTATAATAGAATTTCTCACTCGTGTTTTACCAATAATATGGTTTTCACTATATAATCTCACTCTTTTGTCGTTTTTCACTCAAGTGCCTCCTTTGTTGTTACTCTTTAGGATCACTTCAACAAGATCAAGGAAATCAACAAGCAACAAGTTCAAGTAGAAGCACAAAGATAACAACCTTAACAAAGATAACGAATAGATGAAACAGATCTAGAAGCAAAATATTGTACGGAAAAAAAATAAAAGTGCTAATACACAGATGAAGGGTAGCGTAGGAAACAATTCTTGTGTTAATTGAACAATTATGAGTGTAAAAAATGTTCAAATCAATGTAGAGAAGCAAGATAGGTACCAAAACAAGAAATAATCCATGAAAAAAGAAAAAAATAATATGACAAACTCACCAAACCTGAGGCCAAATTATTATTATTATTTATTTTATTTTTATCCCAATATACCAAAATTCCAAAAATTGAACAAAAGATTCAAAGAAAACATTTCTTGATAGGTTCTTGAATGAAAGGAAGACAATATAGATGAATCTTAAAAGAATAGAACAGATGTTGAATGAAAGATCAAACAAAGATTCAAAGAATCACAATCTTGGATGTTTCTTGATCAATCTTGAAATTTCTTTTCTTTTCTTTTCTTTTCCAAGGAATCAACAAAGAAAACAATGAAATATACATATGAGTTAAATAGAATTAAGCCAAAGCTCTGATACCAACTGATATAGAAAACCTAGGGGGGAATGGGCCTAATGGAGGTGTAAAATAAACTAAGACAAGCTGACAAATGAATACCCAGTCCATAACAAGTCTTTTGGCCCTAATAAATAAAGGATAAATAACAAGCTCAATGTATTAAATTAAGCCCATAAGAATAATTGAACTTGCCTTGAAATTTTGCTAAGTATTAGCCCATCTACACGCCCTCTCTAGAAGAATCACAAGCTTGATTACTCTACTTGAATTCTTCATGGATGGTTCGGCCTTGTCATCAAGGTAAGATGTACTGTAACTTTGAACAAACCCTTGAAGTGCTTGTTTAAGCCTTGCTGCATGTTACCTTGTAATAGGTCTGCTTGGCAAAGTAATCTTGTCTTGGTGTGTGGTACCTTGATCTCCATTGCTTCCATGGCTTCTTGTACCAAACTATTTAGTTTACCATACAAGGGCTTAGTAACTAACACACGTTATTCCTTCACAATCGATGTTCACCTCTATAAAAGACCAATGATCTATAAGGTGTGTCATATAGTACTATACCCTAGGCATGTTTAGGATAAGTCCTAGCATGTACAATGTGGTTTGTGTCATACATATCAAACTAATAAATGTATGACGCATGTTACCATATAGGCATTTAAGGTATAGTGCTCCAATCCCATTGATGGAGATCAAGCGATGGAGGACATACCAAGGAGGGAGCAATCTAATCCAGTTCAAGTTGATGATCTTTACACATTGGAGGAGGGCTAATGACTCGGGCAAAGGATAGAAGAATGAAAGAGGCTCTAAATGGACTAATTGAAGATGTTTGGGCCAAGCAATAAGCCATCGGGGTTGACTTATTAAATGTGGGGCATCCAACCAAGCTACTTTGCATGATGGCAGGTGGGATAGATCTGAAAGATTTGTACACCTTAAAGCTTTCATTTGAGTTCATAGTCTTCACGAGAGTTGAATAGGACATCTTGGGCTTTCCAGAATGCTCAAAAACGTCTAAATTGGAGTTTGTTTGTCCCGTCAATGGATAAGCTTTCTGTGGAGTCCAGAATTTGCCCACAAAGCGCTCGTCCTTTGCTTAGTGCGACATCTTGGCTTTAGTTGCTTGTTTTGGACCTTGTTTTTGTATTTTTTATGTAATAATGGGCTATTTAAACTATTTATGTAATAATTGTCTTTAGTTGCATGTTTTTGGATAACTTTTATTATTTTGGGTTTTAGTTTCTCTATTTGGCTGTCTAAGTTAATTTAGTTAATTTCAGCCTAGCTTGGTTTGTTTTGGGCTTATTTTACTTGGTTAGGGTTTGTTAGGTTTCTTTAAAATAGAAAACATTTAGGTAGCTGTCAAAAACAACTCTTGGTTCTTTTTAGAACTGAAAACTCATATAGGATAAATCCTTTTGAGAGACTTATCAAACACCTTTCTATAGTGTTTATGGTGTCGCACTTTCCCAATACCTTTGGTTGTTGTTTCTCTAAGCAACGGGTTAAAGGTCTTTCCGATATTACATATTCCAACTGATCCTGGAAATTCGCTTTCTGAATTTGATTCATAGGTTCAAAAGCACTTTCTTGTTGGGTCCACATCAATTTGATATCAGAGCTTTGGCTTAATTCTATTGAACTCATACATATCCTTTTATGCTTTCTTGTTTGTTTCTCTGAAAACCTCAAAAATTTTGTTTCTTTTTTGTTGTGACAAGTCTGATCTTTCATATTCTTTTGTGTCTTTTTGAATTCTTGTTTCTGAATTCGTGTTCTTGTTTTCTTTTAGTGAATCTTTACTTTCTTGATCTTTAGACCTAAATTAGAAAAAGAAAAAAAAACGTTAAAAGGAAAGAAAAAGGAATCAGAAAAGAAAAAACGTGTAAAAAGGAAAGAAAAAGGAATCATAAAAGAAAAAACTTGAAAAAAGGAAAGAAAAGGAATCATAAAAGAAAAAAACGTAAAAAGAAAGAAAAAGAAATTAGAAAAGAAAGAAATCGTGAAAAAAGAAAAGTAAAAGAGCCAAAAGCACAAAAGCAAGAGCACTTATATTTAATTATGCAATTAAGACCAGATTGTGTTAAATCCTTGTTATATCTTGAGTCTTAGTTCATCTTTTGACTCCATTTCGATTAGTTTGTTATCCTTTAAGTCTTTTGATTTCTAGAGTCACAATTATGTCCATTCCATTCATTTTGTTCAACAATTCATTCCACCACTTATACTCTTGTGTTTGGTGAACTGAGAGGAAAAAGGCAAAGTGAGGAACATTAAGTTAAAAGCCTTCAAGAGAGTAAACACCCAGGGAGAGAATACATCTTTGGGTAAAACACTTAGGGGGGAAACTTTTACTACTCACTTTTTGTTCTAGTTTGCATATTTCACTTAAAATGGCTTCTAGTGGAGAGAAGTGAGGAGGGTGAATGAAACTGTAGACCAAAGGGCTATGCGGCAACATTTTGAGCCCATGGAAATCAGATTTTGTGAAATCCTTTATAGGTTGGAAAGGCAAGATGTAGCTATAGCTAGATTGCAAAGAAACTGTGGAATTGAGGCTCCACAAGTGTGGAGGCAACGAGGGAAATTCTTGATGAATTTGATGATGAGATGATGATCTTGATGAGTTTGATAATCATGCTCCTTTGGAGAGAATTGTACACCTTAGAGTGGGTGGAGGAAGAAGAAGAGTTGTGGATTAAGTGGATAGGAATTTGGGCAGCATTAAGTTCAATATTCTTCCCTTCCAAGGAAAAGGTGATCTAGAGGCTTATTTGGAGTGGGAGAAGCTAGTAGAGCAAGTTTTGGAGTGGGAGAAGCGAGTAGAGCAAATTTTTTATTACCATAATTACTCCAAAGAGAAAAAGGTAAAACTTGCTACTGTTGAGTTTACTGACTATGCTATTATTTGGTGGGATCATCTTGTTTTATCTAGGAGATGCAATCATGAGAGGCCCATTGAAACTTGAGAGGAAATGAAGGTTGTCATGAGGAAGAGGTTTGTCCCACCCACTACTATCGAGATTTGTACAACAATTTACATAGTCTCACCCAAAGGTCGAAAAGTGTGGAAAAGTAACACTAAGAAATAGAGTTGGGCAAGATTTGAGCTGATGTATAGGAAGACTGATAAGCAACCATGGTGCGCTTCTTAAAGGGCTTGAATAGAGATATTGTGGATGTAGTGGAGATGCAACACTTTGTGGAACTTGAGGACATGATGCACATGGCCATGAAGGTAGAACGACAACTTAAGAGAGGGGGTTCCAAACATTGTTTGACCACTTTCACTTGGAGATCAAAATGGAACAAAACAGACAGCAAGGTGGAAAGAAGGGAAATGCCCAATTTAAGCAAGACATCCACAGCAAGTAAAGGTAAAGAAGTTGCCCAATCTTCTAAAAATAGTGATAGCAAATGTTTTAAGTGTTTGGGCAGGGGACATATTGTTAGAGTAGTGCTCTAAAGGTAATCACCTTTAGTACTTTTGTTCAAACTTTATTTTGATTAATAAAGCAAATAGGCATTTTTTCATTGATTTGATATTCATTTATATATATATATATTGATATTGATCTTAAATCGAATTAATGAAATCTATGATACAAAACATAGCATGAAGGAAATCATGATGAGATCATGATAATGAGATTCCTATCATGTATAATTATGACAGTATCTAAACAATACGTAGTCATAAGATTAATAAGACATGACATTATTAATCTGGAAAGACTAGCACATATTATACTTCTTGATTTGATCAAGCAGTGGATCTCATAAACTGTAAGCATGAGATGTTTATAGTTAATATGTGGTTGCTTACTAAGGGTAGCAAGTACATTGAATGAACCGTTATGAGATTATCATATGGATGATCTATCGAATGTCAAAGATTAATCTTATCATAGCAATGATGCAAAATATCCTTATACTTGAGGCATTCAAGGATATCTTGGATATAAATCCCATGCTTTGACACCATTCCTTGTTACCTCAAGACAAGGTCACTCTTAGGGTAGTGATTGGGTATAACTATTTATGTTCGAAGATAATTAGATAGTCGATAAAGGATTCAACACTCCTGGTAGAAGGAGATGATACCCATAGCCTCTTGTTAGGGTCATTACTTGGGAGTCTCTGGCCAGAGCAAGTATTTGTCATGAAGAGGGTCTCAATAACACATATGAATAATGAGATCCAAAATAAGAACTAACATCACTTGGACTAGATGTAATGTAGTCAGTCTACTGGGAGTTGACACATATCTCATACTCCGAACCAAGTAGGGCATAGTATGGTGAAAGGACGAATTGTACGGTAATTGTCTATAGAAAGGTTCCTAAGTTGGATAATTAACTACCAAAGAGTTTGTGTGTTAATCCACTTATATTCCAGCAACTAGGCATCATGATGTGCTTGAATTAAGAGTTAATTCAAGTGCTTAAAATAGCCGAGAACCTAAGAGTCACACCCATAAAAGATCGAATGAAAAACAAGAGTATATGACCTATTTTAAGCAGGCCATTATTGTGCATCATAGGGCCACGATCGTTGCCAAAGATGAGACGTGCCATCATGACAGAGGCCCCGAAATGACATATAAGTTAGTTCTTCACCTATATATACAAACAACTTTCACTTCTTACACACTTAAGTGAAAAAGAAAGGGTTCTAGAAGTGTTCTAGAGAGAGTAAGAAGAGTTCTTGAGGTATCTTCTTGCAATTTATGCAAATTTTGTATTAATTAACTTAAATATCTACTTGAATTCATCAAGTTTGGTGTTCTAAAACCCTTACACATTGTTTCATCTTCCTTCTTTGTGTGTTCCTGGGTCATTAAGGAAGGGTTTGGTGTTTGCAATAACCCAAACAAGAAAAAGAAACAAGAAAGGAGGAGATACACGTAAAAAGTTTTGTTATTTCATGTTCTTTACATATCCTCGCATGCATGTGAGATTTTGTGATTTTCAAGTTGTCATGGTGTCAGAATCTTGATTCCGACACTTCCGCTGCATCCGCATGCATTTGATGCAGGCAACCATGGCTAACCCAATACATATATCATCACAATGCCCTAACAAGAAGGTGATAGTAATAGGGAGCGATAGCAAAGCAAATGAGGCCAATTCTGAGCAAGAGCTAGATAAGAGTGAAGGGGAGGAATATCCAGTAGTTGGTGAAGCTCTTGTCCTTAGAACGACTTTAAATGTGCTAGTGAAAGAGGAGGAGGATGCACAACATGAGAACATCTTCCATACACCCTGCCACATTGGAGGCAAAATGTGTAGCATGATCATAGATGGAGGAAGTTGCACCAATGTTGCTAGCACCTTGTTGGTGGAAAATTTGAAGCTCCCAACTTTGAAGCATTTGCTGCCTTATAAGTTGCAATGGCTAAATGAATGTTGTGAAATAAAGGTTGGTAAACAAATCTTAATTTTGTTTACCATAGGGAGATATAGTGATGATATACTTTGTGATGTGTTTCCTATGCACTGGACATTTGTTGTTAGGAAGGCCATGGCAATTTGATAGGAGGGTTATGCATGATGGATTCAAGAATAGGTATTCTTTTGTAATGCATGGTCGATCCATAATTCTTGTACCCCTAACTCCCAAACAAGTGTATGAAGATCAAGTGAGATTAAAGAGTGAATATGAAAAGAAAAAGAGTG
>JANZXR010000009.1:20166500-20214535 GCA_027575705.1 Erythroxylum echinodendron
TGAGCTTGTTGGAGTGTGACCTTGTAATTGGACCCATTGGCATCCTCAAGTCTCCATTGTCTTAGTGAGTTGCATCATTCCCTCCCTCTTTAAAAGGATTCGTCCTTGAATCAAGACCTACATTATCAAAGGGAGATAGATCAGAGATATTAAAAGTAGTACGAACACCATACTCACCTGGCAACTCCTCAGGGAAGACATCTTCATACTCCTGCAAAAGAGAAACGACACTACTAGGTAAACAAGGGTGAAGGTCAGATTTATTAAAATAAGCTTCCTTGTACAAAAGTACAAACAAGTATCTCCTTTCCACACAACCAACCCTTACATCTCTCATTTTTGCATAGAAGTTTTGTTTCTTTCTACCCTCTCTCTAATTTGGGCCTTTTAATTGGATTTCTTTTGAGGCCTCTTCCCTCACTTTTTTTCTCACTCTCAGCCTCTCTTTTCTTTTGATTTAAATTTCTGCTCCCCTTTTTTAAGGTTCTCGACCTTCACCTCAATTTTTGTATAAACATGCTTTTCTTGAAAATTTTCAGCCTTTCTCTGTTGCATTGCCTCCATATTTTTCTAATTGCATTTGGTCTTCATATACCTCTTTTGGTGCCAATGGAGCAAGAACAAATTTCTAATCTCCCATACTAAATGGGTACCCATTCTTAAAACCATCATGTAACACTCTCCAATCATATTGCCGAGGTCGGCCCAGCAATAAATGACTAGCATGCATAGGTACAACATCACAAAGTGATCAGAATACTTACAAATGGAGAAAGAAACAAGGACTTGTTTATTTACCTTGATTTCTCCCATGTCATTCAACCATTGTAGCTTATACGGCCTAGGGTGTTTCAAGCACTCCAACCCTAGTTTTTCCACCATCAATGTACTAGCCACATTAGTGCAACTCTCCCCATCAATGATTAGGCTACAAATCTTCTCATTCATTAGGCATCTAAAATGAAAATGTTTTCCCTTTGCTCAATTCTATCTTCCTTCACTTGAGCATTCAAAACACGCCTAGTAATAAGTAATTCACCTCTAAGTGCACCCTCAACTTTCACATCAGAAAAATCCTCCAACTCAGGCATGGAAGCCCAAATCATCTTTTTCCTCCTCATACACAGCTTCTCCTCCTCTCACAAACATTTTTTTCTTGTTTGGGCATTGAGAAGCAATATGACCAACACCAAGACATTTAAAGCATTTAATAGTCCTATGCTTTTCAAAATTGGAGCTAGAAAGACTAGGAGTTTTAAAAGTACCTTTTGGATCTGCCTTGTTATTCTTTTCCTTTGGCTTGTCTTTGGTCTTCTCATCCTTCTTGGACTATTTGGAGTTCCAATTTGTTAAGTTTGGGTAAAAAGCCTGGCTAGGGCTTTTGTACTTGAGTTGTCTCTCCACTTTTATGGCTATATTCACCATCTACTCTAACTCCACATAATGGTGCAATTCAAGAACATTGGCAATGTCTTTGTTCAAACCAGCTAAGAAATGTGCCATGGTGGCTTCTCTTTCTTCTTCTACATTAGCCCTAATGGTGGCTATCTCCATCTCTTTATGGTACTCTTCTACAGTTTTGGTGCCTTGTCTCAAGGTTTGGAGCCTTTAATGGGGCTCCTTATAGAAGTAACTAGGCATAAACCTTTTCTTCATGACCCTCTTCTTATCGACCCAAGTATCAATAGGATCCTCTCCATTCCTTCCTCTATTCAAAACAAGCTGATCCCGCCAAACAAGTGTATAGTCATGAAATTCCACAGCAGCTAGCTTCACCTTCTTCTCCTCTGAATAGTTATGACATTCAAAAATCATCTCCACCTTTCTTTCCCATTCTTAGTAAGCTTCGGGATCATTCTTACCTTGGAAAGATGGTATTTTCATCTTGATACTACCCAAGTTTCTATCCACATGCTCAATCCTATCTTCTTCTCTTGCATTGTCTTGGCCTCTATAGCCTCTTCCTCTTCCTCTATCATTTCATGCCCCTCTTCCACCAATTCTGACCCTATGCCACTCTTCGTCATCTTCATACTTATAGCGCGCAGGAGTTGGCTCCCTAACATTTTGCCTCCTTGTTGCACCATTTGTTGAAGGCTCTCTTTGTAAATTCTGAATGGCCTAGTCTTGTCTGTCAAATTTATCGCTGACATCCTTGAACAAGTTCTCAATGCTTTGGAATTGCTGTTACATAGCCTCAAAAGTAAAGAATGTGCTTTGATCAACTTCACTATTCTTTTCATCCTTGTCACTACCTTTACTATCCTTTGAATCGGTCATGAGGTAAAACCTGCAAAAGCATGTTAAAACAACTCCTCTCACACTCCCTCATGCGTTTCTCTCTAAATCATAATGGATACCCTCGTGTTTCACTCAAGAAGATGGCTTTTACCCTCAAATGACCTTACACACTCTTGCCTTTTACCACTCTAGATTCTAGCATAGTTTTACTTGTCCGGATCAATCACTACTAACCAAATAAGCACAATAGTAGCTTAATTCAAAAGGAAAAACAAAGGATACCTAACGAAAGGAAGAAAAAAAACAAAACTAGATGCAATTTAACTTAAAGAAAACAAGAAAGACGAAAATAAACACATACTAGATGAAGAAAATGTATGTGGTGATTTTTAAGGCCAACTGAGTAATATGAAACAAGATTACTCAATTCAATTGTAATGGAAACAAAAAATGGATAGCAAACAATAAAAATAAAAACAACCAAAGAGTGTAAGGAAAAAAAACAAAACTAGGAATTAAACTCAACCCTAAACCCGAATCAACAAGAATGTTCAAATCTGCCTCAATAACTCAAGAATTGAGAGATAAGTAATTATATCAAAGACAAGTTTTGAGTGCAATAAAGTAAATCTTGAAACTTCTTACTGCAAGAAAGCAAGTATTGAGGAATTTCCTGAATGAAGGATGTGTTCTTGAAGAAACTTGAATAATAAAGATGAATCTTGATGCAAGAATCAGCAATCTTGATGAATCTTGCAAGCAAATCAACTCAACTAAGCAAAGATTCACAATCTTGGATGTTTCTTGAATGAAAGAAAGACAATATAGATGAATCTTGGATGAATAGAACAAATCTTGAATGAAAGATTAAACCAAGATTCAAAGAATCACAATCTTGGATGTTTCTTGATCAATCTTGAATTTACTTTTATTTTCTTTCTTCTTTTGTTTTTCCATGATTTCTTTCTTTTGTTTCTTTTTCTTTCCCTTTTTTATTTTTTTCACATTTTCTTTCTTTTTGATTCCTTTTTCTTTATTTTTTTTGAATGATGAATTAACTATAATAATGAAGAACAAATAGAAAATTAAAGATAAAGATTGAATTTAAAACCTAGGCTCTAATACCAAAGATGATACAGCAACAACCTAGAGTCAATGTCTAGATCACCTCCGTTTCAATGATTGTTCCCAATACCTAAATTCAATTAATCTAACACGACCCTTCACCTCCAAATCAGCAAGGAATTGGTATCAAAGAGTACAAATATTGTAGGAATTGAATTAACGCCCCAAGTTAAAACTTACTTGATAAGTTGAATCAATTCTTAAGGTAAAACAAACAAGAATCTGAATTCTCTCTTGAAGAAGACCTTCCATTTTTTTTAATTTATGTCTAATCTTAAGTTCACACATAAAGCAAGGGTTTAAATACCCTTGTGCAATACAAACCCTAAAAAAGATAACCTAAAAACCCTAAAGAAAGCCCAAAACATCCAGAAATGCTTTCTTGAAACAAATCTTCCCAAAAACAAATCCCACACGGTTTGGACATCAAACCTAATTAAAATTACCTAATCTTAGTCCAAATAGGATAAGGAAACAAGAAAACATAGAAGACTAACTTAAGAGGGGTGAATCGGGGTTTTAAACTAGGCCCACATGCTCACTCAACACAAATCAGCCCATGACAAAATCCAAAAGAAGTCCACACGCCCTTTATAAGATAAAATAAGCCCAGACCCATTGATTAGATTTATGCTTCTGAAAATTAGCTAAGTGTTAGTCCTCTTGTTTTGATACCTCCAATGTGTGCACACTTAGGCGTCTTCTCCAAGCTTGATTAACAAAACTTCTTGAAGTTCTTGTGAAACAAAAGCTTGTGCATAAATTTGAAATTGTGCCTTGACCTTGATGGGGCGTGACTTTGTAATTGGACCCATTGGCATCCTCAAGTCTCCATTGTCTTGGTGAGTTACATAAAGACTTCCTCTCTCATGACCAATATAAATAGGACCTAGTAGCTCATTATTTAAAGACACGAATTTTTTTCACTAATCCCAAGTACTGTTTGCTACTGTTCACAAGGCACTATTCAAGTGAAAAGTAGTTCTTTGTTCTCTTCATCTTTTCTTCTTTACATAACAATTATTAGGGTTTTATTTTCATGACATGCAAGGCTAATAAGTTTGTTTCAATTATAAAGGTAAGTAACTTTGAACTTCTTTTAATTTCATGAGAGTTTGAACTTAATAATCTTGTGCTTTGTGAGTTGTTCATATGTTTATGTTCCTGCTCTTTAATGCCGAAGCATGTTTGATTAATTAAAGTCTGGAATTTGATTGATCTTGCATGATTTGAATGCTAAAATTGGTTGATTATATGCCTGTCCTATAATTAATTGGTGGAGTAGTAATAACTTGTTAAGGTGCATGCTAGTTTTGATCTTAATAAGTCAGGAACTTAAACTTTAATCTTGTTCAATGCATACTAGTTTTGCTTGATTGATTAAGATCCTTAAGCCATGATTATGCTCTTAATGCATTTTCTTGATTGTTAGATTGCATGCTAGTTTTAAATCTCTTTCTTGCAAAAAGGATTTGTTTACTTGCGCTTCGAGGGACAAGTTAATTAGGTGGATCCATGAACACATGCACATAACACGTGATTAATCAATTGAATCTTGATGATTGGAATAAATTGAAGGTCTTAGTGAAAACTTTTGCAATTGGAAGTTTTAACCATTGAATTTCTCTTAATAATTGCTTTTGAATTTCTTACTTATTTTCATTCGAATCTGACCTTTATTAGCATTAGTTATTTAGTTTATTTAATTAGTTGTTTCAAGTTAGTTTAACATACATATAAAAACCCCCAAAACCATGAGTGTGAGTGTGTTTGCTCTTCTCACCCCCTTCTTGGCTTTTGTTAGTTTTGATTATTAGTTTGTGCTTTGCATATTAGTTCTTTTTAGTTAATTGGTGTGTGTTTAGATATTCTTAATAGTAGTCTTAAGTGTGTGCTTATTTAATTATTAGTTTAGTGTCTAATTTCGCACCCGTGCCTTTTCTTTCTTGAATTTGGTAGATTTTTGCATTTTAATTGAGAGTTGAATAATCCCATTGCTTGCTTGATGTGAGTTAGTTGCATATTTTATACTTCTCTATGGGAATAATACTCTCCTTGCCCATACTACTGTGTTAGCTTTTTGGGTTTAATTTGGAGTTATAATGACACCTTACTAAATTTTGGCACATTTCTGGGGAACTTAATTTATACTAACTCCTTTTGAAGTTTGTTTTGTGTTTATTTATCTCTATTTTTGTAGGTTGCATGTCCAAACCGTTTGAACAACTTATCAAAGAAGAAATCGAGCAATTTTACATCAACTAATCTGTCCATTTAGACCATTCACCCATATGCTCACCGCTTTTTGATCCTTTTTCATGCACCCTAGATGAAAAGAGTTGGTCATTCAACCCTCTTTTTCGTTCAGAGCTTGAAGTAGGAGAATCATCATCATCCACATCAAATTCATTTGAAATCAATCCTTTAGCAATGGCAGTCCAACCCCAAAAGGATCTTAACGCTCCTAACTTTGATAGCCAACCCCTATGTATTAACGTGGAAAATGCTAAGTTTGACTTGAAATATGGTTTTATCCATCTATTGCCCTCTTTTAATGGTCTTGCAGCTGAAGATCCTCATTATCATCTTAAGGAGCTCCATATTGTTTTTAATGGAATGAAACCACAAGGGGTGGAGGAACACTAGGTAAAACTGAAAGCTTTTGGCTAAAGAATGGTTATTCTCTATTCTTCTCGGTTCCATCATTCAGTGGAATGACTTGAAGAGGGTATTTTTGGGGAAGTATTTCCTAGCTTCCCGAGCAACAAATATTAGGAATGAAATATATGTCATAAAACAAACTCATGGTGAAACATTTTCTGAATATTGGGAAAGATTTGAAAAACTCTACATTCAGTGCCCTCAACATCAGATCCTAGACCAACTGGAAATTTGGCACTTGCGGTGATTTTCATGCTAAATGCATGATTAAGGTAAGTAGTTCTTCCCTTGAAAAGAAATTTGATGAACTGGCCTCTCTTATGCGTGCTATGATGTGTGGTAAGGTGCAGCAAGTAAAAGTTTGTAATATTTGCTCGATGAATGGTCATAACACTAATATGTGTCCAACCATGCAAGATGACCTAGTTGGGCATGTCAAAGCTTTAGGTGGAGGTTTTAATGCTAACCCACAACAAAGGTATGATCCATATGCAAATACTTACAATCTAGGCTGGACAGATCATCCAAATTTGCGTTATGGAAATAAAAAATGACCCATGTACAATGGTGGCAATAGACCGAACCCACCTCTAGGTTTCCAATCGAATGCACAACTTCACCTAAAACCTGTCCCTCAATATTCTACTCCTTCTTCTGATACTTCTCTTGATGATTTGAAAGAACCTATGCAATCTATGGCTACTAACAATTATTCTATGCAACAAAATTTCATGAATTTTTAGTAAAAAACTGAGGCAACACAGTAAAACATTGAGGCTAGCATATATAACTTGGAGAAGCAAGTTGGTTAAATAGCTTCCACTATTAGTAGACTTGATGCTCAGAGTTCAGGTAAGCTTCCTGCCCAGGCCTTGAATCCGAAGTAATCAGTCCATGTTATTCAACTTAGGAGTGGGAAGTCACTTGGAGAACAAAAGCACAAGGAAATAGTAACGGAGGACAAAGAGGAACTTGAAACAAATGCACCCACCATAAAACCCGAGGTGCACAATTTGATCCATCTAAGGCCGAGAGCTCCAATGCTCCAAGGGTAACTTCTGATCCAATGAATTCCAATTTTAAACTAACTCTCCCTTTCCCTTTAAGTTCTACAAGGTCCAAAAAGGAAGAAAAGGAGAAGGAAATCTTGGAGTTGTTTAAAAAGGTGGAAATCAACATTCCTCTACTTGATGCTATCAAGCATGTCCCAAAATATGCCAAGTTTCTTAAAGAGATGTGGACAATCAAGCGAGCCCACAAGGTAAAAAATGGCAACATTGTCGGCATGGGTGAGAATGTTAGTGCAATTCTTCAAAAGAAACTTCCTGTTAAACAAACAGACTCAGGTGCGTTTTCTATCCTCTGTGTGAATGCTTGTTTTAAAAAGGCAATGTGTGACTTAGGAGCATCCATTAGTGTCATGCCTAAACACTCTTGATACTCTTAATATTGGCTCCATGAAAAATACAAGGGTTGTTATTCAACTTGCTAATAGGTCTTTTGTTTATCTTGTGGGTTTATTGGAGGATGTGTTAGTTAAAATTGGTAAATTGGTCTTGCTCTTTGATTTTTACATTCTTGATACTGGTAGTGATCACATTCACACTCGTGCACCTATTTTTCTAGGTAGGTCAATCTTTAAAACTGCCAAGACTGTGATTAATTGTGATGATTGTACATTGTCTATGCACATTGATGATCAAGTAGTAGTGTTTGATTTTAAGAATGTTATGAAATTTAATGATGACATTTATGTTAAATGTTTGGATGTAATGGATATTTGGATTGAGAGGGTTTCAGCTTTTGCATGTGTTGATGGTTTGAATGTTGTTTTAATTAATGCATTAATGCTATCAGTTCTAAATGAATGTGATGATGATCATGCCTTGAGTTTGGATGAGAATGTGGTTGATGCAATTATGGCTTAGCAAATTTTTGCAACAGGTGTCTCGATTTAGGAATGATTTTGTTGACATACCTATTTCCCACAAGAAAGTCTTACCCTCTGTTTTGCAGGCTCTCGAGTTGGAATTGAAACCTTTGCCTAATCATTTGAAATATGTTTTTCTTGGTTCTAATGATAGACTTCCTGTGATTATTGATCTAACAGTTGTGCAGGAGGAGAGACTTTTGAGAGTACTTAAGGATCACAAAATAGCAATCAGATGGACTTTAGCTGACATCAAAGGAATTAGTCCAACTATGTGTATGCATCACATACTATTTATAGGATGATTCCAAGCCATCAATGGAGATGCAAAGGAGACTTAATCCACCAATGATGGAGGTGGCAAAAGCTGAAATTATTAAGCTACTTCATGCAAGTATCATATACCCTATTTCTGATAGCAAATGGGTAGGTCCTATCCATGTGGTTCCTAAGAAAACTGGCATTAAATTGGAAAAGAATAAGGCAAATGAGTTAGTCCCAGTGCGCATTCAGAGTGGGTGGTGCATGTGCGTTGACTATAGGAAATTGAATCTTGCAACTCGCAAAGATCACTTTCCTTTGCCTTTTATGGACAAGATGCTGGAGCACGTTGTAGGTAAGTCTTTCTTATGTTTTCTTGATCCTATAGTGGTTATAATCAGATTGTAATTGCTCCTGAAGATCAAGAAAAGACTACCTTTACTTGCCCCTTTGGTACTTTTGCTTATAAATGTATGCCTTTTGGTCTTTGTAATGCACCTACTACTTTTCAAAGATGCATGATAAGCATATTTTCTGACTTTGTTGAAAAGATCATTAAAGTGTTTATGGATGATTTTACTATTTATGGTGATACTTTTGATCATTGTCTAGGAAATTTAGCTCTTGTTTTGGAAAGATGCATGGAAACTAATCTTGTTCTAAATTATGAAAAGTGTCATTTTATGGTAGAACATGGGATAGTTTTAGGTCATGTGGTTAGTGTACGTGGGTTAGAAGTAGATAAAGCTAAGATAGATATTATCTTGTCCTTGCCTTACCACTCCTCTGTGAAGGAGATTCATGCTTTTCTTGGACATGCAGTTTTCTACCGAAGATTTATCAAGGACTTCTCACACATTGCTGCACCCCTGTGCAAGTTACTAGCCAAAGATGTCGAATTCATCTTGTTTTAGGAGTGCAAGGTTGCGTTTGATTTTCTAAAATGTAAGTTAACGTCTACACCCATTATTCAACTACCTAATTGGGACCTTCCATTTGAGATCATGTGTGATGCTAGCGACTATGTTGTTGGTGTCGTCCTTGGTCAAATGAATGGCAAAGTTTTGCATGTTATTGCTTATCTCACACACTTGATAATGCTCAATGCAATTACCATACGATTGAAAAGGAATTGTTTGTTATTGTTTTTGCTCTTGAAAATTTTAGATCTTACTTACTTGGTACAAAGGTATTGTTTTCACTGACCATGCAGCTCTTAAGTACCTTTTGAAGAGAAAGGAATCTAAGCTGAGATTGATTAGATGGGTCTTGCTCTTGCAAGAGTTTGATCTTGAAATTAAGGATAAGAAAGGAGTTGAAAACTTGGTAGCTGACCACTTGAGTAGATTAAATGCACAGGAGCAAGATGGTGGGCCAATCAAAGAAACTTTTCCTAATGGGCAGTTGTATGCACTTCACTCTTCTTCTCCTTGCCCTTGGTATGCTAATTTAGTTAACTTTTTAGTTACTAATGAGGTACCCTCAGGTATGTCCAAATCCTAGCGTGATAAATTTCGAGCTAATGCTAAACATTATTTTTGGGATAATCCTTACCTATGGAAATTTTGTGCTAATTAAATTATTAAGAGATGTGTACCACAGGATGAATTTCGTTCCATTCTTACGTAGAAAGGACAACATATAAGGTTTTGGAATGTGGTTTCTTTTGGCCTTCTTTGTTTAAAGATGCAATTCAATTTGTTAAGTCATATGATCAATAGCAACGTGTAGGGAATATTAGTTCTAGGGATCAAATGCCACAAACTCCTATTTTCTTTGGTGAAACTTTTGATATTTGGGGTATTGATTTTATGGGACCTTTTTCTTCTTGTTCTAAT
This sequence comes from Erythroxylum echinodendron, assembly GCA_027575705.1. Lineage (NCBI taxonomy): Eukaryota > Viridiplantae > Streptophyta > Magnoliopsida > Malpighiales > Erythroxylaceae > Erythroxylum > Erythroxylum echinodendron. The sequence continues at coordinate 20,176,557 of JANZXR010000009.1, forward strand.
TATCTTTATATATTGCTTGTTGTTGATTTTGTATCTAAATGGGTGGAAGCACTTGCTACTAGATCTGATTATGCTAAAACTGTTGTCAATTTTATAAAGACTAACATTTTTGATAGATATGGAATTCCAAAAGCAATCATTAGTGATTGCAGTACCCACTTCTGTAATCGCTCATTTGATACACTGCTTAAAAAGTACCATGTTTTCCATAGAACCTCCATAGCTTATCACCCCCAAACTAGTGGCCAAGCTAAAGTTTCAAACAGAGAAATCAAGTATATTTTGGAGAAAATTGTGCAACCTAATAGGAAAGACTGGAGTCTTAGATTAGGTGATGCGTTATGGGCTTACAGGATAGCTTATAAAATACCTATAGGAATGTCACCCTTTATGATGGTTTATGGTAAAGCCTGTCATCTCCTAGTTGAACTTGAACATAGAACTTTTTGGGCCATTAAGCAATGTAACTTAGATTATGATGCTGCTGGAATCCATAGGAAGTAACAATTGTAGGAATTGGAGGAGATCAGGAATGATGTTTTTGAGAATGCAAGGATTTACAAGGAAAGGACCAAGGCATCGCATGATAAGATGTTCAATAGAAAAGAGTTCACCATCAACCAGAAAGTGCTCCTTTTCCAGTCACGCCTTCGGTTATTTCCAGGTACGCTTCATTATCGTTGGATTGGACCTTTTGTTGTTATTAAATGTGTTTCCTTATGGTACTGTTGAGATCCAACATTTAGGAAGCAACAAAGTGTTCAAGGTGAATGGGCATCGGTTAAAACATTTCTATGAAGGTTTTACCAAGCAAGTGGTGGATAATGTCGAGCTGTCCCTGCCGAGTTATGAGGAGTGAGCAAGCATGTGAGCGTCAAGCCAATGACATTAAACAAAAGCGCTTAATGGGAGGTAACCCATTATACAAAAATCAGATTTGCTTTCCTTTCTTTTCACTTTTGCTTTTGGTTTTTTTTGGCATGTGTGTTTCACCTTTCCTTTCTTACTTTGATGTCAACATTGAGGACAATGTTGTGTTTAAGTGTGGGGAGAGAGATTTAGTCTTTTTTTTGCATGAATTGTTGAGTTTGATGCATGATATGGTTCACGTATAATCTGATCTTGTGTTCTTTAATGATGCCGCTCCTATTTATTGCTTGAACTTGATGATTTTTACTTGTAATTACATGTGTAGCAAGTTTTTACATTTAAGTGTTTAAATATTTTTAAAAAATCTCACAATGCTTGGTAAGAGTTCTTGTATTATGCGTGAGATTTAGTTAATAATGATTAATACATAAAATTGATGAATGTGTTTTTATGTAAGTTGTGAGCTTAATAGTTAAGGATTGACCTTGAAACTATGCTATATTGCTTAATAGATGATATTGCCTTGTGAGCTTTTGAACCTTCAACATATTTCTATGACACATTCTTTCAATGATATGATCTCTAGAACTTGCTTAATATCTTAATAAGACCTTATTTTTACATGCTTTCATGAATATGATAAAGGCATCTAGGATATTTAACCACTTTTAACCAAAAAGCCAACCTAAAGTATGTTATCCCCTAGTGAGCCAATTTGAGCTTTTATATCCTTTTCTTTACTTTACCTATGTTTAACTTAGCCTTGTTCTTATTTTTATCCTCTACCCTATAACATGGTTTGTAGAACATGTTTTTGGCAAGTTGATATGTAGAAAGGTTGGAATTGATGCGTGGTTTGAATCAAATTTGTAGCTTGTTATGTAACAATGATGTTTCGGCATTAAAAAAATATATATTGAAAGAATGGCCAAGTTTTAATGTGTTTATCATTCAGCCATAAAAGGAAAAAAAGTCGAAACACAAAAAAGGAAAAGAAAAAGAATGAAAAAGAATATGATTCCTACGAGTTTTTAATGTGAATTTCTTGATGGGAATGAAAAAAAAGATCAAAGAAGTTAAGATTTGAGCTTGGACAATTAACAATGATGTACTTGGGTGCACACTTGTGCATGCATTCTATAATGTGTTATTCGCTCTACTTTCTTTGTTATTTAATCCTTTATTATCCTTCTTTTATCTAACCTTTTAGCCAAGCCCCACTGCAACCTTGATTAAGTCCTTTTGATTTATGATATGCATGTATGCTTTGTTAAGATTGAAAAGCAAGTTTATGGTAGGTTGTGTTCGTTGATTGAAATTTTGAGAGTTAAACACATGAGTGTTGGAGTATATATCAAAGAGAGGACCTATTATTTTGATATGGTGTAGATTTCATCTAACTTCTTAATGCTATTCAACTTGTTGCTTACATTTAAAATGAGTTCATGTCTTTTATTTTTGACCATGGTTGACTAAGTCCTAGTATAATATTTGTTAAGAGAAGAATTTTCACTTAAATGGTTTTCTTGCACTTATTTTTCACCGCTCTTAGTTCTTAGTTCTTAGTTTTTGTTATTGTTTTTTTTGTTTTCTTCTTCTTTTCCTTGCTTGAGGATGAGGAAGAGCTAAGTATAGGGGTATTTGATGCACTTATATTTTCCTATCTATTTAGTACCTTAACACTTAGTTTTTATTCTCATTTGGTGTCTAAAATGTCTAACTTATCTTGTTTTGTGCTTTTCATGTACATTTGGACTTGAAATGAAGAATATGAGCTAAAAGGAGCCTATTTAGCACAAATGGAGTTCATATTTGGAACGAGGAGGTCAAAAAGAGTAAGAATGGACAAAGTTGCTAGAATCCTAATCTGACTGCGATTTGGTTTCCTACTTACACTAGGAATCCTACTTCATCTAGGATTTCATATTTTGATGAATTTTGGCAAAACGAGATTTCGTCTGTGACAATTATCGATGAATGAGTAACCGTAGTCTGACTTGGATTATGAATCCTACTTTGACTAGGAATCCTAGTTCCACAAGGATTCTTTTTCGACAGCGCAAATGGATATTTGTCAACGCAAATAGTTTTGTCAATGAAATTTCTAACATAGCAACAAGTTTCTAAGACTTTTGGGTTATGATCCGTGTGTGATGATGTGGCAAACATATGTTAAGGTATTATGTATATAAAGTGTTAACCCACCCCTAACATATGTACTATATGTTTGGATCTCATAGTACAATCCTTATTTGGTATTAGTTGTAAAGTAACTAATACACTGACATATGGCCAGTTACTTGATGATTACCTTATTAGGGTATGATAATTTACATATTGGTATTACCAGATATTGATATACCTCAATATGTTATGTCAACTTATGTATGCATAGGTGGTATAATATTATCTCACCTTAGTGATATCACCAATTGTTAACATAGAGTGACTGAATATATCCACATGCATAGGTTATACATTTTATAGATTCTATAATACACTGGTAATATCAGAGCCCTAATCATGTACACTAAAAATGGCTGGTAGCGCAGAGATATTTATAGTACTTACATATTAACCTGTTAATGGCATTGAGATATTTACAGTACTAACATACTAACCTGTTAATGGCACTAATACAAGTAACAGTGCCATTAACAGGTTAGTATGTTAGTACTATATGTGATTGCATATAGTTGGTGCCAATACATGGCATTAAAGGTACCATAGTGCATGATATACATAATTATGAAGTGTAGTTATCTAAAGTAATACTATAAATATGGTTAGTCCAACAGGTCTCAAAACAATAAGTATATCCATCACACTAATTTTGGATAAGGTGATGATATATATTATAGGCTATAGAGTATGCCCGAATGGATAGGTATAATGTATAGGGTGTGAATTATATTATAATTACAGTATAATACATTGTCCATAATATATTATTATGTGAACACATAGTGGGTATGTGTGTATACTCCCTACATGGTCCTATACATGTAGCCAACATGTACCATAAAATATAATTGACGATATTATACCATCAGTTATTTAGAAGAATACCATTATATCCATATATGTCTTGCAACTCATTGTATTATTAAAACAGGCAATATATCTTTAATAATGGCTGCTATGGTACTAATATAGGTTACTACATTACTACTAACCATAATACTAGTACACTCATATGACATGGCACACATTATAAGTATCTAGTAACTCTATCATTACTAAGAACTACTATGATATGCCTAGTGTTATAACAAGTACACACTAAGCCTTGATTATATCCTATGTTACCTTGGAGTGATTATATGTTGAAGACCATATAGCTTCAATGAGGTACATTCATATTTAGGTAACATAATGCACTGAATGGATAACAATATACATACAGTATGGGTTGTGATATCCATAGATGTGTAGTGATCCAAAAAGCCATACTAATAGGCACATGGTTATAGGTTTGCCTATTAGTGCATATAGATATCAAACTAATATCTGGCATTACGTACATCTATCATACAATATTGGTGATGTGGTACTATTAATAAATTAATGCATCTATATGTAGTAATAGTTATTACATACTAATTGGTTGGGTAATAATTGTACCTATACCATAATCAGGAATGATTGGGTGTAATAATATGTACACCTGTTTGATATAACAAAATACCATACCAAGTCAGTATTATACACAATCCACCCATGATACAGTGTTTTGTCAAGATTAAACATATATCATGTATAATGTGTGAGCATATAGAGGAGATACATGCCCATTGTTATATAGGTAGCCATACATATCTGGTATAGGACCTACACACATATGTTTATAACCAAATAGTAGGGTATATGCTATATAATATATCCCAATAATATCATATGTATACCAATAACTATTATGATAGTTACATAACTTCCACACTATTATGTATTATACCATCATAACATAGTACAATATGTTACTATGACCTATATATTGGTTATAGTAACGTAAGTATATCTAGATCATCTATATCATTACATATGTAATAAGGAAATCCTAAGAAAACTAGGTTCTTGAAACCCACTAATCCTATTAAATCAAATCTCCAATTTTCCTATTCTAAGAACATGCTAGTTCAAACCCCCAATTAAATGAAATTGAGACCCAAACCCAAAGAAAATAGAAGAATTGAACATGCCATAAGCGATTACCTTGATAAGTGATGCAATCCTTGAAGTAAAAACAAGAAGAACACGCCTTTCTTGAAGAGAATATCTCTGAATTTTATTAATCAACTAATTTAGTTTACAAGGATAAAATAACGTATTATACCCTTGCTCATGTCCTAACCCTAAAAGGAATAGGTTACAAACCCATTTAATGTTAAAAACAAGCCTAATCCTAACTAGTTTAGGAGTTATAGCCCATAACACAATCTGATCCTAATCCACTTAGGATTGGACTAAACTAACTTAAATAAGACCAAAATAACTTAAATAAACCTAAGAGGAGGGATTGGGCCTAATGGAGGTGTAAAACAAACTAAGGCAAGCTTATAAATATATATCCAGTCCATAACAAGTCTTTTGGCCCTAATAAATAAAAGATAAATAACAAGCCCAATGTATTAAATTAAGCCCATAAGAATAATTGTACTTGTCTTGAAATTTGGCTAAGTATTAGCCCTTCCACATGCCATCTCTAGAAGAATTACAAACTTGACTACTCCACTTAAATTCTCCATGGATGGTTCGGCCTTGTCATCAAGGTGAGATATAATATGACTTTGAACAAACCCTTTGAGTGCTTGTTTAAGCCTTGCTGCACGTTGCCTTGTAATATGTCCACTTAGCAAAGTAAGCTTGTCTTGGCATGTGACACCTTGATCTCCATTGCTCCATGGCTTCTTGTATCATTTCCTCCCTCCTCAAAAGGATTTGTCCTCGAATCGGCCCTGACATTATCAAATGGAGAGAGATTAGCAACATTAAATGTTGCAGATACTTGATACTCACCTGGCAAATCAATCTTGTAGACATTATCATTAATCTTTTCAAGGACTTGGAAAGGTCCATTGCCTCTAGGATCTAACTTAGATTTCCTTTGCCTAGGAAATCTCTCTTTCCTAAAATGCACCCAAACCCAATCACTAGGCTCAAATTGCATCAACTTTTGTCGTTGATTAGCTCTTTGTGCATATGCTTCATTTTGCTTCTCTATGTGTTGTCTTGCCTTCTCATGAATGTTGTGCACCAAATCTTCCTTCTTTTGACCATCTGCACTAGTTATCTCACTTAAAGGTAAATAACATAAATCTAAAGGTATTAATGGATAAATCTATAAATAATCTCAAAAGGTAAATAACTAGTAGTAGAGTGTATACTCCTATTGTATGCAAATTCAACTAATGGAAAACAATTTCCCCATGTTTTAAGATTTTTACCAACCATAACATGAAAAAGAGAACCTAAAGTTCTATTTACCACTTCAGTTTATCCATCAGTTTGAGGATGGCAAGTAATAGAAAACAAAAATTTAATACCTAGTTTACCCCAAAGAACACTCCAAAAATGGCTCAAAAACTTCACATCACGATCAGAAATAATAGTCTTAGGAACACTATGCAAATGCACAAGGTCCCTAAAAAACAACTCAGCAATATTTATAGCATCATCAGTTTTATGATATGCAATGAAATGTGCCATCTTACTAAACCGATCTACTACTACAAATATATTATCCCTACCCTTTTTCATCCTAGTCAAGCTTATAAAACAAAATCCATAGATATGTTAGTCCACGGATGCATAGGCATAGGCAAAGGTGTATACAAACTATATGCAGAGTGTTGGCCCCTTAAAAACTTTTTCCATTAGCAATCATGTATGAGGAGTTAGGTTCTGAAATCAGGGCTCGATAGATTTATGGTATCAACGCATGAATAAGCAAGTAAGAGTCGGACTCTGAAAATGGGGTCTCACATATATGGTATCAGAGCAAGTAAGCAAGTCCGAGTTAGGCTCGGGAAACCGGATCTAACAGTGAGTCTTGGATTTTTCTTGTTTACATGTGACACACTTAGAACAAATTTTCTCAACAAATTTTCTCATGTTGGGCAACTAAAAATGTTTACAAAGTTTGTCATATGTCTTTTGAACCCAAAATGACCCATGAAACCCCCACAATGTGATTCACGCATAAGGACTTCACGCATAGAACATTTAGGCACATATAACTTGTTCTCCATAAACAGATAGCCATCATGTCTATAAAATCATTGTAATGCAATGTGCTCACAAGCACCAAACTCATTTTCAAAATCAGAATCCGAAGCGTACAAACCTCTAATGTAGTCAAATCCCTGCAATTGAGAGCTTAAAGTCGTAATTACAGTGTACCTTCTTGAAAGTGCATCAGAAACTACATTCTCCTTACCTTGTTTGTATTGTATCACATATGGAAAGGTCTCTATGAACTCCAGCTACTTCGCATGCCTCTTGTTCAACCTACCTTGGCCCTTTAAATGTTTCAATAACTCATGATCAGAATGGATCACAAACTCCTGATACGACAACAACCTAGAGTTAATGTCTAGATCACCTCCATTTCAATGATTGTTCTTAATACCTAAATTCAATAAATCTAACATGACCCTTCACCTCTAAATCAGTAAGAAATTGGTAACAATCAAAGATTGTAAGAATTGAATTAACACCATAAGTTAGAACTTACTTAATAAGTTGAATCAATCCTTAACGTAAAACAAGCAAGAATCTGAATTCTCTCTTGAAGAAGACCTTCCAATTATTTTAATTCACGTCTAATATGAAGTTCACTCATAAAGCAAGGATTTAAGTACCCTTTTGCAACACAAACCCTAACAAAGATAACCTAAAAACCCTAAAGAAAGCCCAAAACATCCAGAAAGGCTTTCTTGAAACAAATCTACCCAAAAAAAATCTCATACGAATTTGGGCTTCAAAACTAATGAAGCACATGCACACTTAACACAAATCAGCCCATGAAAAAGTCCAAAAGAAGTCCACACACCCTTTACAATATAAAATAAGCCCAAACCCATTGATTAGACTTGTGCTTGTGAAAATTGGCTAAGTGTTAGCCCTCTTGTTTTGATTCCTCCAATGTGCACACAAACTTATGCGTCTTCTTAAGCTCTTCTCCAAGCTTGTTATCAAAACTTCTTGAAGTTCTTGCTCTTGTGAAACAAAAGCTTGTGCGTAAATCTAAAATTGTGCCTTGAGCTTGTTAGAGTGTGACTTTGTAATTGGACCGATTGGCATCCTCAAGTTTCCATTGTCTTTGTGAGTTGCCTCAACTCCTCTGGCCAGAGATAATGCTGCCAAGTTTCCAATGCTCTTACCAAGGAATAGAGTTCCTTTTCATAAGTGGAATAATTCAATTGTGGCCTATGAAGCTTTTCACTGAAGTATTCAATGGAGCGCCTACCCTACATCAACACAGCACCAATACCTACTCAAAATTTTCATTAAAGTTAGGCAAACTCAGTACAGATGCAGAACACAATTTTGATTCAATGTATTAAAAGCAAGTTCTTGTACCTCATTCCATTTAAATCCAACATCCTTTTTAATTATTTCAGTCAATGGAACAGCAATGGTACTAAAATCTTTCACAAAACATCTTTAAAAGCTAGCTAAACTATGAAAACTATGCACATCACCAATACACTTAGGAGTAGGCTAATCTTTAATAGCCTTAATCTTCTCCTCATCAATATGCACACCACAGGCAAAAAAAAGCCAAAAAAAACAATTTTATCCATACAAAAAGAACATTTTTTAAGTTTAGCATATAGTCTTTTACACCTAAGCGCTTCTAGTACAGATTTAAGATGCATAACATCCTCATCAAGGCTTTTGCTATAAATCAGGATGTCATCAAAGTATACAATGACGAACTTGGTAATAAAATCACGCAAAACATGGTTTATTAATCTCATGAAAGTGCTAGGTGTATTTGTCAAACCAAATGGCATGACCATCCACTCATATAGACCACATTTTATTTTAAAGGTTGTTTTCCATTCATTCCCTACTTTCATTCTAATATGATGATAACCACTCATGATACGAATTTTTGAAAAGAAACAAGCACCATATAACTCATGAAGCATATCATCTAACCTAAGAATGGGGTGGCGATACTTTACTGTTATTTTGTTTACTGCCTTGCAATCCTTGCACATACTCTAAGTTCCATCTTTCTTTGGCACCAATAGCATTGGAACTATGCATAGGCTTAGACTTTCTCTCACGTGGCCCCCTGTCAAGCAACTCCTCCACTTGCCTTTGAAGCTCCTTTGTTTCCTCAGGATTACTCCTATAGGCTGAGCGGTTTGGAATTTGAAATCCTGATGTTCAATGCCCCTCGGTGGTTGTAATCCCTTGGGCAACTCATCTAGAAAGACATTAGAGTATTCCTGCAAAACAAGTTTCACAAAACCAGGCAAAGAAGGGTCAAGGTCAGTCTCATTATAAAACAACTCCTTATACATAAGCAAAACCAATGGTCTCTATGTGTACATGACCTTCCTCAACTCTTTTTCTTTTGCAATCACATGTTTATAGGACACATATATATACCATATACTATTTGGTATATGGAAATAGAATAGTTTGATATACTTATGCATGTATATTAGTGGCCATATATGTCTCCTACATTGGGTATCCATATATCTATATATTTATATTTTGATGTGTCTCTTAAGAAAAAACTAATATGCCATATAACAATATCTGGTAAGCCACTCATGGTTGGTATAATTAGAGCAAAGTACCAAGCTATAAATGTAACTAACTCCTAGGGGAACTCATATAGTAATACCCATAATTATACTTATAGGCACCTGTATACTATATATTGTACCAAGGAATTAGTTACACCATGAGTGGTAATATAAAACCAATATGTGGTATTACTGTATGAGTTCCCCTGGGAGTTAGTTACATTTATAGCTTGGTACCTTGCTCTAATTATACCAACCATGAGTGGCTTACCAAATATTGTTTATAATATCATACTTACTAGTCCCATATCTATTCTAAAGGTATATACTGTCATGTGGGAGCATGGGTATCATTCGTTGCATTAACTAGACAATAACTTAATGTTACAATAGGTATCATCCTACTATACCATTAAGTAATTAAGTCTACCAAGTATAGTCCAGGCATGATGACATGATGCTGAGTACACTAAAGGAACCTGGTATGTGATGTACTCAATATGATAACACCCTCATTACCAGCACACTTGTTATAAACACTATTAACACATGTCATGGTATTATATATCAATTTTTAGAGTTCACAAAATATAATGTCCACAAATTTACATGTTATACCCAATACAAGTGTTATACTATACATGGTAAGCAGTGGTACACACCAAGTTTGACATACATTCCTATTATAACATCATGTACTGAATCAGGTCACTGCAAAGAGTGCACAGTGGGTACATATGTACTTTGTTTAAGCATTCAAGTCATAATATGCGTACAATGGCCTCTATTGATAAGGTAATCCATGATTTTGACCATGGTACCCTGTGTTACAATGACCATGCTTGATTGAGGCATGAACACTACTCCAGTTTTATGTACTTGTAGTGTATGGATGATAAGTAAGTATTGTATAATATCATACTTACCAATCCATATGAAAACTAACCCATGGGCTCATACCACTATATAAACATACCCATTGTAACCAATTATAAAGATAAGTTTAGGCATAATCATACTAACAGGTATGCACCATGTCATAGATCCCCATGGCATGCTCTTGTGTATGCCATATCAGTGGCAGAAACATTGGATAGTCTATGCTATGATATATAGCCAGATATATCACTTATAGTCGTAATAGAGGTTATTACCTGGTCCTATATAGTTAACAATTTTGTGTATCCTATGACTGATATTATGCAATCTACCATAATACCTGGATATATGTTACTCTTGTGTATGCCATATTAGTAATAAAAACATTGGATAGTCTAAGCTATGATATATAATCAAATATATTAGTTATAGTGGTACTGGAGGTTATTACCCAGTCCTATATAGTTAACAATTTTATGTATCGTATGACTAATATTATGCAATCTACCATAATACCTGAACATATATTATAAATCTATGGGCTTATAATAGTTAACTACCTATTATATATAGGACATTATGTGTCATGAAATGGGTACACAATGATTTAACTAATTCCTTGGTACAATATATTAGATATACCAGGTAAACTATATGGAATTAGCCAACCCATGGTTATGCTTGATGTACACTTCTCAACTATGTTATGGCTATATAACAAAGATTGTGTAATGTTATAACTTAAATATGTTTTGTATACATGTGTATGAGGGGTTTGGTATACATCTTACAAGCGTGATGTTATTGTACTGGTAAATGTATGATGTGTATGATAATATAACCTGTATTGGTTGAAGCTACCCTCTGGTGTGTCTTTTACTATCCCATCTCGCCCATCAATGTGTGTACCTAATGCTAATCTTAGGTATTTATACACATATATGAGACATAAATGATATCACCTATTGTACATAATATCCATACACCATGCATTAGATATTGTATTAACACATGCATTGAAAAGGCTATGTATGAGTATGGCCCAATAACTTGGGGTATAATGAATACATGTACTATGGTATTATAGAGGTTGCAATGTATTTAACCCATAGATGGTTAAAGTTAAACCAATAATATAGTGGCTTAGCTTGACCTTAATGGTTTGGGCTATGTATTATATAGCTATTACTAGACATTTATATATACGTGCAACTCCAATATATATGTACACCAATTATATGAGTACATATACATAGGATATAACAATATTGGGCTAAATCATATTGCTAGTGTTATAACTTTAATTAATAGGTTCCTTAATATGTACCTACTTGTATGCATAAATGGTATTTTAAGTATGGCTATCTAATGGGTATTGTATATAATTATACATGGGCCATTACCCAACTTGTAGGCCATTGTTACCTTCCAAACCTTACATGCATTAATTATGTGTTAGTTAACACACCATATTCTAGATAATATAAATATGCATACATTTATAGTTATAATTACCATTCTTAGACAAATATTGATTCTAGCTTGCATGATTTATGTGGAAGGTTATATGTGTGTAATCCACATGCATATACATGGATACCCATTACTATACGTAGATCTAACCCCTATATATTCCAAGGACTTTGTTAAATTCCAACTGGTACATACAATTGTAATTCAATAGTATCATACATATATACATATATACCTCAATACCACTTACAATAAGAATGTGAACCTATAGTAATACATCAAAATAGGCTATGGACATACAGTCTCCTAGTCCACCCGTATAATAAGGTACCTGTATATGTTAAATGGGTATATATGTTGAGTGCTATATACCATATGACTAAACCATCATACCCATCATATAATACACATAGTATGTCACCCACATTATTTATGCATACTAGTACCGTGTACATTAGAATACCATAGGAAGTACCTGTGTACATAAGCATAAATATGTACATAGGTACTTCTTATGGTATTATGCTGTAATAAATATGGGTATGATGGTTTAGTCATACCATGCTAAGGTAGTGTATACTTGTAGGATCATAATGATAGACATGCTCTAATATACCTTAATGGTTAATTATTATGGTAGCTATACACATGGTACCCCAACAATCAATCATGGTATAAGTCATCTGTTTCATGAGTATAAAGTGGTATGAAGGTTAAATGTATAATCCATTATATATAGGATCCAGGTGCCTAAGTATACATACCATGCTCATATGTACTCGGCTAACATTATGTAAACTATCTCATAGGGCATAGTTTATAAATTAATATATACATATGGGCATGGTATGTATACTTGGGCATATACCACAGTAAAAATAACATACCACAGTGCATTACACCCATGTGACATCATACTAGTTATTGGTGTACCAACATACTATTGCATATTACATATAGTATTTGAAATGGTATGCAAAAGTTGGATATATGTGTTATACCATTTATACCATACATGTGACCCATATCCAAAATCTACATAAACTGTGCAAGTAGGGCATATATATGTAACACCATATACTATCATACTTAGTATATAGTAGTTAGTATACTTGTGGTATGTACATAGTCAGAAGTATGGAGCACTACCATAAATACTTGGTATTACTATAAATATACACTTATTAAATGCAATGTTAATTACATACCATTTGTAAGAACCTACCAAGTTAGTTCTTATTTATAACACCTTATAAATGGTACCATTAATTATACATAATACCAAATTACAATTATACTAGTGTCTTATAAATACCTACCAACCCTACTAGTTGAGTGCATTGAGGATATGCACTAGTATAGGTCAATGGTGGGTTGTACATATTCCTACACATAACTCTTTTTAAAGAGGTTGTACGTCAATGGACACATGCATACACTGCATTAAACACTCACCATTGGAGTTTGGTATACAACCACCTAGTGGGTGGCAAGTGCTAACTATAGGGATGGGATGTATGCCTTATGCATATCATACATGCCATTGGGAACAAATAAATATCAGTATGTCTAAATATACTCAATAGTATACATCCAATTACGTATGAAGAATGTGCTTAATGATAATAGTTATATGGATACTAATTTTCATATCTGTTATTATATAATGTTTGATACAAAAATTTACAAATGGACATATAACTATTATATTATCATACACATCACTTTATACCAATAGAAATCTATATAACTTGTAATAACCTATATACTGGACAGATATTATAAACCCTATATATTATCATACATTCTCTGCAATAAAATTTGTATCTTCACTTAAAGTCGTAAATCACATGACGTCCTATGCTTATAAACTGTATGTATCACCATACCTTGTATGGGATACCACTATAGTCACTATATGATACATCCAGTCCAATGTAGATACAGTACCTATATCGTTAGATAGTACTAATGTGGTTACCACAATTAGTTATTAATACTATATACATGACATGTACACTGAGGTATGCCATACTATTGATACTGGGCCAACATTGACATAACGTATACTAATATCATAGTATATGTTATGGCAATGTTGGCCCATTATATATGTATAGTACCACATATGATAGTATACCTATTGGATATGGATACTAGTATAATACCATAATATGTTTAGTATCATGTATATGGAGTAAATATGGACATGGTGCTCAAACCCATTATTTCATACATAGGTATGACTTGTAATAATTTTGTAGGCTATATAGATATAGCGTCCATACATGATCACTATATCTATATAGCCTACATAATTATGTGCTTATGAATACTAGTAGTAAATATATCTACATGTTTAAGAGTATGAGTGGTATCATGGGAGCATGGTAAGGATGCACAACATACACGCATAGGTAAGTGGCTATAAAGTATTGAAAAGGTAATCAGGTATGGTTGAGTATATTTCATTACAGTATTTTATTCATCCACTGAGTTTTTGGTGGTTCTACAAAAGATGGGTATATACATCAACACTAACATAGGTAACCCACAATGGTCATACTAAGTATTATATACCAGATGACATATAATACCATCTTCTGTAGAACCACCAAAAACTCAATGGATGAATAGCATACCATGTGTAGTTACTATAGTAACAAGACCATTTAATAACATGCATGTACTATATAACACTATGTTATTAGATGGGTATACCATTATAGGTATGTATTAGGTCTCTCATGAGTACATAGTACATGAAATCAAGAGTATATTCAGATTAGGTACTTGGATATACCACATGTATGAACTTTATAAGGGCATATGCCATATAACAAGTACATAACTAATTAATATGGATAACGTATGTTACCATTATGCACTTAGGACTAATATGGTGCATAATAGTCATGGTATGTATCATATATACGTTGTAGAAGTATAACCATTTGGTTGTACAATTATATATGTTGTATACATGTATGTGATCCATTCAAATCCTTCATTATCTAAATGGATCACACTTTGTGGACTATATGATCACTTAAGTATGCAATGGGTGTAAATTTGGTAAGTATTGTATAATATCATACTTAAATTTGGTAAGTATTGTATAATATCATACTTACTAGTCCATATGAGTACTACTCTATATACATCCCACTTTAACTATGAGACCTATGGGTACAATATGAGATGTATATCACATGGATGTATGGGTACAATCTATACATACATGATTTAATGTCTCACAATGTATTGGTTATTTATATACCTACACATATGCACACCTAAGGATAGGTTTGCATGGTATGGACCTAAATTGCATATTAAACTTAGACTATACCAACTACAATTATAATGGTAATACACCTTGCCATATGGGATGGGTCAATTCATGTCCTTATAGGTATGTTACCACACATTTGCATATACCACCATATGTATGATACCGTCCATATATATCCATATTACAATATGTAATGGTATACAACCATATAATAATCTATTACAGAATATTTTACCTCAAATATCAGTAAAATGGTAGGTATTGTAAAATATAATGGTAAGTATACAAGGAAGGTATGACATCAATGATGATATTCTGGTTATATGTCACTCCATACATTATACTAGTGTGGTACTTCTAGTAATGGTACTGACTATTTCCATCATATATACCAAGCATCTGGGTATATAATCATTATCCCATAACTATTTAATTTATATTAGTTGTGATATAAGACTAATGATACCATTGATATCAATATACCTTAGCAATTTTGGCTTATATGTACATGCAATACATATAAGGCCATGGTGATGATTCCAATAAGTACGGCTATTCATATCGTGTATGTCATATGGCAGAGTTTATCTGTCAGTCACACTATAGAGTTATACCATTTTCTAATTGTATTGTATAATTTGTACAACTGTTGCACCATGTTCTTGTGTATACTATGGTATAACATTAATATCATGTACCATACTATATTGGTGTGTACTTGTCTGATTCCATGTACATGATATTGAGTTACCCAGATGGTCCACATAATATGACATGCAATAATGGTGCAAAATTATGATGCTCTTTGCACATGGGTCATCCATGAACTAGTAGCTGTTAAATAGAATGTCCATATACTTGAATTGCATTATCATACATTTGGATTACCATAGTGAGTGGCCTTAGAAGTTCATGAATATTACAGTTCCATCAAGTCCACTAGTATTAATGTACCCAAACATGTCTCAATAGGTATAACACCCCATTATGTAAGTGGAACTAAGTGAAAGTTATGACCACTAAATATAAAAGCATGGATTATGTGTGCATGTTATCAATAGTATTGATAACATTCTGTCATTAAGTATGGATTATACTTAATCCATGCTTAAAATTAAGTTGTTACCTTAATGATTGTACATTAACATATGGCATGTGCTCCTTATAATAACGTCATATATTACCATATATGATAAGGGGATACAATCAAATGTACACGCATTTAATAAGTATATTTTATCCTAATTGTGTTTATGGGTGTATGCTTCTATTAATGTGCCTATACCATGCAATTTATGTTGGGATGACCTACTAGTACATCATGACTATGTCATGTTCTTGTTGAATAGATATGGGATGGGTATGGTATTGTTGATATAGTATATCGGTACTATATGTAGCTAGCCAAGACATAACCTTACACAACTATGCATATTGGACTAACATGTCATAGATATTGTATATGCCGAATTATAAGTGCAGCACACCATATCATAGGTAACCTTACACTATGATATCTACCTAGATGTTATATATCCTTATTATATATATGGCATATCTACATAGATGCCATATTAATTTACCTATATGGTTATCACCTAGATCCAATCTATGAATCGGATGCCACCAATCATGACTTCTATATACAAGTGATATTACACTATTATTATGATGTATAGTATACCACACAACAGATATTTCTAGATTAACCTTATCTATGATATGAAATTCAAAAATAATAGTAGTGTTATTGTCATATGTCCTATAATAATAGGAGGCCATAGGGGACTTATGCCTATTTACCCATATTAGTAGGGATGTTGGTGGATGTCATTTATTTAGGATAGGTTTCCTAAATAATACCGTCACAATCCTTGACATTTTGAGTATAAAATCACCTCCTATGTTATGTGATATGACATATATTATGGTCATATCATATAATATATTGTATATAATCCTAACCCAATTATGGGTTAGGATACCATCAACTTTATATATGTTGGGTACTATACTTATGTTTGGTATAGTACCCACTGTACTTATGTTTGGTATAGTACCCAACATGTATGTTGTTACGGTACCCAACATGTATAAAGTGGTTTTATATTACCACTTGGAATGGATGTGATTAATTGATGGACAAATATATAAATAGATGTTACTAGATGATACCTAGTCTGGATCAATTGAGCATGTCATATATGGGCGCTACAAAATGTACACTTATCACACTAAATTACCTATTATAATTACCTATGCTGGGTAATATAATATAGGACAAGATAATTTCCTATAATGAATTCTAAGTTAAGATATTGGCCCATAATTGGGACGTATATATATCACCATAACATATGTATACTATATATTAAATCCCCGGGATATCACACTATATAGTAGGCTGTATACTTAATTAGTGTGGTATAACTAGGTAGTATGGGACTATGTATATGGGCATGCTATACATATTGGTAGACCACACCGTATATGTTTAAGTATAGTTAAACATATATGGAGTGGTATAGTATAGCATGCCCATAAATGGTGGGGCATTTACACTATATCTATGCCCACTACCTTCAGTGGATATGGTATAATACATTTCAGGCATATCCACTATTTAGTGGTATAAACAATTATTATACAACTTAGTTTTACAAATGTATGACTACATAAGGACATATCCATAGTATATAATTACCACATAGTGGTAATTTGCAATGATTATTATCCATTATGCATGACAGGAGTGTATAAGGTACATGGTAATGTATGGTATCTGTAGGTACAAGTATTATACCCATTTAGTATGCTTTAGAGTGCACTCGCATGCATATACATGCCCATTAGTACCTGGTTTAAGACATAAATATTGAATGTATGAAGTACAAAACTTCATAGAATCCCTAGTCTTTTCACAATACTGTAGTATATGGAATTAGTACATGACAATAGATGCACCCAATGACATACATGGTATTCTTAAGAATGTACACATAATCTGACTGAGATCGATACATATGTGCAGTAACATATGTATCGTATCATAAAAAACAAGCACAATTGTTTATTAATTAACAATAGTGCTTGTTGTTTATGATATCAGTATATGGGAGGTAAAGCTCTTAATATACCAACTTGCGATACTAATAGGTCACATGATAAATTAATACTATGTTGTGTATAGAAGCACTTAATATAACAACTTGCCATACCAATAGGTCACATGATAAATTATACAGTGCATCACACTTATGCACTATGTAATATGTAGTAAGATACAATTATATACTTGTGCGATATATGGGTATGTCCTTAGATTGTACACCATAGAATATTAGGTATATAACCACAATGAGTAATTACTACAAATATAATCCTAAGGTAATGGACAATACCCTCCATTACCTTACCACCATATATACACACACACACACACACACACACACATAGAGATCCACTAGTTACATTTTATAATTCATGGGTGACACGTACTATTTATAATGTAATATATGGTACTGTATACACATATAACTACATATAGGTGTAATCATATTGTCATATACAATGTGATAGATTGGTGCATAGCAGGTATCAAAGTCTGGTGATAATAACATTGTACATATAATAAATATGTTACAATCACACATGTAAATTATATTTGGTATCTAATAATGTGGGTGAATACCTAACCCAGTCATGTTGTACCATATATGTTACTACATACAGATGTGCCTACCATATACATACCCGCAGTACATACCTAGGAAATGGATGTACATATACACCAATGGGTTATATGATAAACTGGTCAGCCAGATGTAGGTACTTAGGGTTATATGATAAACATAATGTGTTAATAGAGCAATATATGTTAGAGATGGTGTAATATGTTTAGTATAAATAGCATATGTACCCTACACAGCCATCATTTATGTGTAGGTCATGTACAATAGGTTGAGGTGGTATATATCTGAGATGTTATCCTTATGACCTACCATTAGGGTATAGGAGCATGTAATATATGTATATATACCAATGTAATGCTTACCAAAGTATACCATAACATCTAAGGTCCGTATACCTATAACAGTATGAAAGCCATACATATGTTGTCCCCTAACATAATGTAGTTATGACAATGTTGTATTCAAATAGTATGCACATATGTCATGATACATAGTTGTTAACCATATGTCATTAAGAACATAAGGGTAATGTGATGTTTACCACGTATACCTTAGTATACATGTAATATAGTTACATGTAGCTATATTAGTCATATAATGTTGGGAAACATAAAGATTATGATACCATTGGTACTTATATACATGCATATACTCCCTTACCACAATCATTATGGGTACATCAAGATATCCCTTATGTTACCACATAATGGTGTTATAACCTTACAATCCATCAGAGATGCTTGTTTATAGGGTTTGGTAAGAAACCATATCAATGTCAGGTATGTATATAAACATACCAGACTTACACCCGTTATATAATAGGATATCAGATATGTAAAAGTTATTATATAATGGTATAGCACCTATGGTAATGGGTATGTAAAATGATTATACTACATGCAATGTTATGAATGGTTGTGTACCATAGAATTGGTCATACTAACATGTAAATGGTGTACATACTAATCTGTATGATTGTAATAATATAGCACTAGATAGGAGAGCATATATACCCCTGTATACCCAAATACCTCTATAACTTATAAGTTATGTGTTATATATAGATGTATATCCCCATATGAATATGCAGTATGACTAGCAGACTATAGTCACCCAATGCATATACCAACATGGATGGTTAGCTAGGTTACAATTAAGTAACATTTATTAATATGTGATATTCTGTAATCCCAGTACTTATTGTGTATGTGTGCATATAATGTATGTTCATCCCTTAGTAATTCAAATAGATGATGTCCCATATTATGACTTTTGTATACTATGGGACATATTATACACTGGTATAACCCTAATGGTTATCTAGTTAAATTAGTAACATTACAATATGATGATTGTACTATGTGATCCAAACATATAGTACATATGTTAAGGGTGGATTTGCACTTTATATACCTTAACATATGATATAAAAAGCCATGGTAGCAATCGAGATCAAGGTGCCACACACCAAGACAAGCTTACTTTGTCAAGCGGACCTATTACAAGGCAACGTGCAACAAAAACAAGCACCTCAAGGGTTTGTTCAAAATCACATTACATCTCACCTTGATGACAAGGCCGAATCATCTATGGAGAATTCAAGTGGAGTAGTCAAGCTTATGAATCTTCTAGAGAGGGCATGTGGAGGGGCTAATACCTAGCCAAATTTTAAGAGAAGTTCAATTATTCTTATGGGCTTAATTTAATACATTGGGCTAATTAGTTATCCTTTATTTATTAGGGCCAAAAGACTTGTTATGGACTGGGAATACATTTGTAAGCTTGCCTTAGTTTATTTTAGGCCTCCATTAGGCCCATTCCCTTACCTTAGGTTTATTTAAGTTATTTTGGACTTATTTAAGTTAGTTTAGCTCAATCCTAAGTGGATTTGGATCAGATTTCATTATTGGGATATAACTCCCAAACTAGTTAGGATTAGGCTTATTTTTAGAATTAAATAGGTTTTTAACCTATTCCTTTTAGAGTTAGGACGTGAGCAAGGGTATAATACCTTATTTTATCCTTGTAAACTTCAGCTTAGTTGATTAATAAAATTCAGATATATTCTCTTCAAGAAAGGCGTATTCTTCTTGTTGTTACTTCAAGGATTGCATCACTTATAAAGGTAATCACTTGTGGCATGTTCAATTCCTTTGTTTTCTTTGGGTTTGGGTCTCAATTTCATATAATTGGGGTTTAAACTAGCATGTTCTTAGAATAGAAAGATTGGGGATTTGATTCGATAGGATTAGGGAGTTTCAAGAACCTTGTTTTCTTGGGGTTTCCATATCAGTTGGTATCAGAGCTTTGGCTTAATTCTATTGAACTCATATATGTCTTTTTATGCTTTCTTGTTAATTTCTTTGAAAATTTCGTTTCTTTTTGGTTGTGACAAATCTGATCTTTCAAAATCTTTTGTGTCTTTTTAAATTCTTGTTTCTGAATTCATATTCTTGTTTTCTTTTAGTGAATCTTTGTTTTCTTCATCTTCGGACCTAAATAAAAAGGAATCAGAAAAGAAAAAATATGAAAAAAGAAAGAAAAAGAAATAAAAAAGAAAAAACTTGAAAAACGAAAAAAAGAAAAAAGAAAGAAAAAGGAATCAAAAAAGAAAGAAATCGTGAAAAAATAAAAAAAGAAAAGAAATTTCAAGACTGATAAAGAAACATCCAAGATTGTGATTCTTTGAATCTTTGTTTGGTATTTCATTCAAGATTTGTTCTATTCATTCAAGATTCATCTATATTG
The DNA here is from genome assembly GCA_027575705.1 of Erythroxylum echinodendron. NCBI lineage: Eukaryota > Viridiplantae > Streptophyta > Magnoliopsida > Malpighiales > Erythroxylaceae > Erythroxylum > Erythroxylum echinodendron. The sequence continues at coordinate 20,198,285 of JANZXR010000009.1, forward strand.
TCTTTCTTTCATTCAAGAACCTATCAAGAAACATTCAAGATTGTGATTTTTTGAATCTTTATTTGATCTTTCATTCAAGATTTCTTATTCAAGATTTGTTTCTTGGTTTATTTCTTGTTTTGGTACCTATCTTTCCTTCTCTACATTGATTTGAACAATTGTTGCACTCATAATTGTTCAATTGACACAAGAATCATTGCCTACACTACCCTCATCCGTTATTAGCACTTTGATATATTTTACGTCGTACAATATTTTGCTTCTAGATTTGTTTCATCTATTCGTTTTCTTTGTTAAGGTTGTTATATTTGTGCTTTTACTTGGACTTGTTGCTTGTTGATTTCCTTGATCTTGTAGAAGTGATCCTAAAGAGTAACAATAAAGGAGGCACTTGAGTAGAAAAAGACAAGAGTGTGAGATTATATAGAGAAAATCCATATTATTGGTAAAACACAAGTGAGAAATTCTGTTCTAGAGAGAAACACATGAGGGAGTGTTGTGAGGTTTCTAACATTTTCTTGCAGGAACTAATCATGTCTCATTATAGCAATAAAGATGGAAACAATGATGGGAGTGGAGAAGACCAACGAAATACATTCTTTACTTTTGAAGTAATGCAAAATCAGTTCAAGAGAATAGAGACTATGTTCCTTGAAGTTAAAGACAAGTTTGAGCAGCAAGATAGAAACTTTGAAAGACAAGATAGGCTTCTCAGAACTATTCAAGCTGAATCTTTAGGGAATAATGGGACAAGAAGAAGAGAGAACCCTCCAGTTCATAATCATTATCACTATGAGGAGGAGTAAGATGAAGATGGATTTGATGAGGAAAAGTGGTATAGAGGCCGAAACAATGCAAGAGGTGGTAGAGGAGATAAAGGCCGAAATAGAGGTGGTTATAGAGGAAGAGCAGAAAGAGGTAGAGAGTAGGAAGAGATTGAAAGGGTAGATAGAAACATTGGCAGCATCAAAATAAAGATGACACCATTTTAAGGAAGGAATGATGCATATGCCTACTTAGAGTGGGAAAGGAAAGTAGAGATGATATTTTCCTACCACAACTATTATGAGGAGAAGAAGGTGAAGCTGGCGGCAGTTGAGTTCTCTGATTATGCTACTGCTTGGTGGGATCAATTGATGGTTAGTAGAAGACAAACTAGAGAAAGACTAGTTGCATCAAAACTCCAAAAATTGAGGCAAGGCATGAAGAGCATGGAAGATTACCACAAGAAGATGGAAAGAGCTATGATAAGACCTAACATAGAGGAGGATAGAGAGGCTATAATGACTCGGTTCCTTGCTGGTCTAAATGAAGAGATAGCCAACGTGTTAGAGCTTCATCAATACTTGGAGTTAGAGGACATGGTAAGCATGGAAATTAAAAGGAAAAAGCTTCAATAAGGGCAACACCTCTGGACCTTCAAATTCTTGGGGTCCTAAATGGCCCAAAAAGAAGGAAAAGAGCAAGGATAATTCCTATGAAAACAAATACAAGTTCAAGGAAAAGTGGACAACCTCTAAAGGTATGCCTACATCTAATGATCAAAATCCTAGCACTAAGCAAAGAAACATCAAATGCTTCAAGTGTTTGGGTTTGGGTCATATGGCAAATCAATGTCCCAATAGGAAGATCATGTATTTACGAGATGAGGTAATTGAATAAGAAGATAATGATGGAGATGATATGCCTGAGTTGGAGGATTGCACTGATGAAGAAGTTGAGCAACCAATCTAGGCCGAAGCACTAGTAGTGAGGCAAGCTCTCAATTCACAAGAAAAGATAGAGCTTGATGAAAAAAGGGAGAACATATTCCACACAAGATGTTTAATTACGGGTAAGATTTGTTGTTTAATAATTGATGGAGGTAGTTGGACTAATATTGCAAGCACGATTTTGGTTGAGAATTTAGGGCTACCTCTCATTAGGCACTCTAGTCCTTATAAGTGCAATGGCTTAATGAGTGTGGAGAGGTTAGGGTGAACAAACAAGTGCTAGTGGCGTTCTCAATTGGTAGATATTTTGATGAAGTGTTGTGTGATGTAGTTCCTATGCATGTTGGTCAATTACTATTTAGAAGACCATGGCAATATGATAGGCGTATAGTGCATGATGGATTGAAAATTAGGTATTCATTTAAGATGGAGGAAAAACACTTCACATTGGTGCCTCTTTCACTAAGAGAAGTTCAAAAGGATCAGTTGAGACTTGCAAAATCCATGGAAAAATAAAAACTTGGAGAGCCGGAGAGTTTGAAAAGAAAAAGAGGCTATTCAAGAAAATAAGAACAAAGGCCCAACTGAGACTAGGTGCACTAGTAAGCAAAAGAAAGAGAGTAGTACAATTGAAAAAAGAGAGAAGAGTGAAAAGAAGATTGGAATAAAAAGGAGTAGTTTCTTTGCAAAAGAAAAAGACTTAAGAAAGGTTATGTACACGCAGAAACCATTGGTTTTACTTAGGTATAAGGAGTTGTTTTATAATGAGAATGACCTTAACTCTTCTTTGCCTAGTGTTGTGAAACCTTTTTTTGCATGAATACTCTGATGTTTTTCCATATGAGTTGCCCAAGGGATTACCACCATTGAGGGGAATTGAACATCAAATTGATTTCTTGCCAGGAGTTCAAATTCCAAACCGCTTAGCCTATAGGAGTAATCCTGAGGAGACAAAGGAGATTCAAAGGCAAGTAGAGGAGTTGCTTGAGAGGGGGCACGTGAGAGAAAGTCTAAGCCCATATACAGTTCCAGTGTTATTGGTGCTCAAGAAAGATGGAACTTGGCATATTTGCATAGATTGTTGGGCAGTAAACAAGATAATGGTAAAGTATCACCCCCAATTTCTAGGTTAGATGATATGCTTGATGAGTTACATGGTGCTTGTTTCTTTACAAAAATTGATCTCATGAGTGGTTATCATCAGATTAGAATGAAATTAGAGGATGAGTGGAAAACATAATTTAAAACGAAATATGGTCCATACGAGTGGATGGTCATGCCATTTGGTTTGACAAATGCACTTAGCACTTTCATGAGATTAATGAACCATGTTTTGCATGATTTTATTGGCTTGATGATTGAAACATCAAAAGGGCCAAGGTAAGTTGGAAAAGAGGCATGCGAAGTGGCTGGAGTTCATAGAGACCTTTCCATATGTGATACAATACAAACAAGGTAAGGAGAATGTAGTTGCTGATGCACTTTCAAGAAGGTACACTCTAATCACAACTTTAAGTTCTAAATTGCTAGTGTTTAAGTACATTAGAGATTTGTATGTTTCAGATTCTGATTTTGGCAATGTGTTTGATGCTTGTGAGCATACTGCATTCGAAAAATTTAAAGATATGATGGCTATCTGTTTAGGGAGAACAAGTTATGTGTGCCTAAATGTTCTATGTGTGAAGTCCTTGTGCGTGAATCACGTTGCGGGGATTTGATGGGTCATTTTGGGGTTCAAAAGACATATTACATACTTTGTGAACATTCTTATTAGCCTAACATAAGAAAAGATGTTGAGAAAATTTGTTCTAAGTGTGTCACATGTAAACAAGCGAAATCTAAGACTCATCTATATAGTTTGTATACACCTTTGCCTGTGCCAAAGCATCCTTGGACTGACATATCTGTGGACTTTGTTTTAGGAGTTCCTAGGATGAAAAAGGGTAGGGATAGTATATCTGTAGTAGTAAATCGGTTTAGTAACATGGCACATTTCATTGCATGTCATAAAACTAATGATGATATAAATATTACTGAATTATTTTTAGGGATGATGTGTGTTTGCATGGTGTTCCTAAGACTATTATTTCTGACCATGATGTGAAGTCTTTGAGCCATTTTTGGCATGTTCTTTGGGGTAAGCTAGGTACTAAACTTATGTTTTCTACTACTTGCCATCCTCAAAATGATGGATAAACTGAAGTGGTGAATAAAACTTTAGGTTCTCTTTTGCGTGCTGTGGTTGGTAAGAATCTTAAAACATGGGAAGAATATTTTCCATTAGTTGAATTTACATACAATAGGAGCATATATTCTACTACTAGTTATTCACCTTTTGATTTGTGTTCTTTACCTTTAAGTGAGATAACTAGTGCAGATGGACAAAAGAAGGCAGATTTCGTGCGCAACATTCATGAGAAGGCAAGGTAGCACATAGAGAAGCGGAATGAAGCATATACACAAAGAGCTAATCAAGGGAGAAAGTTGATGCAATTTGAGCCTAGTGATTGGGTTTGGGTGCATTTCAGGAAAGAGAGATTTCCTAAGCAAAGGAAATCCAAGTTAGATCCTAGAGGTGATGGACCTTTCTAAGTCCTTGAAAAGATTAATAATAATACCTCAAAATTGATTTGCCAAGTGAGTATCAAGTATTTTCTACATTTAATGTTGCTGATCTCTGTCCATTTGATAATGTAGGGTTAATTTGAGGACGAATCCTTATGAGGAGGGAGGAAATGCAAAAGAAGCTATGGCAGCAATGGAGATCAAGGTGCCACACACCAAGGCAAGCTTACTTTTCTAGGTGGAACTATTACAAGGCAACGAGTAGCAAGGCTTGAACAACCACTTCAAGGGTTTGTTCAAAGTCAAATTACATCTCACCTTAATGACAAGGCCGGACCATCCATGGAGAATTCAAGTCGAGTAGTCAAGCTTGTCATTCTTCAAGAGAGGCATATGGAGGGGCTAATACTTAGCCAAATTTCAAGACAAGTTCAATTATTCTTATGGGCTTCATTTAATACATTGGGCTTGTTATTTATCCTTTATTTATTGGGGCCAAAAGACTTGTTATAGACTGGGTATTCATTTGTAAGATTGTCTTAGTTTATTTTAAGCCTCCATTAGGCCCATTCCCTTGCCTTAGGTTTATGTAACTTATTTAGGACTTATTTAAGTTAGTGTAGCCCAATCTTAAGTGGATTAGGATCATATTTCGTTACTGGGCTATAACTCCAAAACTAGTTAGGATTAGGCTTGTTTTTAGAATTAAATGGGATTGTAACCTATTCCTTTTAGGGTTAGGATGATAGCAAGGGTATAAGAGCTTATTTTATCCTTGTAAACTTCAAATTAGTTCATTAATAAAATTCAAAGATATTCTCTTCAAGAAAGGCGTGTTCTTCTTGTTGTTACTTCAAGAATTACATAACTTATCAAGGTAATCACTTGTGGCGTGTTCAATTCTTTTGTTTTCTTTGGGTTTGGGTCTCAATTTTGTATAATTGGGGTTTAAACTAGCATGTTCTTAGAATAGAAGATTGGGGATTTGATTCACTAGGATTAGGGGGTTTTAAAAACCTTGTTTTCTTGGTGTTTCCGTATCAACACATGTACATATCATATACCTATGGTGTGGATTCATATTAATGTAGGTATATGTCAATAGGTGTTGACACATACCCTGTATGTGTAACTACAGAATGACTTATAACTTGCTCATATGATATGTACATAACTATATGTTTGGACCTACATATAAACATATGTAGATTTATATGACAAGTCGGGTTATGGACAACGTATTATACTCAAGGTTGTATATTATAGGGGTATGCAAAAATGGTACCTATTATATATGGTATTAATATCACCATGGTATATCTAGTTATATAAATGTTATAGGACATATATTTAACATTACATTTATGTTATGCTATATGAACCTATCTATATTTAACATGAATAGTATCATATTATGACATAAAAGCCTCCCACACATTCATAAATTAAACTATCATGGTGTATATTATGGAATGATCCTTCTTGGTGCCCCAAGATGATAGTCCATTCCGATGTTATAAGTTATCCATATCATACCATGTCAACCATATTGTGTACACCATGATAGTTATTACGTATACAGTTAGATATTTGTCACTATAGATATGTTATTATATAATTATTTAACATAAAGTCATAATGTGTGACTTGAATGAATATACTACATTGGTAAGTATATTATATGTGGGATAGTATATTATGGCCAATGTGTACCGTAGATATAATTACACCTTTGTTGGTTACAACCTTGTATTCATAATAGGAATTGATATAACAGGGATTCTGATATACATTTAGTGATTCTAGTATAGACACATACTACCCTTAACTATGTGCATTAGTATATTAGTTAAGGATAGTATGTGTCCATATTAGTACTAATATCACATGATAACATATCACATGTTATGTTATATATAAGGTACTATGTAACAAATACTGATTCTATAATATGGAATGTATACCATATAATATGGTAAGCAGATTAATAGATGTACAAGTTACCCAAGATAAGCATCCACCTACTATGTTATATGTTAACTAATGTAACATATTGCTCTGATAACCTTACATTATATCTAACACATATCACTATTGAGTTGGTCCCTATCACTATTGTATGATGTGGTACTGATAACTATGTACCCTAGTTGACTATGCTACCAAGTACGTTGATCATTTATATGGCATTACATATGTATATTGTACCCACTATCATGTGATGTAGCCAGCAGGTAATATCCTATTGGTGAATATACACCAATGGGTAATGTAAGAGGCCCTATGTATTACAATCCACATTAGTGGGAGTTATACTTGGTACATGACTTATACTAACACCAAATAGGATAAGTCAGGGTTATAAATATCTTGTATATTTATAATACACTATATCTATGCCCACTACCATGCTTGTTATCTCATACCAGTTTAATGAGGCCATGAGTAGTGTGAATTTTACACAATGAGAGCATAGGGGATAACGATTTATACCGCTGAATAGTGGATACGCCTGATAATACAATATGTATTATACCATATCCACTTAAGGTAGTGGGCATAGATATAGTGTATAGTGGTATGACCATTAATGACCAGTACATAGATATGGTCAATTGGGTATGAATAATTACACATTTTAGTGTTGGGGGTGTTATGTATACTGATGACTGAGCATTATCATTGCATACTATGTACACTACGATATATACATAATCATATACTAGACTCATTCTGTGAACATGACTATTATGAACTGACAGTTTTATGATAATTACTAGCCCTAATAGGGTACATACTATTGTCATGGGTGTACAACCCATAACAATTTGCATGTTCATCCCCTTTTATGGATGGTATACTTAAACACCCTATAGGTGTACGAATACATGGGTTGTACACTACCACTAACTAAGTCATTAGTATAAAGGTTTCATCCAACTGTGATATCAATGTGCCTGCGACCATGTAATATAAATGGCTATACTATAAGACAATCCAAAATGATATGACATGATTTATCTCATAATGTCAATCTATGGGTATAAACATTGCTTAGGTTGACTTGGTAGTAAGGCCGGCAAGGTGGACCATAATCCAACACATGATGTACATACTATATCATGGTAGCATATACAGTAGGGTACTTAGGGTTACATAATGTAGTATATATATGATATATATACTAATTTTGGATATAGTGCCATCATATCTGGATATAGTTACCACTGTATGTACACTAATGACATACCTTATAATGTGTCACCTTGACATATGATTATACTGTATCCAAATCCATAGTTAGTGGGTTATGTTAATAAAGCCTGTTTTATATGGTTTGTAATGGCCATACCCATTTGGGTACTATACCAAGTGACCTACACATACATGCGTAGGTTTTATATTACCACTTGGAATGGATGTGATTACTTGATGGATAGATATATACATAGATGTTATCAGATGATACCCAGTCTGGATCCAAGATATATATGGAGGATAACTATACTTACTAATTTGTATAATTCAAGCTATGATATAATATTATATCTATAATATTAATTGGGATATATGAGATATAATTGGTACTATAACAGGGTGATGTTATATTGCATTAGGGTATCCATACCCATGCATCATTTATATACAGGGTATCATGTATACCAACTCGGCCATAAGCTGTGTATGAAGATGCCCTATGGTATTACCAATAAGGTAACATTTAGGTACTGTACCAAAGGTTACACACCATGCCATATTATAGATCAATAATTGGTATGACCAATTTATTGCATAGTAGGGTAATACAAGTACCCTATATTGATGGCCATGAATTAAGGTTTACAAGACATACTACCTAGGTCGATATCTATATAGGTGGTAAGTACATGGTATTACCAACATAGGCAGTCGTGTTATATTAACATAGTGAGTTTCTATGTAACGTATAACTATTATATACAAGCACATTTTATACATTATAGTATTATCCTAGTACTATAATGTATACCCAGGTGATAGCCCACCTATAACTTGTATAATGCTTATATATGGTATGTAGCTACCATATATACACCTTGCATCACATATATGTTGTACACATATATGGGTACAATGGTATATAATAGTACCCATATGTTGTGTACCCTATGTAATCTCATAACATATAAATGTCCTAGTCACATAACTAATCACTGGTAGCATAAACTTTAATGCTGGTAGGAACTATATACCATTCCGATAACACTATATACCACTAGATACCATTCAGATAACTGCACTATTAAGGTATTTTCGCAGAGGGTTATACCCTCATAACATACTTTCGTGGAGGGTATAATATGTTTTGGGGGTATAACCCTCCACAAAAGTACCTTATAATTACCCCCATATATACCACATATGGGGGTATAACCCTCCACAAAAGTACCTCATATGGTACCTTACATTATAACGTTTATATATTGGAATGTACACGTTAAATCATACTTGTACTTATGTATACACTTGCAATGTATTGATTACTATGCCATCTATACCCACTAATTTGTACCCTATAATACTACATCCTAACATGCCATATACTCACTTGACTGTATTAATATGTATTTAATATTAATTACACATCATTATGCACATATGGGTATGTCATAATATATGCATAGTTATTAGTATAGCCCCATGTTTAATATACCATGATACTTGACGTACTAGGATAATAGTTGACATACATATAGTGGGTTGTCTTCACTATATGTTTGGAGTGGATAACAATACCCATACCACTTGTGTGGTGATGATGTATAACCTACTACCATTACAATTATGACAAATATATGTAATGGTAGTAGGTTACAGATACCATGTATGTGCAAACTGTGGTATACCCAAACATTATGTTCGTGTATACATGATAACGGGTATCATATCAATACCCATAGACTACATATAACATCCATATAACCTATGTTATTTACACAAATTATGGTACAAGCATAGGTAAATTATATAATACCCATACTATATGCACCACCTCCATCACCAATACATCATACCATTGGATGCATGTAATTAACTAACAATATACCATGGGGCATGTATTCATGCTACATATGTAAGTGACATGTATACACTTACCCAACATGATGCAGTATACCACTTACCATGCTTAGGGTACCCATACCATATGTCCTATAGCATACCACCCAATTTGCCTACATAACCATAATCAAATTAGCACATGGTGAGTAATACATGGATATAATTTGCAATAAACATAATGGATGTACCTATGTATATCTATCCATTATCATGGTACACAATATCATGGTCCCACACAACACTAAGCATTACACATAGGTCCCCTGTTATAAATGGGGATATGTACATTTATATATATATATGTAAGGTTTCATACCAAGACAATAACCTAGTATATAAGTGTTAAAGTAATAGCTCTTTATACATCCATAATTGGGATGTATAAAGTGCTAGCTATATATGTGTGTTACTATCCCAGGTATAACATATAAACCTAACTCAGACTATCTGAATGGTCAAGAAAGAACATACCCAATATACTAACCACTAGGTTCATATATAGTATATGCAATGAGATATATATATGTGATGGTATTACTTATCTCAAATATACTAGTCACATAACTAATCACTGGTAGCATAACCCTTAATGCTGGTAAAAACTACATAAATCTGATATCTTACGTACATTTATCGTAATTACTATCCCTGTAGGCATGTCTATACTATGTAACTTGGTTGCATGGTATAGATATGCCTACAAGGATAGTATACATATGGTGTTAAATCATGGCATATAGTATGTACCAATTTACGCACTATGTTATGATATAAATAGTGGAATGATGCCTTGTACAAGACCTTAGCTTTGTAGGTCATGTAACAAAGTTGTTATATTGTGGTAAAAATATGGTAAATATGGCTAATAATATTGAAAGTGCACTACATATAGTATGCTAGTACCATACTATAACGTATGCATACTGATACAGCAACAACCTAGAGTCAATGTCTAGATCACCTCCATTTTAATGACTATTCCCAATACCTAAATTCAATCAATCTAACACGACCCTTCACCCCTAAATCAACAAGGAATTGGTAACAAAGAGTACAAAGATTGTAAGAATTGAATTAATGCCATAAGTTAGAACTTACTTGATAAGTTGAATCAATCCTTAAGGTAAAATAAGCAAGAATCTGAATTCTCTCTTGAAAAAGACCTTCCAATTTTTTTAATTCACGTCTAATATGAAGTTCACGCATAAAGAAAGGGTTTAAATACCCTTGTGTAATACAAACCCTAACAAAGAAAACCTAAAAACCCCTAAAGAAGGCCCAAAATATCCAGAAAGGCTTTCTTGAAACAAATCTACCCAAAAACAAATCCCGCGAGGATTTGGGCTTCAAAACAAATTAAAATTGCCTAATCTTAGTACAAATAGGATAAGGAAATAAGAAAACATAGAAGACTAACTTAAGAGAGTGGATTGGGTTTCTAAACTAGGCCCACATGCTTGGTTCCTTAAAATAAAACATGCATATGACTTTTTTAATGAAACACATGCACACTTAACACAAATAAGCCTATGATAAAGTCCAAAGGAAGTCCACACGCCCTTTACAAGATAACATAAGCCCAAACCCATTGATTAGGCTTGTGCCTATGAGAATTGATAAAATAAACTCAAACCCAATGATTAGACTTGTGCTTGTGAGAATTGGCTAAGTGTTAGCCCTCTTAGTTTGATACCTCCAATGTGCACATACATTTAGGCGTCTCCCTGAGCTCTTCCTTAAGCTTGATCAGCAAAATTTCTTGAAGTTCTTGTGAAATAAAAGCTTGTGCATAAATATGAAATTGTGCCTTGAGCTTGTTGGAGCGTGACCTTGTAATTGGACCCAATGGCATCCTCAAGTCTCCATTGCCTTGGTGAGTTGCATCACACACAATAACAATATATGTCATAATTATGTATATCATGCACCCACTATACTAAGTTGCATAACATATGTATAACATAACAAATGTATACCTATAAGTTGGCATACTGTGATTGTCCATATATAACGTTTAATATACATTCCTTATACAATTTGAAGTATTAGGGATTGTACTCTGACCTATAATAGTCAAAGTACCATGTGATATGTACAGATATGGATATACAAACTATAGTATAACTGTATATACTAATATGGCATCCATATACATCTTTCAATGGTACAATTGCTATATGGGTTTCTGTACATGTAATATTCACTATTATTACACCTTGCTCATGTATGTCATAGTTACATATATACAGGTATGGATATACGTATGTCATCCCAACATATCTAAATGGTATACTATAGCACAATATTTGTAATAAACACTACTGTATTAATGTAACATGACCTACACGTACATGACCTACAGAGCATTAAATGGATACTATAGGATGCATGCCTGTGGTGATCATGTTACATGTGTATAAAGGGACTCATTTATACCACCTTTTAACTAGTAGCACTTGGTTACATTCTGTATTAGTGGGTCATAAATATTATGGCATTATATTAGGTATAATATATAACAGTTAATATCGTATTACCTAATACCGGTTGTGGATATAACTATGCCCAGTTACATTGGTATGTGATCATACATACTAATATACTCTTGCCATATGGACATTTATCAGTGGTACCAGAGTAATATTACACCATGGTAATATTAGCACCTTACATGATTGTATCAAGTATATCAAGTGGGTAGTTACATACCCACTTCATGTAAATAATATCTTTACATCATATAACAATTTACTTTATGGCTTCTACATAAGTTGTATACCTAATAACTATTATGTAGATTGCCAGTGGAGTGAAAATGTTATGTTAAAGACCCCATAACCATATCCAAGGAATATTGCGAGTAAATATGGTTCATGTGAGTGTAATGACATGCTTTTATTTAGCCTTGGGCACTTACTAAGGAAACTTGGTATAAGGTTTATATATGTTTGGTAACCCTATATACCCATGGCATATATATGTGATTGCCCATCATATCACTAGTAGTATTACCATGTCATATTGTGCATACACAAGTAACATTGTATGAAATATTATAGCCACCTATATATATGGTACCACATGTAGGGCTATATGACATAGCCACCTTACATGGGAGATGATGATTAAAGTACGAGGGTATCTCTACCCTTTTACTTTAATCATCATCTCCCATGTTACAAATGTTATCAACCAAATATAAAGGAAACATAATATATTAGGTCACTAACAGTACAAGTAATAGTATATCATAGACTCAGTTACCATCATGTATGTATAAATGATGTAGCAACCTTCTATTAATTAATGTTGTTCATGGGTAATACTACATTTGGACTACCCTTGTACTTTAATCTTCATCTCCCATGTTAGAAATGTCATCCAAATATAAAGGAAACATAATATATTAGGTCACTAACAGTATAAGTAATAGCATATCATAGACTCAGTTACCCATCATTTATGTATAAATGATGTAGCAACCTTCTATTAATTAATGTTGTTCATGGGTAATACTACATTTGGAAGTCATATACTATGCAGGGTGGAATCTATTAGTGAGTGTACATGTTTGGTGGTAACACACCTATGCCTGATATGGCCCACATATGGAACATGTAGTGTACACCCATATAGGTTATGTAATGGACATACAAATTATAGTATCATATAGATGCATATGTATAATACTAGTTATTAAGAGTGTTATTGGTCCCTACTATATGACATAATATCTAATGGATATTGCATTACCATATACCACATTATCAGATTTCCTAACATGTACAATGTGATACAATGAATATCACGGGGATTATACCTATTTATATGTCTGCACATGTAACTACATCTCAGTGTATACACGTGTGTATTATTATGATATTGGAGTGTAATTTTACTACATATGTACTATTATAGGTTTGTACCCCTATATGTTGATGTATATACTATAGTACAACACTTTATAATGGTCCATCACATTATATAGCATGCGGTACATAGCCTCTGTTGCACATTAATACCTAGTTTTTACATAACTAATTGATAAATGGGTACTATAGATAACTATAGCCCATCAAGTGTTAACCATGCATAAGTACCTTTAATGAATTGTATGTCATGTTATGTTGGGATGACCTACTAGTACATCACGACCATGTCATGTTCTTGGCTATTTATATGTAGAAATTACTATTGGGTGTATATATATGTGAGCATGGTTACCACTGATAGGGTTTACATACCCTATCAGTTAATAAAAGGGTTATATAGTATGTATTATTTGTTGGACCCCGTTATCGGAGTCTTAATTCCTACTTGCTCTGATACCAACATCTGTTAGACCCCGCTTCTAGAGTCTAACCCCTTTCATGCATCTTCTGATACCACATCTATTAGACCCCACTTCCGGGGTCTAACCCTTTCATGCTAAAATCATCAGACTTATCATCATCGTGTCGTCTTCTTAACACCTTACACATATACCTGCTTCGAGGCTATTAGTATAACTTTTCCTATAGGTGTCCAACCTAGGGTTTCTTTAGATAGATTTAAAGAGAACTCCAAAATCTACAACTTTCATAAAAACTCGAAGACCAACTTTATCTTCTGAAGGGTCGAAAATGGGACAGAAGATATTCAGTGAACAGTGACCCAGAAGGAGTTTTGGAAACACAGATGACGTTTTACAATATTTCATAACTTTCTCTATAAGGATCGAATCAAGGTATTCGTTTTATGTTTGGAAATAGGATTTCAAGGTCTACAACTTCCATGAAGACCACAAAGGTCAATTTTATCTTCTGAGGGTTCAATAATGGGATAGAAGATAACCATAAATAGTAACTCAGACGATAGCGTGAACAGTGGCACAGACGAAGTCTGTGAACAGTAACACAGATGATAGTCTGTGAACAGTAATATAGACGATAGTCTATGAAAAGTAACACAGATGATAATCTGTGAACGGTAACACAGATGATACGCTGTGAACAGTAACACAGATGATATACTTCGACTCATATTACTTCTTAACTCCTTCTTATAATCCTTGACCTATGAACTATCCTCTGTGATCTATCGTCTGTGGTTGATTTTTTTCTCTTCTATGTTTGTCCCTTTATCGTCTGTGGTCTATCCGCTATATTCTATCGTCTATGTGATGACGTGTCCTCTGTGTTCTGACGTCATCACAGATGATACTTCTTCATTCTATTAATCCTTCCCTCTATGTTCTATTATCTATGTAATGACGTGTCCTCTGTGTTCTGATGTTATCACAGACGATAATTTTACTCTCTACTCATCCTTTCTTCTATGTTCTATCGTCTATGTGATGACGTGTCCTCTGTGTTCTGATGTCATCACAGATGATAATTTTACTCTCTACTCATCCTTTCCTCTATATTCTATCGTCTATGTGATGACGTATCCTCTGTGTCCTGACGTCATCACAAACGATAAATTTACTCTCTACTCATCCTTTCCTCTATGTTTTGACGTCAGCACAGAGGATACCTTTACTCTTTATTCCTCCTTGCCTCTGTGTTTTGATGTCATTACAAAGGATACTTATACTCTTCAATCCTCCTTGCCTCTGTGTTCTGACATCATCACAGAGGATACTTCTCCCTCTAAGTTTTCCTTGCCTTTGTGATGTGATGTCATCATAGAGGATACTTCTACTGAATTTCTCCTGCGTCTACCTTATTTATTGCAACACATTATTCTCCTTAACTGCTCTCATTTATTCCAAACTCATTTCAAAATTAACTAAACGTGATCATTTCTCGTTTCTCACTCCTTAAAAATTTATTTGGCTCAACACACGTAATGTGAAAAACTTCTCCATGATCATAATCATGCGCAGAAATATATATATATATACACTTCATTCATTCCAAATGAGTATTTTGCTTTACAAGGATTTAATAACCTTACAAGTCTTAATACACCAGTACCTTTTAGACTAATACAACTTGAAAAGTGGCTAAAGCCTTAGCTATCAAAAATCAATCCTAAGAATTACAAAAGAACATTTGCAGACTGGGTGCTGCCTTGCATCCTGACTTACTCACTCTCTTGTGCTTCACCTGAATTTGACAGAATTTGGAGGGGGGTGAGCTTAAAGCTCGTGGGTAGCAGGTTTATAACTTAGAACAAGCAGAAAAACTTCTTACACAGATAAAACATATTTAGTTTCAAAACATGCATGCATTCATCTTGACAAACAAATCATGAGCATATCAGAATGGTTTGGGTAAGTCCGAATTCATGACGCCCTACAAATTTCCATATAATAGTTCTTTGTAGCCATAAACTTGAGGGAGTCCTTGGAGGAGCTCCATGCTACTAGCGGGCAGGTGGGAGAAGCCTATTCTTGGGCCAACGTGCATGTCACAGTTCTTGAGGGACTACTACAAACCCACATAACACATATATTTCATGATTTTGAAAACTTGCAGCCCAAAATGGTAATTCTTGAAAACTTGCTTTTTATATCCGAAACATGGTTTTATAAGGTATGTAACTTTTGAAGAAAACATTTTTGTATGTAGAACATGCAGTAATACATGACACTGTGTGCTACACCAAACCAGAACATACAATGGACATTTCCGCAGTAATCGAAATCATTGAAAGCAAAACATTTATGGCTTATTTCTTCATCGTAAAACTGTAACCCACTTAAAAATCCTTGCTTGCTTAGGTATCAGACTTAAGGATGCCTTTCCTATTGATTCCTTTACCTCTCTTGGACCCCTCCTTGATTTCCTTCATAAACAAAACACAACTCTTATTTAACAGAAATTCAGATTTGACTAACCCATATAGCACTTTCACTAAAATAAATTCTAGAATACTTAACCCATAT
>JANZXR010000009.1:20219055-20240179 GCA_027575705.1 Erythroxylum echinodendron
CTTTACCCTTCCTTATAAGCTTAGGCTCTTTTGGTACTTAAGTTACATGCCAAAAATGCCCTCAATTCATTCTTATGTATTTATTCCATAAACTATTATGCTTAATTTAACGAAAAAAATTTCAGGGGCCAACAATAAAGGCAGTTGTGACTGAAGTCACCAGTGAAAAAGAACTTAAAGCTTATAATGTGGTAAGAGCCTCTGGCTCATTATGTATAATGAGTCCGATATCTCCAATAGAGACAGGACAATTATTAATGAGCCTAGTATCCACAATAGATACGGGACAGTGAAAAAGACACTCGATCGCGACAACGTATTAAATTGAATATGAGTCACATATGCATTGCATATACATTTGATATGTATGATTTAAGTGATCAAAATAATTTTTTGAACTATTCTAAATGTGAAATGTCAAATAAGTGAACAAAGTGTTATGTGATGCTATATGATAATTGGTGAAAAGATGTGCATTTTATGATGACATGAATTGTCTGTGAATTTGAAATATAAACTATTTATGTTATATGTTGTGGGTGAGCCATCGAGGATGGTTAACTCACTGAGTTCGTAAAACTCATTAAAATTGCAACGTTAACTTTTCAGATATGAGAGAGGGGACTTAGCTTCTAAGACAACTTAGAAGAAACCTAGTACTGCTTTTGGCTAGAAGAAATAACTCAAAGGTCGATCAGTTGAGACTGAAGATTCTGGATAAAATTTTTGTATAATTCCTCTTTCATGTAAAATGTGTAAAAGAGCATTAGACTCTTATAGTTCTGATGTTGTATATATATGGATCATATAATGTAATGCTACAATGTACCTTATGATTTTATGAAATGAGAATGAGGAATTGAGTTTTTAGACATTGAGTATTGTGTTTTAAATTAAGATGCCATGTTAAGTGATGTGAATGCTCTAATGCACTGCTCCCATTGGGCATGTACTCGAATGTCAAAAGGACGTATGGGCACGTCTCAGATGGGAGTGGGGTGTTACATCAATATTGAATAAAAAAGACATATCAATATCATTTCAATGAAAAATGCAACATATAATCTAGCTTTTCTCAATGATAAATGTATTCTAATATGTAATATTTATTTTTTTCAAGTTAAAATCAACATATATTGTAGCTTCTTTTTTATTTTCTCTTTATTGAAATAAATATGTTGATACCCTTACATTCTTTCAAAAACAACTGAAAAGAAGTTAAAATTGAAAATTTGTAACATTCAAACGAGTTAATAACTTGTGACAAATAAAAGCATCAGGGCTATAAATAACGGTTCAAGATACACTTCATACAATATAGACATTGTTTCCAATTCTCATTTTCTACACACATAATAATTAGCATCACCATAGTCCTCTTCTATCTTTCCCAAACACTAGTCTTTAGCTCTAACTACTATATAGACTCCTCTTCTACAATTTTACTTCCTATTAATTGATTTATTGTCATCTGCCCATTTTTTTATTGGTACTCTTTTCTTGCTGGTAGACAAGCTCTTTGTATTTCTTTGAGATTAGTAGTTTAATTAGTACATAATAAGTAAGGATTCACTTTACGTAAGGATTTAATTTAAGTAGTCATCTCAAGCCAAGCAAATAAGTTCTTAGGTTTGGTACAAAGGTAAAGACTCAATTCAAATAGTCATCTCAAGCCAAAAATGATAAAACTAAATGAATAATAAATCTCTAACATGTTAGATCAAAATACATGCCCAATTTTATTGATCATAAATTCAAATTGGTAAATCCTTAAGAGGATAATCAAAATTGACCTAAAAGGTTAGGTCAGACTGGTTAAATAGAATGAAGGATAAATGTCTAAAAGATTAAATCAGAATACACACCCAATTTCATATATCATAAATTTATATTGATAAATCACTAAAAGTGTCACGAGGAAAAATACATACTACACTTCCCTCCCACTCCTCTATCATAAACCAGTGTGCAAAACGCAAAAGCTTAAGCTTTGCCTCTTTATACTTTGTTGTGAGCAACCTCTACTCTATTGTGCTGCTTTTTCTTTCCCCTTCTCCTTTTTGCTTACAAAATACAGAAGCTTAATATTTGCCTTGTTCAACACACAGAAGTTTCATCTAGTTCAAAGCTCAGAATGTTTTGTAACAAAATAGTCAGTTAATTTACTTGTGATAAACTTTTGTTTTGATAGATGATCGAATACTCTACTTCAAACTAAAATACAATCAATTTGTTACAAAATAATTATGTTTCAGACAGAAACATAATTGTTTAGATCTAAGGCTAAAATAATTATTTTACATCAAAAAGTTATTAGTGGTTACATAAACGCAGTGTGTACCACAAATTTTATTTGTAGTGAATTGAGGATCCAATGAGAAACTTTAAATATGTGACAAAAATAAAATTTTAGAAACTAAAGTGCATGTGAGATCAAAATTAAAGAACCAAATTAAGTTCCCCTTTTTTCATCTAATATTTGAGTTCGAACATAGTTCAATATATATAGCCAAAGAGGTTAACAAATTGAGCTCTTTAACAAGTAAATTATTATTGAATCAATAATTTATTTTTATACAAAGATCACGAGATGGATAGTTTGATTCACCATAGAATTCACTTCTTATATATTATAGACTTCTTCATGCCATTACCATTCAGACTGAACTCTTAATACGAGTAGGCATTGCGTTCTTTGTTTGAGCCAGGACTTCTTTAGCGCTGTAAGAAAAAAAAGAATTGCCTACAGTCTTAGGGGTAACACGTGGAATCATTTTATTTTATTTTATTATTACTTAGGAAATTATAGGTATTACATAGCCCATACAAAGATAGCTAAGGCCATCGAGCATTATTAGCACCAGCTTTTATTCCCCCGCGTAATATTAAACATGCTAACTTGCACTGGTGTCATCACTTGCATTCCTTCGCTCTCTATATCCTGAAAGTAGGGAAATCAGACAATAATGAAGAAGATTTATGAGAAGCAAAAAGCTAAATTAATCAAATATTTGTTCAAGAAAAAAGATAATTCGCTTTATTACTATAAAATTAGAAAAAGATAAACGGTAATATAAAAATTATATTAGCATAGCATTTTAGATAGTTTTTTATTTAACATTCATAATCACCAAAAATTATTAATTGTTCAATCAATCAGTCACCTTACTTAATTAAAACTTAGAAGATATATTATTTCAGACTTACTGATTATATTCAATCCGAACGTTGCCAGCATCAGGATTTGCAATTTTGGAGAAAGCTTCCTGGGAGAGATCAATGGTTCCGCGGCAGCCTGGTGGACAGTAGTCGACGACGGTGACTACAACACTACCACTCTTGCATGGATTTGGAGTCTTGTTAGTGCCACCGACACACTTTACTCTATATCTTCGGCCACATGCTCTCCTGTTATCCCATATTGCGTTGCTTGCAGCTGCAATCATCACTCCTTTGTCTTGATAGCCATAGCATGAAGATGCTGCATCTCAAAAACAAAGCAAGCAATGATTAACAACAAATTTTACCACTATTTTTGTATCTAGCTCAAGTACGTACGGACATAAGGCGGAGTGTAAAAAGTGGCGGTCCCTTGATTAGCACACGCGACTGAAGCAAAGCATATTGCAACAATGCCAACAATCAAGATGACTTTCTTGGTAGCCATATCTGCGCTATTGAAAGTTTCTGATTCCAATTCTCTAAGCATTTGATGGTTCATATTAGAAGAGTGGCCTCCATTTTATAGCCAAATTCGCAGGGACTACGACCGCTTTGGTTTGAAATTATCTATTATTTTATAATGTCAGGATACAAGATTTTCTTTCAGGTCAAATTTCCTGGATCAACTAGCTTGGAAATTGACTCCGGAATAACAATAATAGCATTACTGAAATCTTCATCAATATGAATATTCCACTTGGAATGGCGTTATCTCACATTGACCACTTGGAATGGATTTTATTGCGCGCCATGTTTGGTCAGAAAACATTCTAAATTATATGAAATGCCATTTTGAAAAGAAAAAGCTAAAATATCTTGTTAGTTTCCACAAATTTACAGGAAATTCAAATGTGTACGATGACGTGTATAAGATAAAATCTCCATTCATTCCTTACTATGTGTATATTTTTGACTAAAACAAAGATTAGATGGTCTTGTAATTCATGATAAATCTGTTGAAAAAGGTTTGATTTGGTAGTGACAATTGACTAGGCATGGCAATTATGATCCGACCTGGCCCATTTTTGGCCCGAGTTGGCTAGGCCACGAGTCTACCATAGTCGGCCGGGCTTGTAGCCTGTCCATTTTTTCCAAAACGACGTCGTTTTGTCTAAAACAATGATTTTTTTACTTTAAAAAATTAATATGACAATTGACAAGCTCAATGTTATTCATACAACATAGTCGAAGAAAAAGACTAGGTCACTGACCAAAAGTAGGCATGAACTATTTGAACAAAGGTAAACTTTGATCAGTAAGCTGAATCAACTAGATAATCTCAAAGACGTAATAATTATTAATGTCGCTCCAAAATTTCAGTTACTAATAATGCTTATAACATTATAAACCAATAACTCCTATAACATTACAACGTTATTACGCTTTAACATTCCTTTCGTTTTATTAATAGCCTTTAATTCCAATTATCAACGTTTGTATTGCTTCTACTATATAAAGGAGTCACTCATCTGCTTAATGGCACAACCACCAAAAACAGTTGTCCACTTTCTCTGTTTCTTCATCTCTTTTGTATCTTTATTTGCTCCATCCCACACAAGCATTTTCTTCTACATACAAACACCTTACATATAACACCTTACACACGTATTTTGTCTTAACACAAATTCTTCTTTTTTTTACATTTCTTTAATCTCGGAGACAGTTCCTACTTTACCCTTTGGAATGCACCAAAACTGGTGGATAAGGCGATAATCCTGGGGTCGAATCCTATTATCCTGCTGCCCCGTAGAGGGGAAATTTTTGACTTAGGATAGTGATTTTTCACGACCCCTCGCATTCAGATAAGTTGTTTCAGTTTAATTATTATAGCTTTTCTTTAACAATCTACGCTGGAAATATATTTCGTTGCTATTGTTTGTTGGAAATTACTACGATTTTGCTGCTGAGTATTAATTTTGGTAAAAATTGGAATACAACGTTGTTTTCTTTGTATTGTGATTATTTCATGTGATTTAATATGTCATCTGCAAATGAGACCAACGTAGGGTCGGCGCTGACTGTTCCCCACTTAAGTTCAACCCCTATCAGCGTAGCCCTAAAAATTATACCTGACCTAACTAGATTGGAGCCTCTAGATGGGAGAAATTTTAAACGATGGTCTAAGAAAATATTGTTTTGCTTTCAACAATACGAAATCGATTATGTACTGTATCAAGAGACTCTTAGTGACAACACTGACCTTAAGACTATTAAGGATAACCGTACCATTAGAGAAGTGTTTCTCAACCATATGATCAACCCTTTGTTTGATATCTGCTGCAAGTACAAAACTGCTAAGGAAATTTAGGATGCTTTAAAAGGGAAATATGGGACAGTTGATGTCAGTACTAAGAAATATGCAGTTGCTAAATGGTTAAAATTTACCGTTGTTGATAATAAGCATATTATGGACCAACCGCATGAGTATGAAAATCTAGTTGCTGAAATCCTTGCCGAGGGTATGAACATGTGTGAGTTGTTTGAAACTAATGCCCTTATTGAGAAACTATCTGCTTCATAAAATGAGTATAAAAACCAGTTGAGGCATAAAAAGAAAGATATGAAGCTTTAGGAGTTGATAAGACATATAAAGATTGAGGATGCCAACCGTGCTTAAGATAAGACTAAAACACTGACTTTTGTCCTTACCGTTAAGGATCATGTGGTAAAACATAGAAATGCTAATAACTTTAAAAAGAATGGTGGACAAAATAAGTCTTTCAACAACAAGCAAGGTCGATTTAAGTGCAAAAAGATTGATGATGACTATTGGTGGTATCACAAGCCAGGTCATCCTGCTGCCAATTGACAAGCTAGAATCAACTATGAAAAGAAAGGCTAAGGACAGAAAGCATGACAATTAGAGAAAAGAAACCAAACGGGGTAACCATAAGAGCTTTGGTAAGCCTCAAGCTACTATGGATGAAGCTGGTGATAACGAGGAGATCATTACTGCTATGGTCCGAAGTAAACCTTGCTGGAAATTTGGTCGAGTGTATCGTTGACACAGGAGCCACATACCACGTCTGCACCAATAAGGACCTGTTCAAGGAGTTAAATGATGCTACTAATGGTGAATTTGTATACATGAGTAACTCCAGCAAAGTTCTTGTCCAAGGAGTTGGCAAAGTCACTCTCAAACTCACTTCTGGAAAAGTGTTAGCATTAGAAAATGTTTTGCTTGTTCCTGATATACGTAAAAACTTTCTTTCCGGTGTATTGTTAACAAATTCGATGCTAAACTGACTTTTGATTATGATAAGCTACTTCTAACTAAGAATGGGAACTTTGTTAGAAAAGGGTTTTATAATGGGGGCTCATTTTTACTTGACATTGAAATGAATGCATCTACTTCTTTCATTTATATTTTTGAGTTGTTAGACTTATGGCACTCTAGACTTAGGCATATGAATCTGAGGTCTATTAAGAGGACGCAAAGCTTAAAATTGTCACCTAACCAGATCACTAATGAAATAGAAAATTTTCAAATTTGTTTTGAGGGTAAACACTCTAAGAAACCTTTTAAGTCAATGACCAAGAGAGAGTCACAATTGTTAGAATTAGTGCACATAGACTTGGGTGATTTTAAGAATTATATGAGTAAAGGAGGCATGAGATATTATATTACCTTTGTGGATGATTGTTATAGATTTACTTATTGGAAAATAAAGTGATGTAGCGGAAATGTTTACGAAATACAAAGTTGAGGTTAAAAACCAATTACAAAGGAAAATTAAGAGATTAAGGTTTGATCGAGGTGGTGAGTATAGTACTGATTTCCTTGCTGATTTTTGTACAGAACTTGGAATTATTCATGAGTTTTTAGCCCCTTATACAACTGAAGAAAATG
Source organism: Erythroxylum echinodendron (assembly GCA_027575705.1). Lineage (NCBI taxonomy): Eukaryota > Viridiplantae > Streptophyta > Magnoliopsida > Malpighiales > Erythroxylaceae > Erythroxylum > Erythroxylum echinodendron. The sequence goes on from JANZXR010000009.1 coordinate 20,226,128, forward strand.
GAATAGCCAAGAGGAAAACCTGAACACTTAAGGATATGATGAATGCAATGTTGATTTCCTTTACTTTACCTGATTTTATGTGAGGGAAAGCTATTCTTTCAACTTGTTATGTTCTAAACAGAGTCCCTCATAAGAAACTATATCAAACCCCTTATAAAATTTGAAAAGGTTATCCACCTAACTTGTGTTTTTTGAAAGTGTAGGGGTGTCTTGCTAAGTTTGCTCTACCTAAACATAAAAGAAAGAAAATTAGGCCTAAGACCATTGATTCAATTTTTGTAGGATATGCGTCTAGTAGTGCTGTCTATAGATTTATGGTTAAAGAAGAGGGATCTAACACTTATGGACCAATTTTAGATTCAAGAGATGCAGTGTTCTTTGAGGATATATTTCCTATGAAAGTGAGTACGCAAGTCCCTAAAGAATTTGTCCCCAGTTCTTCTACCAATGATGACATAGAGGAAGAGGAAATTGTTGAACTACAGAGGAGCAAAAGAGCTAGAGTACTCGCTAGTTTTAGTTCTGACTTTGTTACTTCTTTTGCGGTGACAAAACATGATGAGATAGATGATGTTTTTGTGGTGACTTATATTATTAAGGAAGATCCTAAAACTTATGAGGAAGCAATGAGATCTGTGGATGTTACATTTTGGAAGGAAACCATAGATAGTGAGTTAGAGTCAATCATGTCTAATAAAACTTGGGTTTTAGTTAATCTACCTCAACGGTGTAAGCCTTTGACGTGTAAGTGGATTTTTAAAAAGAAATTAAGACCTGAAGGAACCATTAAGAAGTTCAAGGCAAAACTTGTGATTAAAGGCTTTAAATAAAAAAAGGATTGGACCTTTTTGACACTTACTCTCCTATTACCAAAATTGTATCTATAAGGATGTTGTTTGCTATTGCCTCAGTATTTAAACTTCATGTGCACCAAATGGATGTTAAAACAATTTTTTTAAATGGTGATCTAGATGGTAAGATTTATATGGTCCAACTTGAGGAGTTTAGAGTGCTTAATCAAGAGCAAAAGGTATGTAAGTTAGTTAAGTCTTTGTATAGACTTAAACAAGCTCCCAAACAGTGGCATGAGAAATTTGAAAGTGAGATTTTCAAACATGGTTTTACCTCTTATGATGTTGATTCTTGTATTTATATGAAATTAAATGCTAATGGTTGTGTGATCATAACTTTGTATGTAGATGATATGCTTATTTTTGGTACTAGTTTATCTGTCATTAATAGTACCAAGAGTTTTTTGAAGTCTTCGTTTAATATGAAAGATGTTGGACCTGTGGACTTTATTTTGGGAATCAAATTTGATAGGAATGACTCTAATTTTAGGTTGAATCAAACTCATTATGTTGAGAAAATTTTGAAAAAGTTTGGTTACTATGTTGTTAATCCAGTCAAGACTCCCTATAACGCTAGTGTTACTTTAAAGAAAAATCTTGGTAAAAGTGTAAACCAAGCTAAGTATGCTAAAATTCTTAGTAGTGTGATGTTCTAGATGAACTATTCTCATCCTGATATTGCATACAGTGTGAGTAAACTTAGTAGGCATACTCATAATCTTAGTTAAGGGCATTGGATAGTATTGATTCGTTTGTTGAGGTATTTAAAAGGTATTACGCATTATGGATTTTTTTGTGGTCATCCTCCTGTATTGGAGGGGTATTTGATGCTAATTGTGTTACGGAGAGTGATAACATACATACCAGTGGTTATGTTTTTACCTTGACAAGAGCTGTAGTGTCTTGGAAATCGTCCAAGCAAACATGTATTGTGAGATCAACAATAGAGGCTGAGTTTATGGCTTTAGAGTTAGCAGGATAGGAAGCTTAATGGCTAAGAAATAGTAGATATCCCACTTTGGAAATAACCAATTTTTTTGGTTCCTTCATTGTGATTTCCAGGCCACCATTCATGTTGCCAAGAACAAGGCATATAATGGAAAAAGTAAACACATCATATTGAGACATAAAATTGTCTGTACTTTAATTAGACATGGTGTAATCTCTCTGGACTATGTCAAGTTAAAGAGAAACTTAGCGGATCTATTTACAAAAGCTTTGAGTAGTAAAATAGTTTCAGACCATGCTAAAGGGATGAGGTTGAGCCTAATTATGTAGTAACCTCATGATGGACACCCAACTTTGAAAACCAAGTTCAATGGGGAAGTCATGAGGTGACTACTTACTTGCACTTTAATGATACTGAGATATATTCAATTATTGAATTGTGTCCCTAGAATGACTTTAATGTGTTTGATGAGGTTAGATTGTTCAATCCTTAATAAGTTCCATAGACCAAGTTTGGGTGATGTGAGTAGTACAAACTTGATTGACTCACCTACGTGATTGTAGGGGGTTAACTACCCTCCTATGAGAGTAATTGGGCTACTTCTCTAGACTTATCATGAGACCAGAGCATTTTGAGACTGTTAATTCTCTAGCAGGTTCTGTCTCTGATTTTTTTTTTTGAACACTAAGTTCAAGACTTAGTTCACCTGGTTGCTCATTTATCTTTCTATTAAATTGTTACTGTTTGTTTCTCAAATTTTGGACCAAGTGGGGGATTGTTAGTGTAGTTCCAAAATTTTAGTTACTAATAACATGTAAAATAATGTTCCTGTTGTTTTAATAGCCTTTAATTCCAATTGTCAATGTATGTATTGCTTCTACTATATAAAGGAGTCACTTATTTGGTCAATGGCACAATAACCACCGAAAACAATTGTCCACTTTCTCTATTTCTTCATCTGTTTTGTATCTTTATTTGCTCGATCCCACATAAGCATTTTCTTCTACATGAAAACACCTTGCATACAACACCTTACACACGTATTTTGTCTTAACGCACAAATTCTGCATTTTTCTGCCTTTCTTTAATCTCGGAGACAATTCTTACATTACCATTTGGAGTGCACCGAAGTTGGTAGAGAAGGCGTTAACCCTAAGGTTGGATCCTGTTGTTCTGCTGCATCGTAAAGGGGGATTCTTACTTTACCATTTTGAGACTGTTAATTCTCTAGCAGGTTCTGTCTCCGTTTTTTTTTAGACACTAGGTTCAAGACTTAGTTCACATGGTTGTTTGCTTATCTTTCTATTAAATTGTTACTGTTTGTTTCTCAAATTTTGGATCAAATGGGAGATTGTTAGTGTTGTTCCAAAATTTTAGTTACTAATAATGTTCCTGTTGTTTTAATAGCCTTTAATTCCAATTGTCAATGTATGTATTGCTTCTACTATATAAAGGAGTCACTTATCTGGTCAGTGGCACAATGACCACCGAAAACAATTATCCAATTTCTTTATTTCTTCATCTGTTTTGTATCTTTATTCGCTCGATCCCGCACAAGCATTTTCTTCTACATAAAAACACCTTGCATACAACACCTTACACACATATTTTGTCTTAATGCACAAATTCTGCATTTTTCTGCCTTTCTTTAATCTCAGAGACAATTCTTACTTTACCATTTGGAGTGCACCGAAGTTGGTAGAGAAGGCGTCAACCCTAGGGTTGAATCCTGTTATCCTGCTGCACCGTAAAGGGGGAATTTTTAACTTAGGGCAGTGATTTTTCACGACGTCTTGCATTCAGATAAGTTGTTCCAATTTAATTATTATTGCTTTTCTTTAACAATAGTTAGCAAACGAGCATTAGAATTTTGTCAATTATATACGTTTGAAGTAGTGAAGAATATTATCTACCAAAAGTTAATTAGTGAATGATATTGAGGGAGTGTCGCAATTGATTTGCTCGTACATAGATATAAAATTTGTAATCCTTGGTGGGTTATGTATATGTATGCATAATCTTCAATTAATTTTGTTTAAAAGGTAACAACATTCCATATAACAAAGCTACTTATACATGTTGACTAAGGATAAACCATAAATGTGCTATATATCAATCAATTTTTGATGGTTAAATTAGTAACTTTAGATTAGTAAAGCTTAAATTACAATCAAGAATCTAGCAATCTTATAAAATTATACCAGTTAAGTTAAAAGAATTATCATGAATATGACGATGATGATTATTATTACTGGATAAAAAAAGTGAAGAATTAATTTGGTGTATCAAATAGCACGTAAAAATTTGGTATATCAAATAGCACGACTATTTATGTTTTACGTTCATATTAGAATAGACAATTAGGCCTGGTTCCAACTCAATTAAGTTCAACCTAACTAGTTCAACCTAACTTAAAGTCATCGGCTAATGACTTTTATCCAAATTGACCCAAGTTTGGGTTGTATTTGAATTTTTTTAAAATAATAAGCTTTTAACTATTAAAAACCACCTACCTACCTTTTTTCCTTCTACTTTCACTCTCTTTTAGTCTTCAGTTTTTTTCCTCTCCAACTTAATAGTTTGTTAGTTTGCTTATGATGTTCTTTCTCTTTTTTATCCTCATATGATGCTTTGTAACTTTACCTAATTTGTTGTTTGTCTTTTTTATAGTTGTTTTGTTTCCAAATCTCTTATTATAGGGTTTTTTTTTCTTTATTTAGATTTATTATATCTACAAGCAATAACAAGAAAAATAATTGAGAATATCTTCACAAAGCAATAGTTGTTTACTGGTTCCCATATATTTAGATTTCTAGTTGTTAGTTCCCCCTAGTTTGCTGTTTGTCGATATTAATTGTATTAATTTGTTAACATTTTTTTAAATTTGAAGTTTGAATTTGGATTAGGAATCACTGGATTTTATTGGAGAAGGGTCAATGAAGACAACAACGAAGGATAGGTTGATGGGATCACTACAAGAAAACGGACATTTAGTCGAAGCCAAAATTGTCACTAAAATCATAAGTTTTGGTCACTATTAATTTCTGTGAAGATATTTTCAAATCGTCAGTTATCGTCACAGATATCTCTGTCACTGATGAAATAGTGATCATATTTAAAAAGTTGTCATAATAACTTATGGTGTTTGTTACCACTATTTTTTGCCACTAAAATTATTTCCATAACAAGACTATATGGCCACAATAACATAACTCATTTTTTTCGATGGTGTAGAAAAAAGGATATTAATAGTAATACATCAAAAACGTTGCAAATATTAATAGTGATACATCGAAAACACCACAAGCATTATTATATTATGATAACATTTTTCTCACTAAAATTATATAAAATTGTGACAAAAATTATTGTCACTTAGATGAGTCTTATCTATGAAAAATATTTCATCATCAATATTATTATTTAATAGTGACAAATTATGTTGTCACATGTATTATTATTGTTGATGAGAAAAATATAGTCACTAGTATTTTTATTAATGGTGTCAGTAAATCTTCATCACAAATTTGATCGTACGACACTTTTTATTTATGTGACAAAATATTATCACTTTTTTGTATCAATAATAAAAACGACTATAAAAAATATATATGTATATAAAAATAAAATAAAATAAAAAATAAAAAATAAAAAAATATAAAAATTATAAAATGTATCATCCCAAACAATTATTTTGAAAATGATAGTAATCCCACACAAGAAACAAAATTAAACACTAAAATGAAAATTTTTTCGTCCACCAAACTTAAAAATTAAAAACAAATAATAAAACTCAAAGCCTTAGAAATTTACCTTCAAAGCCCACTATATTGATGACATGAATCAATGCAACTCTGGATAGTATTCTGCAAAATAAATACAAATTAATAGAATATAAAATATCAATTTATTAATTTAATAATAAAATATTTTAACACAATAATAAATTACCAACTATATTTACATTATTAGTTGGAGCACATGGTAAAGACAGATTAGGTAAAACACCATGAATCCCTCAGGAATTAGCTAAATATATAAAAATTCCTTGAAGTTGTTTCTAGTTTATAACTGGCTTGTCCAATATTGCATGTTGAGATTGAATCTCCTCTTTTTTTGCTATTATTTCAACTTCTGCGTTAATATATTATTATTATTGTTATTAAAAGAATGATTTTTAATATTATGTTAATCCAGCAACGACAACGTCCGGTCGGGGAATATTGAGCATATGGTTTAGAATTGTTACGTCAGTATTCACATAATTTTGTGCCCAATAATAACGACTGAGCTCACCCGCAATATTCCAAAATAGTAGAGCCAAAAAATAACATACTTGGAATCATGAAGGAAGCTTAAGTACAAAGAACAATAAGAATAATACAGTATGAACCTTGTTAGTAGCAATCCCAGAGAGCAAAGCATTGGAATCAGTCAACAAAACTGCATCCACGTAGCGAGCTGGCATTTTCCAGCAAACATCCGACGCGGTGGTCCCTTCAGGAATTGTCAAAACTTTTGACGACGTCAATTTCTTCACTGTCCTCTCACCAGACCTAAACACATTTCCAACAAGACATCACGTTCTCTGAACAATGTTTATCAAAAGCTCACACCGAAACCATAAACTATGAATCAAGCAAACCCAATTCCCCATAAACACATTTAAACTGCACCAAACCTGCAGAAGAATTTGAGTCATAGTCCAGTAAAATCCGGACATGATAGCAGCAAGCATGACAAATATAAAGCCCCAAAGTTCAAACTCTGTCTCCTTTGCAACTGTTTACCAGTTTAAAGCATGAAGAAAAACTCATAACGAGAATATGAAACAAAAAAAATCCTAAAATTTCTTGGTAGAAAGAATAGTGATGAGATGAAACTTGCTACAGTATGAAGGGGTATATACATCATCATTAGCACCAGCTATTGATTGAATCTACCACACAATAATATTTTGATCCTACCTATGCACATAAAAAATCACTGATATTTCCGTATCCTCCCCACTCTCAACGAAAGGTTGCAAACACGAATAATTATACAAACAAGAAGGTGCTCAATAGGTTATAAGAATTGAGACAAATTTACTGACTAAGGTCAACTAAAATGAAGTGTGCCACTACTATGTAAAATGAGATCAGTCAGCGGATGCATGCTTCAAGAGCACAAATATGAAGGTAATAGAAGCCTTGAAGCTACAAGGCAAGCCACCTGGAGATTGTGTAATCATTTGTATAAATATTCTGCATATACTGTTAGCAGAAGTCATTCCACATAATAATACAGATTAATTCCATTTATAACTATTTATTGTTGAAATATCTTACATGTATCTAACCTGAAGAGATGATGCTTGGCTTATAATTCTATTTCAAGATTTCCAAAACCAAAAGCAGTCCCTCTTGTTAATATCATAGCATAAACTACCCACTTCATGACAATGCTTGGTTAACAAATCTAACTTTGGAAAATATAATTCAGAGTCTCCAAGAAGAATAAAGCACATAAAATGGAACCGATTGATTGCAATAGCCTCCTTCTTCTCTCATCCAAAATTTCCCTATGTTCTTTGACTATGTTCACAAGGTTTATGTATAGAAACTAATCAGTGTAAGGCTTATGAAGATTAGAAACAAAACCAAATAAATGGACACGGTTACTGGGAAACTATTGAGAATTTATGAATCCTACAGAAATTATCACTATGATACCTAGAAGTTTAATGCTCTGAGACTCCAACCTTCAACAAAAGCTTAACAATATAAGTGGCATATCACGGAACGTTATCACATTTTATTATGACAATCATATATCAAGCACTGAACGGTGAATTAATAAAACTTTGAAATAACAGACGTATGGAATAAATGTAAAAAGCATAGTTAATTGCATAAGATCCATTTATGTCCTTTTCTCAGTAATTTAACATGTAAGTGGGTAAACACCCCGTGCAGGACACTGATGGCAGCACAAAGTTGTCAAAGGGAAAAGAAAAAAACGTTAGCGACTACACTGCCTAACAATAGTATTCAAATCAAATAAAGCCAAACAGGAGCAACATAACCATTAATCCGAGACCAGAAACAAGAACAACACAACAAGTAGAGTGGCATTATATGCTTGTGCTTTTTAACTAGCGTTTAAACAATATGAACGCTACACCAACGCTCAGAACGCTACAAAACATTATGAACGTTACTCCAACAGTCAGAACCTTTTTATAATTATTAGTCGAAATCTTAATCTCCATAGATGGGTGGTAAAAGAAAATGGAAAAACAACCCTTAACAAATCGCACCTGTATGATTGATTACTTCCTTAACAAGTCAACCAAAGAAATCGCACCTGTATGACTGATTACTTCCTTAACAAGTCAACCAAAGAAATCGCACCTGTATGATTGATTTCTTCACCTATGGTTGGTCTGTGTGAGAGAGCGCTGGTGGGGGTTCAACTGCACCTGTTCATGGCCTTCATTTGAAAACCAAAGGGAAACTTAAAACTAAAGTCTAAAATGCTTTGCCGCCTTCCTCTCGTAAGTCTTATTATATTTCACTTTTTTTCTCCCTAGAATATTATATATTCATAAAACAATATAATTTAAAATAATAATACCTTAGTTTTTGTTAGTTATAATAAAGCTTGCTCAATTAGGTCTGATTTGCCCCAGTTCGGACTAAATCGACCAGATTTCAAATCGTGTTTAGTTTTCTAATATTTTTAGGTTTTGGGTTGAGCTAGAACTATTCAATCCAACCTAAACTAAAGTTTTAAAAATTTAAAAGAAAATGATTATTTTTTATTTTCAAAAATCAAATAATATATTTAATCGAGTTTGGTTTGGACTCAATTGTGCTCGAGCTCGGACCAGAAGTCTCAGGTCAGGCATGAGCTCAAATACAAAATTTCAAGTATTGTTTAGAATTAGGTAGGTCTGAGTTTGAAGTGACTCATTTTTACACTTAATTATTGTTTAAAGTCACAACAAATTTAATTGTTACTTATATAAAATTTATAGCAACAATATTTTAATTTTGTTGTCTTTTTAGATATATGACAACAAATTATTATTATCGTTACCTATTAATATTGTTAAAGGTCATGATTTAAAATTTGTTACATTATATTAGTTTTAAACAACATTTTAAAATGTTACAAATTTAATGTTACCTAAAGTTGTTTTTGTTGTAGTGAGTCATAACATTTTAATCACGCAAATTAAATATTTAAGTGTGAAAAATATTTTCCATGATAATAATTTTGAATAATATTGGCCATAAGGGTAAGTTTATTACTATGACAATACTTAATCCTCATTAATTACTTAGGCTTATATTAGCAACAAGTATTAGTCACAAAAGGTTTAAATTTTATGTGACGAAAAGATTTCTCATTATAATTACTTTAAAATTTGTGCGATGAAAAAATTTCTTGTCACTGTCATGTTGAATAATAGTGGCTATAGTAGTTCATATGCTACTGTGGCGATATAGTATTGCCACTAACTATTTTCGCTTATATCGATGATAGTTGTCGTCACAAAAATATAACAATTAACTGACAAACAATTTTTTTTGCCACGATAATGAATAATAATAGTGACTAATTTATTTTTTCACAATTACATTTCTTTTTTACTAAAATGGTGTAGGCGCTAAATATTTAATACTATTAGTGACAACTTAAAAGTAACAAAGCTATTATTGACTCTAGTAACATATTATTAGTGACGACACAATTGTGAAAGGCTTAGTAGTGTCACAATTACTATACATTATTGACTACGCCATAATTTATCACATATACTGAAAGTAATATTGACTTACCAATTTTTAGTCATAATAACTATCATATTTGTCACAAAATATTAAAATGTCACAAAAATTGTCACTAAATGTCTTAATTCTTGTAGTGGATTGGTCGGGTCAGGTCAGGTTAGGTTAGGTCGAATCATGATAAAAAAATTCGAGCTATAGGTGGACTTTGGGAAATTTGAAACTTGATCGAATTCATGTTTAGGTTATACGAGATAGGCTCAATTAGATTTTAAATTAGACTCAAACTATATCCTAAATTAGGCTTGAACCAACTTAACTTATTGCCTTCCCAATTGAGATGATCCTCGCTTGTCTCATTTACCATAGTCAAAAACTCATAAGTATCATAATAGATGGTATAATTGTCCTTTAATTTTTTTCTCATTTATAACATATTTGTTAGTGGGCATTTTGTATTAATTTTTTATACATAAATTGCTAGACTCTTGTCCATTTAATATTTAAAATGCACTAATTAAAATTTAATTGTTTTAATTTTAGGGACATATTGGATTTGGAATGTTCAAAAGCATTAAGCAAGAAAAGCTCTACATTAACGTGTGCATGTTTTTGCATTCAAGAATGTGATTTAATGGACAAGATTGCCATGACAAAACAACAACGTTAAAGCTGGCGGTATGCATAAGAGCGGGACCTTGGAAACACCTAGGGAGCTGAAATAAATATTAAGTAGAGAAGAAACAAAAGAAGAAGATGGATACGACAAAAGAGTTGAAAAATTGGAGGGTTAGGCATGAATAAGAGGGTTGGAATTATTCAATGGAGAGAAAACAAAAGAGGAGTGAAGCTGGTGGCACAAGAATGTTATGCGTGACCTGATGGCATTCAATAGAGATAAATAACAAAGTAGCTGTCTGCATGGAACTGAAGGAGCAAAGAAGACAATATTGTGCGTGAACTAAGGTGCGTGACTAGGACTGACCAAGAGCAAACTGACCAAGAGCAAAAGATAGGCAGCTGGCGTTAATCAAGGAATGAAAGGTTAACATAGAGATAAGAGAGGAATGTAAGTGTGTTTATTTGAAAAAAAGAGGACAGCTGGAAAACGTTGATTGCTGGCGGCGTTGAAGAGGCTGGCGCAGAAAATTGAAGAAAAATGCGTGAAGTTAGGCGTGAATGAGTGAAAAAAAAAAAAGAGGTAATAAAAAGAACAAAAACAGTCCCTCCATGACAGACATTACAGACCATCCATCAAACATACAAAAAGGAAAAAAAACACACACACATTAGCAGAGAACACACACGTTAGCTGGAGAGAAAAACATGGCAGTAAGTAGCTGGTGGCATGGAAAGGGAAGAACAAAGACAGCAGACAGCTAGTGGAAAAAGACATTAAAAATGTAGCAGCTGGTGGAGAGCAAACTCTACTCCATCACTCACATGACAAACCACTCAAGGCTCTCCTCATACACGTAGTTGCTGGTGGTGTGAAGATGTTCAAGTAGCTGGTGGAGACAAAAAAAAATAAAAAAAGTAGCTGGTGGAGATGAAGCAAAAACGTTGAGCTAGAGAAGATAAATAACGTTGCAGTTGGTGGAGACAAAGGACGTTGGCAGCTGGTGAATTTGAGAATAACGTGAGCAGCTAGTGGCAAAGGAAAAAAAATGATGAAGCAGCTGGTGGCATGTCCAAATTGAAGCAGCTACGTGGAAACCAATCAATGAAGCAAGTGGCAGCATAAAAAGAGAAAACCGATGCAGCTGGGGAGACAACAACGTTGCTGTTGGTGGAGATGAAAACATGTTAGCTGGTGGCATAAAATAATCGTGAGTTGTGGTAAGAGGAGAAGAAAACAACTGGAGCATGAAAACAAAAAAGTTACTTTGGCGTGAGCTGAGGGAGAAGACTTAACACTAGGTGTTTTTAATTTATTTTTATTGCTTATTTATTTTTTTATTGTGTGGATTTAATAATGCAACATATATTATGACCATGATTTATGTTACATTGATATATATATGTGTGAGTAAAATTTTCTTTTCGGTTAAGGTTAAGATTGATATTGGATTAGGACAATTTTTGTGGTATTGATTTTTGCTTGATTGAATGCATATTTAGTCCTAATTTAGCTTTATCACCTAGATTAAGACTTTAGATGATTAAATGCCATAACCAATGGGATTTAATTTGTCGGAAAATTCATCAAATGACGTAATTAAGACTAAAGTGTAGACCAACCTTAGGATCTTATGTGAGGATACCTAGAATTAACGAACTTAATTTTAGGCTTCTTGTATTTAATGCCTTTTATTTCGAATTGTGTATGAACCAAGTAGGTAACTCGGATTTAGAAGAGAAGGAAACACTCATGAACATTGGGTTCGACTAGCTTAAGTGAAGTACTTCCTAAATCAGTCCACCGTTACAATTTTATTTTTAGTGTCCAATCCAATTGAAATCTAATAACTTAACCAATTTTTGTCATTTGATTAAATCTAGTCGTTTTAATTCATACCTTGCATTTTTCAGATTTCCTTAATTTGCTTACTTTAATTTATTTTATTTTCAAATCAATCAATTCTTGAGTGTTTGAGTAATTTTTCATCGTTTAATTTAATTGTCTTACTTGTTGGATTTTCCCTTGGGTACGATATCTGGTTCTTACCGATTTATATTACTTATTGACAGGGTGCACGCACTTGCCTCTAATTGGTCTATATAAAATTTAATCTATATTGTTTTTTTTAGACCGCAACAAGTTTTTGACGCCGTTATCGAGGAATAAATTCCTTATTGTGAGTCATTAGGTTAAATGGTATTAATTATCTCAAATTTAATTTTTGCTTCATTGTTTATTTGCATATTTTAGTTGTTTGCTTGATTGCTTTATTTCGCTGTGTTTTATTTTCATTTCTTAGTTCTGTTATTATCTGCTTTTATCTGTTTCATTTTATTTATGCTCACTCATGATCAAAAGCCTGAGAATTTACTACTATATATTTAGATTGAAAAAACTACTCGCAGGTTGCGTAAGGAAACCCGATTAGCTCGGAGTAGTAATACAGCAAAAAGGATTAGAGAAGAGTAGTTTATAAAGATGGAACAACACGATGAGGGGCTAATAGCACGTCTTGAAGAGAGAAGGGAACTGACCATGATGGATTTGACTATGGGGCACAATAATAGACCCATGCCTCCCATTATAAGGCCGACGATCACAGCTACGAGTTTTGAGATTCCTCACAGTATTACATCCATGGTGAGGGCATCTCAATTCAAAGGATTACCTTTGAAGGATCCAAACACCCATTTGGAGACATTTCTGGATATTTTTGATTTGTTAAAGCAGAAGTATCGGAAGATGTGGTGAGATTAAGGTTATTCCCATTTTCTTTAAGGGATAAGGCCAGAGCATGGTTGGCTAGTTGGCAATCGGGATCGATTACTACATGGGATGAGATGATGAGATTATTTTTGGCGAAATTTTTCCCTCCTGCCAAGGTTGTAAAGATGAAGAATGAGAACACTTCTTTCACTCAATATCAAAATGAAAGTTTATATGAAGCTTGGGAGCGATTTCGGGATATGTTGGCACAGTGTCCTAGTCATAGGTTCTCTACATGGCAACAGGTCAATAATTTTTATACAGGAATGAATCCATCAACCAGGAGTACCATAGATGCTACAGCAGGAGGTAGTTTAATGAGAAAGATGCCAGATCAAGCCTACAAGTTAATTAATGAGATGGACACTGGCAGTTTTCAGTATCATATAGAAAGACATCCCAGATGACCTACAGGAGCTCGTGTAGTTGATAATACAGTGGCTTTATCAGCTCAGATGGATGTTTTGACAAAAAAACTAGACAATTTGATGCACAGTGTAAAAGGAGGGGTAGTTCTTCATTGAAGAGTTGTGTTATATGCGAGCATTATGGTGGAGATTCCCATGCATCTTCTGAATGTCAAGTTGGGAATCCTTTTGCTCAAGAGACAAAAGAGGCCCATTATATGGGCAATTATAACAAACAGTGAGGGGATCCATATTCCAATATTACATCCCAGGGTGGAGGAATCATCCAAAAGTTTTCTTGGCGTAATGATCAGGTGGGACCACCACAGTCATCCAATATTTAGAGACAACCACCTCCAGGTTTCAATCCTCTAAACCTCTGTGGTAGAAATGTACTCTCTAAGTACATTTCTACCATAGAGGTTAGGATGTAGAATCAAAAATCTTCTATCAGAAATTTGGAGAATCAGATGAGTCAGATTGCAAGTTTGTTTAAGGAAAGACCTTAAGGTTCGTTACCGAGCACTACTAAAACCAACCCAAGAGAACATGCGAAGGCAATCTTATTGAGGAGTGGTAGACAGCTTGAAGAAGTGAAGGAGAAGCAGAAGGATAAAGAAGTGGAAAACAGTGAAGAAGATGAGAGTCGGGAGAGTGGCAAGGAAGCCAAGGAAGCACC
>JANZXR010000009.1:20240279-20261752 GCA_027575705.1 Erythroxylum echinodendron
AAGAGAGGTTTCGGCTGTGAGTGAAAAGAAGAGAGTTGAAAGCTAAGTTGAAATTTCTGTAAAGCTTAAAGAGAGAATATTCGAGTGCATACAAGAGAGGAAAAAGAAAGAAGGAGGAAGGAGCTTTCGTTGGAGTTAAGAATCTCATTTCTTGGTGAAGAACCACAGTAAGTCATTTTAGGATTGTGCATTATGGTTTGGCCGCATCTGGATATTGTGTTAAATAGGAGTTATGATTCTTTTATGAAGGAAATCAAGGGAGGGTTAAAGAGAGGCAAGGAAATCAAGAGGAAAAGACATCCATAAGTCAAATACAGAACCAAGCAAAGATCTTAAGGTGGGTTATAGTTTTATAATGAAGAAATAAGCCAAAAGTGTTTATTTTTAATGACTATGATTTCTGCATATATGTGCTGCATGTTTGTTCTGTTCTGGTATGCTATAAAATGTCAATCGTTGCTGCATGATTTCATACAAAAATGTTTTCTTCAAAATTGCATACTTTATGAAACCAAGTTTCTACATGTTTTGCAAAGAAGACTGATTTCTGCAAAAAGTTGCATACTTTTGAAAACAAGTTTCTGATCTGAAAAGCAAGAACTTCAAGAACTGCTACTTTGGGCAATCAGTTTTTAAGAGCATGAAAACTCTGTGATTATGTGGGTTTATGGTGGTCCCCTCTGTTAAGACAGTGTACTCGTCTAAAGGCTTCTCTCGCCTGCCTGCTAGTGGCATGGAGCTCCTTCAAGGACTCCCCTCTGTTCACAGCTACGCAAGACCAGAAAATAGAATTGCCTAGTATGTTCTGTTCACGACTACACAGGACCCTTCAAGGAAATGTGTAGTACGTTCTGTTTTGGATCCACCCGAACCATTCTGATGTGCTTAAGTGCTCATGAATTGTCTGACATGATGAATGCATGCATGATTTGAAACCAAGAATGTTTTAACTATGAAAAAAAAAGGTTTTCTACTTGTTCTGTGTTATAAACCTGTTTCCACGAGCTTTAAGCTCACCCCCTCCAATTTCTGTCCCAAAATCAGGTGAAGCTCAAGAGAGCGAATAAGTCAAGATGCAAGGCAGCTCAAGTCTACAAAAGACTTTTGTAATAGCTAGGACTGATCTCTGATAGTTAAGGCTTTAGCCTCCTTACAAATTGTATTGTCTGTGAGAACTAAGGTAGTTATGGCTTGTAAGGATTTTAAAGCTCTGTCAAACAGATACATTTGGAAATGAATGAATGAATTATGTATTCGTATGATTCTGTATAAGAATTACGATTTCTGTTTATATTTCAAATAATCGAGGAATAAGAGAGATTAATGATCACATCTAAGTGATTCTGATTTAAGTTTGGAATAAATGGGAGATGTCGAAAAGAGTTAATAGATTGCATCAAAGAAGAAAGATGCTAAGGAAAAACACAGAGGTTAAGTATTCTCTGTGATGACGTCACACACAGAGGCTAGGAAAGCTTAGAAGGGTATAAGTATCCTTTGCGTTGACGTCGCAACACAGAAGAAGTGAGGATTTAGAAGTATAAGTATCCTCTGTGCTGACGTCACAACAAAGAGGAAGTGAGGATTTAGAAGTACAAGTATCCTCTGTACTGACGTCACAACACAGAGGAAGTGAGGATTTAAGAGTATAAGTATCCTCTGTGATGACGTCATAACACAGAGGCAAGGAGGATTTAAGAGTATGAGCATCGTCTGTGGCGAATCAGAACATAGAGGAAAGAATGGATGAAGAGTATGAAGAATGAGTAGAGAAAAACATAGACGATAGAGTATTGAGGAAAGAATCGTCTATATCACTGTACACAGACGAACGGACTTCATATGTGTTATTGATAGCGCTATCATCTGTGTTACTGTACACAGACGAATGAAAATAAAGAGGACACGTATGTGTTACTGTACACAGACGAATTGAAATAAAGAGGACACGTATCGTCTGTGTTACTGTACAAAGACGAATTAAAATAAAGAAGACACGTATCGTCTGTGTTACTGTACACAGACGAAGTAAAACAAAGAGGACACGTATTGTCTGTGTTACTGTACACAGACGAAGTAAAACATAGAGGACTCGTATCCTCTGTGTCACTGTTCACAAATTTCTGACGATAGATTCTCCATCGATAGAGGGTCAACCCAGAAGATAACAGTCAACCTCAGAGGATAGATTAAGGACTAAGGATTATAAGAAGGAGTTAAGAAGTACTTGAGTGAAGCGCATCTTCTGTGTTCCCGTTCACCTTGTATCTTCTGTCCCAATGTGGAACCCTCAGGAGTTAGAATTAACCTTCGAAGTCTTCATGGAAGTTAGGGATCTTGAAAACATCTTTCCAACCATATAAAGGAAACCCCAAACCGATTCCCCTAGAGAAAGATATAACGCTTGAAATGTATCGTCTATGTTTTCCAGACTTCGTCTATGACACTGTTCACACTATCGTCTGGGTTACTGTTCGTTTATATCTTCTGTCCCATTGTTGACCTCTCAGTAGATAGATTTGATCTTGGGGTCTTCAGGGAGGTTGTAGACTTTGGAATTGTCTTTCAAATTATATGGAGAATACCCAGAACTGATTACGCTAGAGAAAGTTATGAAGATTGTAAGATATCGTCTGTGTTACTGTTCACAGTCTTCAAAATAGATAGAAATGAGACGATAGAAATGAGACGAAGGGAAGCCGAAAATGAGACGCAAGCGATAAGAGTAGTAAAAGGAGAGTTTTCAGAGGATAACTCGAAAGTGATCGAGGTGTTATCTCTGGAAGATAACTTACGTAGTAAGATATTCTGTATGCATGAAAGTAACAAGTATGGTATCAAAGAAAACATGAATAATCTGGTAAGTCTGAGTTAGGCTCCACAAGCGGAGTCCGACAATGGGGATGTGCCTAGTGGTTAAAGTTGCAAATATTAATGTAATGGAGCGAGATTGCATTTAAACATTGAACTTGTACATTTACATTACATTTGAATATGTCACATATAAGGTGATATGTTGAATAAAGAGACTGTTGAGTATTTAGATGTCAAATGTGAGTTTTAGGTTTTTAACCAATTTGTTACCCAATATATGTTTTGAATGCTCTACTAATTTGTCACAAATGGTTCAAACAAAAGCGAATCATCAATAACAGAACTTTCATTGAACACATTATAGGTTATCCTCAAACAAGCTTGTTAATCCATCTAAGCCTTAATCATCCCATTATGGACAAAAGAACAATATGCATTCACGATCTTCCAAACAATAGTGCATAAAACTGAGATAATGAAAGCATAATAAAAAACCAAACAACAAAAACTCATATAATGAAAGCAGCACATAAAAACAGAACATAAGTTGAACGACTTATGTTCAGTTTTTGTGTTCTACTTTCATTATAAGAGCTTTTGTGTTTGAGTTTTGTATTATGCTTTCATTATCTCAGTTTTGGACAAATTACTTGTACAGATTGACAACCAGAGACGACGGACGAGGAACGATGAAGTTGTACGAGGTTCAATGCATAATTTTATTAGAAAAATGATGATTAACAATTCAGAGGAAGACCACTTTGTTTTTATGTTTAAGATAAAAAGGAAACGACATCGTTTGTTATGGAACAAACGATGTCATTTTTGGGTTATATTTAAGAACTATACCCAATATTTGACGATGATTTCAAGAAAACGTCGCCAAATATAGACCATTGGTGACGCTTCAACCAAAATGTAGCAGAAAGGTTAGCCATTTAGCGACAATTTCATGGAATCCTTGCCAATGGGTAGACCATTGGCGACAAATTAAGACAAACGTCGCAAAAGAGTTGGACATTTGCAATGATTTATGAAAAACACCACTAAATGCCTAATCTTTAGGTGATGTTTTTGCTAAAACATCACTAATAAAATCGTCACCAAATCCTCTCATATATATTTTTTTATATTTTACAAATTTTACGTATTATAGAAATTCTATGAAATAGTATAGAATTTATATATGATAAATAGACTTTTTCCCCTTTATTCATCTAATATTGGAGTTTGAACCTAGTTCAATCTATGTAGCCAAAGAGCCTAACAAGTATCGAATTGTGCTCTTTAACAACTAAATTATTATTGAATCAATAATTTCTTTTCATACATAGATCACAAGACGGATATTTTGATTCACGATAGAATTCAATTATATATAATAGACTTCTTCATGCCATACCATTTAGATTAAGCTCTTAATACTAGTAAGCATTGCATTCTTTTTTGAGCTATGACTTCTTTAGCGTTGAAAGAAAAAAAGAATTGCCTACAGTCTTAGGGACAACACATGGAATCATTTTACGTTATTATTACTAACGAAATTATGGGTATAACAGAGCCGATACAAAGATAGCTTCGGCCATGGAGCATTATTAAGCCCAGCTTTATTCCCTCGCGTAATATCGAACATGCTAGCTTGCACTGGTGTCATCACTTGCATTCCTTGGCTCTCTATACCCTGAAAACAGAGGCATCAGACAATAATGAAGAAGATTTATGATTTTTTTTTTGTTTTAAAACTTAGAAGATATATTATTTCAGACTTACTGATTGTATTCAATCCGAACGTTGCCAGCATCAGGATTTGCAATTTGGGAGAAAGCTTCCTGGGAGAGATCAATGGTTCCGCGGCAGCCTGGTGGACAGTAGTCGACAATGGTGACCACAACACTGCCACTCTTGCATGGATTTGGAGTATTGTTAGTGCCACCAATACACCTTACGCTATATCTTCGGCCACATGCTCTCCTGTTGTCCCATATTGCATCGCTTGCAGCTGCAATCATCACTCCTTTGTCTTGGTTTCCATAGCATGAAGATGCTGCATCTCGAAAACAAAGCAAGCAATGGTTAGCAACAAATTTTATAACTGATTTCATATCTAGTTCAAGTACTTACGGACATAAGGCGGAGTGTAGAAAGTGGCGGTCCCTTGATCAGCACTTGCGACTGAAGCAAAGCAAACCGCAACAATGCCAACAATCAAGATGACTTTCTTGGTAGCCATATCTGCGCTATATATTGCAACTCAACGATTCCAATTCTCTAAGTATTCGATGGTTCATATCAGAAGAGTGGCCTCCATTTTATAGCCAAATTCACGGGGAATACGACCGCTGTTGTTTGAAATTATTTATTATTTTATGAGGCCACGATACAAGCCGTGCTTTGCGGTGAAAATTCTTTTTAGGTGGATCAACTAGCTTGGAAGTTGATTGATTTCGGAAGAAGAATACTCAACTGGATTTTATTGTGTGCCATGTTTGATCAGATAACGTTTCTAGATTATATTGAATTCCATTTTGAAAAAAGAACTAAATATGTTGTTGATATGTCCATATATACAAAAGTCAAGCAGTTTAATTGCCTCTTTGGTCTACATGGTTTATCTTGATTTCCACAATTTTTCAGGACATTCAAGTGTGTAGGATGTCGTGTACAAGATAAATACTCTATTCATTCCTTACTAGGTGTAGATTTTTGACTACAACAAATTAGACTAGGTCAGAGTCGAAGAAAAAGAGTTAGGATACTGACTAAATGTAGGTATGAACTATTTGAACAAAAATAAACTTTGAATAGTAAGCTGAATCAACTAGATAATCTCAAGGACAAAATAGTTAGCTGAGGAACAGTCAAAATTTTAGTAAATTGTATACGTATATACCTTTGAGGTGTAGTTAAGTGGATACGCAGATTACGAATTGTCATGCATCATTTTTCAACTGGAAAAATAAACAGAAATTAATATTATCTACCAAAAGTGAATTATTGAAGGACATTGAGGGAGTTTTTGGAGTGTTAGAAGTGTCACACGATCGTCGTCCCAAGCAGGCATGTGTTTACTCCTTTTCACGTTAATTCTGCATTGATGTAGGGCAGGACAAGCTTCATCTCTTTGGCCTTTAAATGAGAATACATTCATCAGGTACGCTTTAACTTTTCGTTTATCTAATTTTTAGGATACTTTACTTACTAACCTTACGCCTCTACCGGTATAAGACAACCCTATTATATTTATTTATTTATTTATTTTTAATAACTTGATACATCAACCTTTTTTTAATTCTATTTATTTATTCGATTATTTTAATTGCATTTACATACTTTTTTAGCATATCAATTTTACATAGCTACTCTTTCAACCTGCGTCATTTCTTTTATTGTCACATTTGAAAATGAGTCAACTGGAAACAGCCTCTCTATTCTGTAAAGGTAAGGCTACGTACTATCAAACCTCCCCAGCCCCGCTTTATTGCGGAATTTCAGACTGGGTGTGATGATGATGATAGACATAAAATTTGTAAAGTACGTAATCCATGGTGGGTTCTTCATGTATATGTATGCATATTCTTCAATTGATTTTGTGTTTAAGTTTAAGAGGTAATAGCATTTCATAGGATTAATTATATAAAAAAAGTTCAATATTTTCTCAATTTTACAATTATAGTCCAAACTTTTAAAAAATGACAATTAAATAATTAAATTTTCATTTTTTTCTAATTCTAGTCCGATATTAATATCTCTATTAAATTTTCTGATGTGGCTCACTAGAAACCGTAAACACTTATACGCGTTAGACCTAATCAAACTAAACTAATTAAGATTAACAAAACTATATCGTTTTGTTAAAAGGTTTCAGGATCATTCTCGGTTCATATATTAGAGTCAGATTCTTGTAGATATACAATATAATTATTAGTAATAGTTGATTTCCTTGTTCTAGTAGATCTCCTTAATTATTACACCAACATCCTCTTATAGAGTATGTTGTTCGACTATTTACTGGGTGCTTTTAGATAATTCTTGAATAACTAGATCTACTGAATTATCAGCAATTTGTAGAATTTCTTGATTGTCATTGATGTTGACTGTAGGCTGTTGAATTTCAACAGTTAGTTATATAACGTCTATTTAAACTTTAAAAGCGTTGTAAATGACAATCACCTTATTGTTTGTAGGCTAAATTTTTTATTCAAACAGATTTATAAATTATGTTAAACTTTATAATAAAACTAGTAAATTATATTTCAATTTCTAATACATGTGGGAAAATTAGAAAAGGTAATTTGATATTCTATCCTAATTAATTATTCAAATATAATAAAAATTCTTGTGGGATAAAATTTATTATACAAATAATTAACTACAACTAAATGTCTCAACTCTTTATGTGATTAATTACATAAATATATAATTATATATAATTAGGGTTGCTATTACTAAATATATAATTATATGTAATTAGAGTTGTTATAGCTAAACCCTAATAATTAATCACTAAAACATTTTATCTAAAATTCTATTCATGATGCAAAATATAAACATAATAATTATGTGATAGTCTAATTCATGATGAGCATTTATACAAATATAATTTCAACACATAATAAATCTGAATATAAGCTTCAACTTATATGGCAAAGGCTCACGATGGGCCTTATATGGGCACAAGTTCGAGCCTCAATGACTGGATCAAAATTTGGTTTTAATAAACAAATAAAACGATGTTGTTTGGTAAAAGAGTCTTCGTTAACCTCCAAATGGGTCATAACGACCTAGTTTGTGATCTGTTGAATACCAAACAAAACTAAATCATAAAACACCACAAACTTATGTTGTAAAATGTAAAACCACTTCCAAAACACTTAATTGAAGGTTTTTACCTTTCATTGAAAAAATAACTTTCAAAACAACTCTAAAATGAAAATTTTTTAATCAGAATTTGAAATTTTCTAAAAATAAAAACAAGGCAGAAGTTATTGTGTTCGACATCAAATTTAAGCCACTTCAACATATATTTAATAGTAATATGTGTTAGAATAGTAACTTAACTAAATGTGGAAGAAATTAAAACACCTCCTGAATTGGAAAGCTTGCGTTTTTTAGAATTCGTCTAAGTTATCAATTCCTAAATTAATGGCGTATATTTTCACAAGAGAAAAAGAAATTTAAATATCCCAAAAGTCTGAAAAAAAAAACGTATATCAATATGCTCCCATCAAGCATATTCAGTTACTATTTAATATCCATTAAATATATGAAGTTGGACCATTTATAGTTATTAAATCGACTATGAAAAATAGCGACTGCATTTACTGAATTTTTTTTAGCATATCTGATTTTATAAATCTATTGAAGTTACATTATTTAACATATCCTTAACGAAATAAAGAAATAAAACGAAACTCCATAGGACAAAAAGTACTTGGTGTACACCGTCTCAAACAAGCTGAGTTTCAAGAGGACTGTAGAAGAGACGAAGCTACGTTTAATGGTTAGACCTTGCAAACGAATCCGGTCCATCTTGTCTCTAAGTCAACCTATCTAGACAAAAGAATCCAAGTTTGGGTTCATGCGGTACACCCTGACTCGGACTCGAACTCTTCACTATGACCTTCACGATTGCCAGGCTCAAGCTTATAGAAAGCTCTGATCGATCCTGGCCCATTGCCAAGCTTACTAATGGAAAGAGGTGGATGTAATGCTAAATTCTTATATGAATAATAAATCGATTTCTATATCAACTCATCAGCCAACATTTCCGTTTGCCAAACTGAATAATAAAAAATTTCCATCCCCTATTTGCAATAGAAGATCTTTGCGAAGACAATGTTTGTGTATCATTTTACTGTTACAACTCTCAACTGTAAAGCAAGCAGATTTACGTGAAATCTGAAGGCATATCCCATCTACCCAGTAATAAACATGGACATGAGAAAAGAATAAGGAACAAACGGAGTAAAAGAGTACATATTGTGTGGTTTTGACCTGTCGAAAAGGATCTTCAATTAGTATTCCCCATTTGATATATAGTTCTTGGTTTCACAGACAACCTAGAAGCAGCAGCATCATCCACCAGCATCGATTCAACCACATGTAGAGGCTTATGGGGAAAAAGAGGGATCAAAGACAAGTGCCTTAAAGCCAAATAACTCGAGCAGTAGAAACCTGGACTCTCAGCTTCATTCCACCACTAACTTGATTTCGCTGCACAAAGGATCATAGATGTTAAGAGCAAGTAAATAACTATGTTTTCAAATTGCATTTATGAAGGAGAAACTGCAGTGGCATTATTCTCCAAGAGATAAGAATTCCTAATTTAGAAAGACCACCTTCTCCCACTAAAAAATGAAATCCTCAACAAACCTATAAAAGCCAATTGAGCCAGCACAAACAACTTTAAACTCCACATCCACCTACACCTAAGATGTCTCAGCTGCCGAGAAGGCTTGCCTTGTTTTCATGTCAGGAAAACAGTATCTCAGACTACTCATTCTGGGACAAGAAAGACGCATACCTTAATGGAAATTAAATCCACCAGAGGGAACAGCACTTTCTCCAAAATTAAATCCAGACTGGGCAGCATCACCTGGCGGCAATGGCTCATTTTCATCATCTTCAACCCAATATGTCTCAAGAATCTTTACTGCTTTCTCATATATATCATTGTTGTCATGACTCTGAAGGTTCTCAATCTTTTCCAACCCCTCGGCATCATCAATCATTTGAGCATACAGATTTATACCTCCTATGTTGCCTAAACTCTTCTCTGCCTCCCCAACCTTCAGAATATTTTCAAGACCTTCTAAGCAAACTGTGACAATTCGAGGGTCAGGACAAATCAGGAGGTCACAAAATGGCTTGATACACCCCTGACTCACCAGAAACCTATAAAGCACAAAGAAAATCATGTCTTTCAACAAATGCATGGACCAAGTGTATAACAAGTATACAAATCACAATAGCAGAACTATAACAGAAGTTCATGGAGAGATATGTATACTTGATCTGTTCATGTGTGCCACCAGATGTTGCATTTGAAATTGCCCAAGCAGCCTCTTTCTTGATCTCAAATTCAGCATTTTGAAGCAATTGAACAAGGGGGCCAATGATAGCAGCCTCAATTACAGCCTGTGTAATTGCAATATACTTGGCTTCATTGGGTAGGATATGGAAAAAACAACAGAATTTTAAAGCAAGATAACCCACAAAGACATAGTTAAGACTAAAGATGTGCCAAAATAACCTGTATCTGATGGACATTCCCAGCAGTAATATTTGAGATTGTCCAGCATGCTTCTTTCTTTATGCTCTTCTTGTAGTTATTTGCCAGTAGGTTCAAAAGGCGTGGGAGAGCTTGATTGTTTATTATAAACTGAAAAAGATCAAAAGAATCAGCACATAAATTCAAACTACAAAAATGCATGTTTTCTATATCCACAAAATGTGATCCAAGTTAAAATCATTAGAAGAGGAAGAAAAGCAATATAAGGCGGTTTCCTAAAATGGAGGAATTACATAAACTTTTATATCAGTTTGTCTTGCTCAACCAGAAACCTGATTGCTACCTTGAAACATAAAGACCAAAACTTAAAACTCTAAATCCACTATTTATATTCTCAATTTCAATTACTAGTACCAAGGCAATAATCTTTTAGTCCAACACCAGAATGGTAATTCCATATCTGAATCCTCATTCTCTCCCTCTCCCTGTGGATCCCATTGTTTTACTCTTTCCTGAGAACAAAATGTAACTTCAAAATAGCAGCACCTCCCATTTTAATTTACTAAAATGCTATAGAAATATAACCAGAAGGAAATTAGGGAAAAAGAATGAAAAAATAATGGAAAAGAAAATACACAAAGAAACAACAAAAAGAAGTCGTGAAGTATAATGAGTACCTGTGTCTGCATATCATCTCCAGTAACAACATTTCCAACCGTGCGCAGAGCAGGAATAAGCACTGTTGGAGATGGATGGCTAGAAGATTAAAAAAAAAAAAAAGGAGCAAATTAGCTTTCATAGCTAGAATGAATAGGCTTTCATCTGAAAGATAAGAATAACTCACAGTAAAAGTTCAATAAGTCGGGGGCAGACACCAGCATCAATAACAGCTTGGATTTTGTCATTTGTTCCATCTGATAAATAAGAAAGTGCCCAGCATGCATCTGTAAGCACTTCTTCATCATTTGAGTGAAGAAGATGCTCAAGAGCTGGGAGAGCAGGCTTTGTCTGCCCGTTCAATCATATAGATTTTAGTAAGAAATTCAAACAAGGAGAGAAAGCATTTCTCTACATCCAAAAGCTCAAATCAATCCCCCCTACCTGGTCAAATAAAGGTTGTGGCTTGCCCCTGCAGAAGTTGGATAATGTCCAAGTTGCATTTCTCAGCATGGACAGCTTTGCATGCTCATTAAACTGTGCAAGCAATGGCATCAAGGCTCCATGGCCAAGTACAAGATCACGACATTTAGGAGAGTCACCAGCAATATTTCCCAATGCCCAGACAGCCTGCAATTTGAGAGAAAGAAAAAAGCTTAAATCAGCACAGTGGTATCATGAATACTGATAAGCAGTTAATCAATTTGAAGGTACACGCCAAATATAATTGGCCTCAGCATACAGTAGTATCAAGAACTAAAGAGAAGCCCTTACTATATCAAAGAAATATATAAACATGACAATGGACTTGGAATTGGACTTGGACTTGGACTTGGATTTGGACTTGGACTTGCAAAATTTAAATTCACTAAAAATGAAAAAGAAAAAGAAAACCTAACATAGACCATGCACCTGTTCCCTGACATCATCTGAGGGTGAACCTAAAAGTCTAACGAAAACAGGGACAGCCCCATGGTCAATTACGACCTTCGTATTCTCCGATGTCCCAGAAGCAATATTTGTGAGAGCCCAAGCTGCCTCAAACTACGCACATCAGACAACAAAGGAAAATAGTTAAAATGGGACTAAGCAGTTAAAATTAGATAAATCTTCAAGAGTATAACCAAACAAAAATAACATAGAGAATAAATTGAAACCTGAAGTTGAGGAAAGTCATCCCTTCCAAGAAATTCAACAAAACGAGGAACAACACCAGATTTTACAACTTCATTAATTGGAGGATAACGCTCTACATAAATATGCAAAATATAATAGTTAAATTTTGGGACACGCATGCTGCATCAATATGATACATAGGAACATAATTTCGCCTCAACCTATTGAGAGTAATTTGCGGAAATGGGTTGTCGACTCGAGTTGCAAATTTCTCTCATCCGACCACACTCCTGCAACCATTGCTGGAAGACTTTCCAACTGCAGCCACATTAAAAACGGCGTGAGATTGATTCAAATTAGCCGAGTGCAACAAATAAGAAATCATGTTCCCTAAGTGAAACCACAACACAGATAAAGTATACCAGATATGGAACACCTTTTCCCATAACATATTTGCATTATATTCAAAAGTTTGCTCACAGTAAATCCATTTCTTTATTCTAAAAGGAAGAACTTAAAGATATCAAATGATGTAAAGACTACCTGACTCATTTAGAATCAACAAAGTGAAATCATTCATAGACAAATACCTATGCAAGATTCTAAAATGAAAACAATAACACTTGCTAATGATCTAACCAGGAACCAAACAAAATTATGATCTAACGGTTACCCAAATAGCTAGGTAAAAGTTAGAGAAACCCAAAGCGCATAACTCAAAATACTTAGCCAAACAAGACTAGAAGCAAGTAAGGCAAGCAACCTTCTTATCGGCACTGGAACTGGTGAGAGAGGAAGTGAGTGGTTGTTGATGCTGAGCTTGAAGTCCTTCGCGGCGCTTCTTCAACAAATTCTCTTCTCTTTTGTTCTTCCGAATCTCCACCATATTATCCTCCCTCCTCCGCCGCCCTTCGTCGGCGTCCACCGCCACCTTGTACCGGTTCCTCCGGACTTCCGTCCTGGCGCTGGGTCTCAACGACATCTTTCGCTCGCCGGAATCGAATCGAAAGAGCTAAAAGTAAAAAAAAGCCTAAACAAATTCTAACGAGGATTCAAAGCGTCGAGAGAGTGAAAGAGTCTGATTTGGGGATTTAGTTGAAATGAGATGCGGAGTGGCGCTATAATTATAGAGGGTTTCATGTTTCAACCACCGGAGGGTATTGGCAAAGTGGGCCTCGATTTTGGGTTTATTAACGGCAACTGCCACTGTGATTTTTGAATTTGAACTTCGGTAGCGTCTAACGTACAGCCACCTCCGCCGTGAATCCGGCCCTCTTTAGTTGTTAGTCAGTCCCGCGGATTCTTTGTTGTTGTATAATCTTATTTTATTTGGCTCCCAAGTCCCAATTGTAAACTCTTCATTATTTTGTTTATATTAAGTAATTAAATCATCCTCACAAAAAAAGTTATATTTTTTGTACATCTTATTTATTAAATAAATAAAATAAAAACAAAATAATAAAAATAGGGGATGTATTCTTAACCTTTTTTCTGTGTATTATTCGAATACATTATCTGGATTATAAATAAGGTAAGCAACCCCGTCAGGAAAAGCTTAAATGATGGAAGCGCAGGCCCACAGAACCCATTTCCGAGTTTCCACTCATAGAGTTAGGGTCCACGTTAAATTTGGGCAATCTCTGCTCTGAAAATACTTACAAAGAAAAGTTTGTCAATATTTATAAATTATTTTAATATTTTTTATTTATTTGTATACTTAGGCGTTACACTATAATCAGAAACCAAACCGAGGATAAGGAAGGCAAGCATAGACTCAAAGAATGCTATGTTCCATGGAGAATAAGCTGTCATCGGTGGCAAAGACATTTACTTCCTCACTCATCCAAGAACTCTCCCTTTTAGCAGAGAGTTGCAATGCCATCAACCTCGCCGAAGGTTTCCCGGACTTCCCTGCTCCGTCTGGCATTAAAAACGCCGCCATCTCAGCCATCAACTCTGACTTCAACCAGTACAGGTAATAGATTAAAGCATGTGTGTAGCGCGTTTTAGTGGTTTTTAGGTGCTGTATTTGTCGATGTTCATTTCTGTGGTCACTGTTGCAAACTGAGGCACGTGCAAGGAATATGTGACCACCTGGCGAAAAGTATGAAGGAGATGCATGGTTTGGACGTTGACCCTCAAACGGATATTGCTATTTGCTGCGGCCAAACGGAGGCCTTCGCGGCGGCTGTATTCGCAAGTAGGGTTTCTTCTCCGTTCGCACTTCGCATTGTAGAAAGTTGAGTGTTACTGTTTTGTGCACCTTATGTTACTTATTAGAATTTTTTAATTTGAGTAAAGTGTAGAATCATTAATAAGAATTTAACATAGTCGACCATTGCCAAAATGAGTAGAATTAGTCATTTGTATAGTTGATCCTTATCATTTATAAAATCTTTAATACTTTCATCTTTAATCAATACGGAATATTCCAACATTACTCGTTTCTGCGTTCAGTAATAAACCCCGGCGATGAAGTTATTGTTTTTGATCCTTCCTTTTTACCATATGATGGATGCATTAGGATGGCTGGAGGAGTTCCTGTAAGCTCTTTGTTTACAACTGAATATAACCTGTTTTAACGTTATTACAACTGGTTGATATCGATGGAACTACGATTTGAACTTCAGGTGTATGTGGAACTTGATCCGCCTTACTGGAATTTGGAGCTAGACAAGTTCAAGGAGGCTTTTACTGCAAGAACAAAAGCTGTAGTATTAAACAGGTAAAATGAGAGCCAACTATTAAATCAAATAAGATAATTTCTTGTTTGTGTTCCATGCTGTGATAATGTTTGAGAAAGATGGCATAAACTTTGATTTAAGATGCTTACTGACAAGAAATAACACAGTCCTCACAATCCAACTGGGAAAGTTTTCACAAAAGATGAGCTTGAGGCTATTGCTGGCACTTGCTGCAGGAGGGATTGCTTGGCAATAACTGATGAAGTATGGAAATCTTTTTGCCTGTAATTGTATGATTACGTCGAATAATGACTAATTGAGTTTCTTGACAACCACCATGCTTCCTTTTTGTGGATGAAATCATTACGGATGCTTATTTACCACCTTGGACAGCCCTCAGTGGTGTTCTGCTCTTTTTCTTACTTATTAGTTGCTTTGTTATCATTATAAGAGAAGCACTTAAAAATTTCCCACCTCAGATTTCAATAAGCTTATAATAGAGAATATATACTTGAAGTATTTCTAAATTGTTTATGGGATCATGTTGCTATTTGTTGATTGAACTTGCAGCAAACTTGAGTGACTTACAGACGTAGTTGTTTTCTTCCTGCAGGTTTATGAGCATATCACATATGACAACATAAGACACATATCACTAGCTTCGCTTTCAGGAATGCAGGAGCGGACAATCATCACATCTTCCTTGTCAAAAACTTTCAGTGTCACGGGTAATAGATAATATAGCACCTCGCTGGGCTGTTTATTGAATTGCTCGTTCTGGGAGGTCTTATTACAACTGTCCCATTTCAATTGGTCGCCAATTTTCCATTCTTATCATAGACTCTGTTACTGTTATGTTTTCTTTATTAGGATGGAGGGTTGGATGGGCAATTGCTCCACCTTGCTTTGCTTCTGCAATTAGAAACATTCATGCTAAAATAACAGATTCTGCTCCAGCACCCTTCCAGGAAGCAGCCTTGACTGCTCTTTCTAGCCCTCAAGAGTATTTTGAATCATTGAGAAGAGTAAGTCCTAAGAACCGCTTTAACACAATCTGAGGTTGTGTATGATTATCTCTAGTAGTTTACATGTCAATGCAGGGCAATTAATATGCGGCATCAACATCAGACTTCCCTTTCCTTCAATATTCTGTAATTATTTATTAGTACTTTCTTTTCTTTTCTTTTTTTTTGGGTATTCAGGAATATGAATCTAAAAGAGATTACGTTGTCAATATGCTTGCTCGGATTGGTTTCCAGATTTCTTTTAAGCCCCAAGGTTCATTCTTTATATTTGCAGAGCTTCCTCAGGATTCCTTACTTTCTGACGTAAGTTTCTTCCCGATTTTTCGAGTTCCAAGAACTTCTACTCATCTAATTCCAACGTACAAAATGGGGTTCTTCAATCTGTTGAATTTCCAGTATTATGCCTGATGGTTCAGGTGGAATATGCGGAGGAACTAATAAAGAAAAAAGGGGTGGTTGCCGTTCCAGGTTGTGAATTCTTTCAATCAAATGATGCGGTGGAGAAATATCCTGATGTAGTTAAAAACTACCGTAAGAGATACATCAGATTTGCTTTCTGTAAAAGTAGGGATACACTGGCTGCTGCAGCCAAAAAGCTTAATGGGCTTTCACTGCCTCAGAATTAGTCTAGATGCGGTAATTAGACACGAGGGCTCTGTTATGTTTTGTCGAACTGATATTTTGTTATGCTGATGATGTTATATTTGGCCGGTTGAAATAAGAGCATGAAAAAACTGACCACAGTACCAAGTAGAGGATTAACAACACTGCTTTTCATTACACTGAGTCGATAGGGTTGGTAACGGGGGGTTGACTCATGTGTCCAATTAAAGTGTTTTTAATACGCCAATTTTGGGTTAAGTTCAAGCTTAAACTGACTCAGAAAAATTACATCTTTTTGCTTAAAGAGTTAGGCGTTGGGTAAGTCTAAGCTTAGATAACCCAGGTTCAAATTTAATTAAAAATATATTTTTTTATTTTTTTTATTTTAAAAAAATTTAATGGGACTGGCTATTGTCATTCTTAGGCTGACGTTGGCGAGTAACAATTCAAAACTATGATTTAAGAGGATTTTACCACAATAAACAAAGAGTTGCACTGAAACAAAAGTCCTTGACTTTTGTCATCTCTCTAGCCACCTACCTACTCATCTTACTTGGAACAACTTAGGAGCCATGAAACAGTTCTCACCTGACTAGCTTCCATTTTACTTAACTACCTCACCTAAGGTCATCTTTCTTTCCTCAATCTTTAATCCCATTTCTCGTTTTTATGCATATTTGGCTTTGTTTTAGACTTCTTTCTTTCCTCTCTCTTCAAAGGTCAATTTGGTCGTCCTCTTCATTTCCTTCTCGCCTTGTCCAATTTCACATTTTTTAAAATTACCTTTTGAAAAAGCTGACCCTAACCTTATGACCTTTTCCTTATTGAGCCTTTTGCTCTTTAGAAATGTCAGTAATAAGTCCATTACTGATATTCTTATGGGTTGTCCTTTGTCCCCAAAAGACGTAGATGGTTATTCTCTTCCTTCTCCAAATATTCCAATGGGTTGCTCCTACAGTTCTTTAATAAGTTAGTAAAAGCTGGAAACAAGTAATAAGGGAGGGGGTAGGATTGTACCTTGCATTATTGCCCTTTGAAAGAAGAAGATGGCAGATTGTTGGTTTCCCCAAAATTGGATTTTCTTCAAGCTGGTGCAAAAACTTGAAAAGCTTCATTGATTAGCTTCTTTTGGGATAGGAGATCTGCATTTTCAATTATTCAAAAATTGACATAAAATATGTGAAAGAACAGAAGTTTACTAGAAGTGCTCATAGCAAAAGAAAACATGTTGTTATTTACCTTCTCATCTAAAGATGCAGCTATGAAAGTGGTGAAGGAAGGTCCCTGACATATCTTAAACCAAACTTTATTTCTGTAGTCGTGGAGATTAGGGATTTATACAGATTTCATTAACACCAAGTTGTTCCTTTATGGGTGCATTTACATAATGTTCCATTTGAATATTGGACTATTAAAGGTTTTAGCATGATAATTAACATCTTTGTATGGATGAAAATACTACACAAAGAAAAAGAGTTGAATATGCAAGGATATGTATAAACATGAAGTCATTACAAAATATGTCAGAAACTATAACAATTATGCAATTGGGAGCCAATGAACCCTTGTTTGAAGACATTGTCTATGTTAATTATCAATGGAAGCCATCACTAAATCTTAAGAAAATAGGTGGATACCTACAGGTAAGAAGTTATTAAGAGGAGATTATGAGAAGTTGATGGGATTGGATGAGCATACATGTCATGAATGCACTAAAAAAGAATCAAATCAAGAGATTGTGCAAGAGGTAAACATAGAATCAGTGAGTAATGCACAAGTGGTAACTTCCCTCTCTGCAGATGCGATGATTCAAATGGACACTCCAGAAAAGAACAGGGAAAAGAAAAAGGAGCTAAAACAATTTAAACTCTCCTCCAAGGCTAAATAGAAGTGGATCACTCGAAACCTTCTCCTTTTCTATAATGGGAGATGATCCTAGAACATGTTTTCTATAATTATAGGTTTTAATCTAGAAATTGTGGAGGTAGATGTCTTGGAAGTGGAAATGTAGGTGATGCACAAAAGATGACACTTCAAAGTAGAGGATGTGCATATTTTTTCCTCTGTCATAGATGGCTCTAATTATGCCTTCCAAAGGAAGGAGCTATGAAAGAGTTTGATGGATTTCCATAATAAAGTGTTTGGCCCTTAGGTTATCAGTGAAGATTGTAATGCTACTCTGTATAGAACTAAAGCTGAAAGGAATGCTCTTCTAAAGAACTACACATCAAACTTCAAAGATTGTGTGGAGATAATAGGCCTAATTGATCTCAAATGTCAGGGTCACATGTTTACTTGGAATAATAAACAAGCAAAGGACTGGTCTATAAGGAAAAACTTAGATCGGGTGCTAGTAAATCAAAGTTGGTTACTTCAGTTTCCTATAAGTTCTGCCTCTTTCTAAGATCCTCTCTTCTTTGACCACTCTTCTGCCAGGATAAAGGGTAAAACAAAATGCTAAATTTCCTTCAAATTTAACAACTTTTTAGCAGATATGGAAGGTATTCAAGAGGCTGTTTAGACAAGAATGTTGGAGGAAGTGTATGGAACTAAACAATTTATATGTGTTCAAAGGCTCAAAGCAATCAAGGATGAATTGAAAAAACTAAATGCAAAAGGGGGAAGCTCCACTATTGAGCTATTAAAAGATCTAAGAGTGATTTTTTATTCTTCAAGGGTAACTTTCTAGTGAACCTGGGGACCCTCTACTTTTGTCACTGGAGAAAAAGAAACTTAACAGCTATCTCTCGACAAGAATCATGAAAGTATGATAAAGCATAAAGCAAGGTTTAAGCTGATGAATGTTCTAATCTTTTCTTCAACTCATTAGTGGGGAGGATGAATAATAATAGAATTTGTTTAATCCAGAATGAGGATGGCAGGCTACTCAAGCATCATGATCAAATCTTAGAAGAGGCAGAGAAATATTTTAATAGATTTTATGGTCAATCTATAAGGATTTCAGTTACTTAGCAATTGATAAACTCCTTCGTCTCAAAGAAGCTACCTCTAGTTGGAAGGATGGTTAAGCAAGTTGTGAATGAATTTTTCTTTACTAATGCATTGTTAAAGCAGATTAATAAAACCTTCCTCTACTTAATTCCCAATACCAGTAACCTTAATTCCTTTGAACGGTTCAGGCTTATTTCCAGTTCTAATATTCTTTATAAGGTGATCTCTAAAATTTTAGCTAATAGGCTCACGATAATTTTAGGGACGTTAGTTAGTAATAACCAAAATGATTTCATACAAGGAAAGATGATAAGGGAAAACATCTCCATTGTTCAAGAGCTCATTAAGGGTAACAAAGGAGGAGTTCTCTGTCAAACTGTGCTTTTAAAATTGACTTCAAAAAGGCCTTTGATTGTGTGGAATGGAAATTTATACTTTTGGTGAAGGAGGTGATGGGATTCCCTTTTATATTCATTAAATGGATAGAGGCATATATAATCACCACTTCCTATTCTATGCTAGTGAATGGTGTACCAACTAGATTATTTAAAGGAGTGAGAGGACTTCGACAAGGTGATCCAATGTATCCTTATTTTTTCATCCTTTATATAGAGGTTCTAATCTTATTATTGAAGCATAATGTGGACAAGGACAAGGCATTCAAGTTTCACAACAAATGCAAGAAGGTATCTCTAATTAATCTTTGTTTTGCTGTTACTCTTTTGCAAGGCAAATCCAACTTCTATTAAGATCTTGATGTCCTCTCTAAAGCAATTTGGAGAAATGTCAAGGTTAGTAATCAACCTAGTAAAGAGTCATTTTGTACTGACTAATAGTACAAATGGATTAGAAGTTGAGATAGTTGCAACATCTTCTATGGAAAGGAAACAATATCCGTTGTGCTTTTTAAGACTACCTATCACTGTTGGACTCCGAACTTTTCTTGAAAGTTAGAATTATTAAATGAAAATTTGTTGGCATTTAGTCATGAATAAAAATTAGATTTTTTGAATGAGAAATTTATGGAGTTTATTTATGAATATTTTTTATTTCATATGGTTGCAAGGATTAAATGGAAGTATTAGAATTAAGTCAAGGAGCTGGAAGGCATTAGATTAAATATGGAAGG
Source organism: Erythroxylum echinodendron (assembly GCA_027575705.1). NCBI lineage: Eukaryota > Viridiplantae > Streptophyta > Magnoliopsida > Malpighiales > Erythroxylaceae > Erythroxylum > Erythroxylum echinodendron. The sequence continues at coordinate 20,260,491 of JANZXR010000009.1, forward strand.
GTAAGTTTGGAAGATTATAGTAGTTTTTAGACTAATAAGAGAAGAAAAAATGAAGGTGCGTGAGTGAAGTGCTGGAAAAAATAAAATAAGAATAAGAAAGAAAGAGACATATTCGTGTAAGAAAGAAAGAAAGAGAGAAGTCGAAGAAGAACCTAAAAGAAACTAGAGAAAAGAAAGAGTGTTGTGTAACAACAAGTGAAAGGGAGAGGCGTGTCTAAAAGGTTAGGAAAAAGAAAGAGAGTCGTGTAAAATAAGAAAGGAAGAGAGTAGTAGAAAACGAAATAGAAAAGGAGAAGAAGGAAAGAAATAAAAAGAAGATAAGAAGTACAAGAAGAAGATTCAGTTGTGTTTTTTGGTAACCTCTAGCTTCTTTTCTTATTTTGATAGAAGAAGAAAGTAGAGAAACTAGGTTTTTATGAGCTGAAATAAAGATGAAAAAAGAAGAGGAACAAGAGATTGATGTTTTTAAATTTTTATGGACTCTTAACTAGATCTTAGTTCTTATGGTTAGATAAACCAATAATAGATTACGTTTAAGCACATTCATGGACATTTAAGCTTATGGAAGCTTTATTCATGTATGATGATTAAATGAAAATATGTTTATTTGAAGGGCATCACGAAGGTCGAAATGGAGAACAAGAGGAAAGTCAAAGTTGATTTTGGAAATACCAAGTAAATAGGTCGGTAATATGTTTATAGTTTTGCAATGATGAGCTGAAATTATTTATTAGTATGTGTACTTAAATGATTTCTTTTACTCATTATGAATAGGCGAAAAATATTATGTGAATATAATATCATGATTGTTATGTAAGAATTCTATTGCTTTTGTATTATTGCAAAAATAGGAAAACATTCAAGAAGCATGAAAATATGAATATGTTATGAAATATTTATGCATTAGAAAAAGCTGCTTATATGGGTAAGAGAGATACCATTATGTTCATCACATGCATGTTGACCAAAAGCCTTCTCCCGACTGCCCTCTTGTGGCATTTGAGCTCCGAAGATGCACTCATTTCATTCATGGTGTAAACTTCGATTTTATTATTTCGTTTTATGAGATTCTCTCGAGCCATTATGTTTGTGCATTACATCTTAAATTGTTGAATATGAAGCATAATTGAGTGTTATTTTCTGATGATTAAATGAAACATATGATCTGATTTGTGAGATAATGTGTTCTGGCCTATATGATTCTCAACGTTTGAAATGTGGATAGTGTGATCTGCTAAGTCTAAAATGTAAGATGTTTATAT
>JANZXR010000009.1:20284328-20303943 GCA_027575705.1 Erythroxylum echinodendron
TAAGAAGCATAATAGAGTGATCTTGTCAACACCCAATGTAGACAACTTAATGTGTATAAAATTTATTCTTTAAATTATCACTTATTAACTTAAACAATTATAATAATAGGACCAAATATAAGAAAGAACTGAATGACAATCTCAGAACTCTGAAATTGTTGATGAGGGTCAAACATATCTTAATGCAGTTGGTGATAAGGACCGTTGTGGAAGGATTTTCAGCTTAGGCTCATTTGCAAAGACATGCTATTCACAATCCTCTACATCCAATACAATTGGATTAAGTAGGCAGTCTGCATCCAATGAGAGAGATGTTCATTTTGGGAGCACAGTAGAGAGGTTGGTAACTCAGTTGCAACAGTCAATGGAGTACATAGCCCAACTCTGTAATGAGATGGATGAGTTGAAGGGGAGGTGCAACACCTAATCGCAAGAGTCAGATCATCCTTTTTCACCAACTACATAGCTTAGATTTATACTATTTAGGTACTTAAGTGAATGTATTTGATGTTTTTCTACTTTTCAGTTTTTGTATGAATAATTTGTAGTTATTTTCAAGATACTTATTGTTGTACATTATAATTTTTATATTATATTATTAATCAGCATAATTTTTACATTATATTAGCAATCAATATTATATTATTTAAAGAAATTAAATGTAGAAAAATCAATAGATTAACACTAGAAAATTCAAGTGGGAAGTGAGAAGTGGTAGTTGAAAATATCATAAGTAAATTACAAACAGAAAGCTATCTTTCGTAGGTAAATTATGAATGGAATGCTATATTTTGTAGGTAAATTATCGATGAAAAGTCGCTTCTACAGGTAAATTATCGATTGAAGCCTATATTCTGTAGGTAAATTTGGCAATGAAAATTTTTTATCCACCACTAAAATTACCTATGAATATTGCAGATTTGTCGGTAGTTTACCTATGGAATATAGCGTTCTATAGATAATTTACCTACGGAAGATATCTTTTCGTCTTGGTAAATTTAACAATGGAATTACAATATCCATAGGTAATTTTAGCTATTAAAATTGTGATTCCCTCGGGAAATTTTAGCAACCACAATTTTAATTTTGTCAGTAAATTTAGCGACGAATTTACAATATTTGTCACTGAATTTTACCTAAAGACATTTCTCCTATGAATCTTTCTGTTGGTAATCTCCATTTCCAAATTTATTTTCCAACGAAATATCAGTATTTTCCGTTGGGAATTTCAGTCATTAAAACCAAATTTTCTTGTAGTGACTAATTATGTCAAGAATCAAGGAGCTGGTAAAAAAGATAGAAAGAAGCATGAGAAGAAAGTGAAGGGACCCCTGAAAGTTAATGGAGAATCCTATTAAATTCCCTAGAAGGAACATGATCAATGCATAAGGCATGATTTAAGAAGAAAGGTAAGCCTAGTGCTTATCTATGTTTTGACCTAAACCTTGATGTTCTTTTTACTACTTGGTAGATTGATTTTAGTTGTATTGTTCATGTTTCTAATACCTTACTAGGATTCTTTATGACCCAAACCATAAGATCAAATGAAAGATTTATCTATATAGGCAACAGAATGAGAGTTCCAATGGAACTTGTCAGGACTTATCACTCAATACTAGATATTGGATATCATATGGACTTATATAAAACTTTTTATGTTCTAGTATACATAGGAATTTAGTTTCTTTATCTAAAATTGATTGATCTAGATATTTATTTAAATTTGGTAATGGTAGTTTCATTTTAGATAGACATAACCACGTGATTAGTAGTAGTGTATTATATGATGGTTTATATAAATTAAACCTTGACATTTTTCATGTTGAAGATTCATTGACTTTGAATCTCAATATTTTGTGTCAAGAGTAGTTTGATTAATAATAGATCTACTTAATTGTGACATGAGTGTTTATGATACACTTTCAAATAACAACTTCAAATATTAGTAAAGAATGAAATACTTCCTGATTTAGATTTTACTAATCTTAACATTTATATGGATTGTCTTTAAGGAAAACAAACAAAACACAAATTAAAGAAAGACGCCACAAGAAGCACTCAATCTCTTGAAATAATTTACATTGATGTGTTTGCATGGGAAATTTGATGTGCTACTTTTAATAATGAAAAATATTTTAATTACCTTTATAGATGATTATTCACATTATGGATATATTTATTTGTTATATGATAAATATAATGTGGTAAATACCTTGGAGGTATATATTAATGCGATTGAAAGGCAATTAGACAGAAAGGTGAAAATAGCCAGGTTTGATAAAAGTGGTGATATAATGGTAAGTAAGGTGAAAATGGTTAAAATCTTAGTCCTTTTGCTAAATTCCTTAAAAGATATGGTATTAGTCTATAATACACAATGCTAGGCACACCACAACAAAATGGTGTGACAGAAAGGTGTAATAGAACTTTGTTAGATATAGTTAGGAGTATGACGTATAATTCATCTTTATCCACTTCCTTATAGACATATGCTCTAAAAACAATCATATACTTATTGAATAGGGTTCCTTGTAAGGCAATTTCAAAGGCTCCTTTTAAACCGTAGATTGGAAGGAAACATAGTTTAAGGCACTTGTATATTTGAGGTTGCTAGGCGGAACTTACACATCGTAATTCATATGAAAAGAAACTGGATGCAAGAAAAATCAGTGACTATTTCATTGGATATCTAGGGAAATCTAAAGGGGTTTATATTTTATTGTCTTAGCATACTACAGTAATTGTGGAAAGTAGTAATGTCAGGTTTATTGAACATGATGAGAATACTAGGAGTGAAACACCACGTAAAATGGATTCAAGAAATAGGAATGGATGTCCTTATGGTTATGCAAGTCTATGTGGCTTGTACATCTATGCAAGTTTTGTTTCAAAAATTATTGAACCACCTAATAATCATGAAGAATAACAAATTAATGAAGCCACCATTTATAATGAAATTTAACATAAAGTGAATAAACCTGTAGTAAAAGAACCATAACAAATATCATTAAGGAGGTCTCAAAGAGAAAGAAGATCAACTATTTCTTATGATTATGTGGTATATCTTTATTAGTTTGAAAATGACATGGGAACTGAGAATGACCCAGTGACCATTTCATAAGCCATAAATAGTGAAAATTTTGATAAATGGTTAGATGCCATGAAAGTTGAATTCAAATATATAAAATAGAATAAAGTATGAAACCTTGCAGAATTGCCAGAAGGTTAAAAAAGAAGTAGTTGTTGAGTTTCTTTAAAACCAAACGCAATTCTTTTAGTAACCTAGAACATTACAAGGTCATACTAGTTGCTAAAGGAATTATTCAGAAAGATGATATTGATTATAAGGAGACATTCTCACAAGTCTTTAAGAAGGATTCACACAAAACTACTATGGCTTTGTTAGCACATTATAATTTGGAATTACACCAAACGGAAGCGAAAACTATCTTTCTAAATGGAGATTTAGAGGAAGAAGTCTATATAAACCCACTGGTTCATAAAGGTTGGAAATAAACACATGGTGTGTAAACTGAAGAAGTCAATATATGAACTTAAACAAGCTTCCCAAAAATGGTATTTTAAGTTCAATGATATTATTGTTTCCTTTGAAATTAAAAAATAAACACTATTGACTAGTGTATATATTTAAAAATCAATAAGAGTAAGTTTATTTTTTTAGTTTTGTATGTTGATGACATTTTGCTTGCATCTAATGATCTTGGTCTATTAAATAATACTAAGAAATTTCTCTCTAGTCATTTTGAATTGAAAGAGATGGGTGAGGCAACATATGTGATAGGAATAGAAATATTCTGTGATTGATCACAAGGATTGTTAGGTTTGTCTTAGAAAGTATATATTAATAAAGTATTACATAGATCTAGGATGAAAAAGTATTCAACATCACCCATTTTAATTCAAAAATGGAACAAGTTTAGCATCATGCAATGTCCAAAAAGTGACTTAGAATAGAAGCAAGTGGAATTAATTCCATATGCATATCTAGTTAGGAGCTAATGTATGTTTAGACATGTCTATATGAGGCTAGACATACTCTTACAATGGAGATGTTAGGGACATACCAAAGTAATCCTAGTATCGATCACTAGAAAGCTACAAAGAAAGTTATGAGATATTTGCAGGAAACTAAAGAACACATGCTTACTTTTAGGAGTTCTGATCACCTTTAGGTGGTTAATGCTAATATATGACTTAGAATATGGCCATATCTAAGATCGTGTACATAGTAATCAACTTTATATGGAAATGTATTTTCATATGAAGTTGTAACGCTAGAAAGATTCCATATTAGAATAATGTTTTAAGTTAGAATAATTTGGAAAAGGGGCAAGTTGTATATGTCTATATTATATATCTACATATAATTATACTTGTATAAAATTAGTCTATATATATGAAATATATAATCTTCAAATTATTTCTATAGAAAATCAGTTCTTATTAGCTATCAAAGATGTAAGTACACGTAATTAATCGAACCTTGCTAGAAATCTTCTCATATTCTTATTGCTTTTCTTTCTATTCTATTCTTGTTAGCCTATATTTTCTCAATAAGTAATATCATAGTATAACTAAGGTAACAATGATTTAAATTGCAAAGTTTGAAGTGGATTCAACAAAACTAAGAATTTTAAAATATGGCAATTATGAAGAGTGAAGAATTTATTGGTGCAACAAGTTATGCCAAAAAGGCTACAAGAGAATAAGTTGAAAGATATGGATGAGCTCAATTAGGAATAGTTACATGCGCAATCGGTTAGAACAATAAAACTTTTACGTCAAACAAGGTCATATACTACGTCATAGAGATTGCATTTGTTGTGGAATATATATATATAGTTGTATATAAAGTAAGACTATAAAAGTTAAAGATGCACGGTGGAATAAATCTTGAAGAACATATCAATACGTTTAACCAAATAGTTAGTGACTTGTTAAAACCTGAGGTGACCATAACAAATGAAGATAAGTAATGATTCTACTTTACTCTTTACCTACATCATTTGAATTTCGATGACTACTATCATATTAGATAAGAAGAAAATTTTTGTGAAAGACATGACTATTGTGTTATTGACTCACATCTAATAGAGACTTAATATTGGCGAAAGCTCTCAAGTTGAAGGACTATATGTAAGGGGAAACTATAATAGTAAGAGGAAGAAGTATAAGCATGACTCTTCAAAGGGGAGTTTTAGATCTAACTTCAAAGGTATGAAAACAGTCTAATACTATAAGTGTGAGCAAATTGTAGATTTAGGAAGGACTATCTAAACAAGAAAAGGCATGATGACAAAAGGAAATTTGATGATTTGTTAATTATGCTAATATGCTCTACATTTCAACCCATCAATTATAAGATTTGTAGATTTTGGATATGAGATTCTCACATCATACAACACTAAATAAGGATTGGTTTATGTTAAACATATTAAAAAACTTAGGTATATTTGTATTTAGGATGATAAAACTTGAGAAATCATCAAAATATGATAGGTTATGATCAAAATGTTTGATGTTGTTATCAGGATGTCATGTAATATTCTAATGTGTCATATTTGAGAAAGAAATTGATCTCTTTAGACACCTTACATATGAGTGCTTTTGACAATATAACTGACAAATACAATATTAAGGTAATAAATGGTGCATAGATTATAATAAAAAGGCCAAGGCTAGCAAGAAACATGCATAAACTAATAAAGAACATAGTTGTATATAAATAGGTTATTGTAGTGGAGTTAGAAGATGATAGTGTTGGCTTATAACATGTGCTACTGGGTCACTCACATCTAAGTGAGTGAAAGAGAAAATGACAAAACTTCACAAACGGAGCCTATTAAAGGACATCAAATACTATAAATTATATTTTTGTATATTTTTCATGGTTGATAAATAGTCTAAAATGACACTTAATATGGACAAGCACAAAATCAAAGAATTTTCAATACTTTATAAGATTTATTGACGAATTTTAAGGAAATTCTCAGTGTACTTATTAAAGTATAACTTTGAGGTCTTTACAAAGTTCAAGGCATATAAGGCTAGGTAAAAAATTAGATAGACAGAAAATGCCATAACATAATGGTGTTTTGTAAAGGATAAATATATTCATAACTAAAAGGGCCAAGTTTTTAAAGATGAATACATGGCTCCCTAATTTTTTTAAAGTGAAAGTAGTGAGTATGGTGTGTTACCTCTTCAAAAGATCACTATAGACATCACTGAATGAGTGCAAAGGAAGTGTGGTAATGAAATAACATAATCTTTCAAATTTGAAGATATTTAGATGTCCTACATACATTTAAATTTTCAATGATGATAGATCTATGTTTGATTTAAAATAAAAGAAGTGTATTTTTATTAGCTACTCTAAAGGTTTAGGCCAAAAGTATATTTTAAACCTTAACATTTACATCATAATACAATTTCAATCATAACATTTTGAAATGTTCAATTTAAGCACTGCATTTACAAAATATTCAGAATAGACCCTAAGTAAAAGAAAAATCTAACAGAGTTAAACGTCTATTAGTTAAATGTCACGTTAATGATGACATAATATTATTTATTATTTTACTTAAAAATTGGGCCTCATTATAATGTGACAGAGCAGATCAACTATATAAAATTAAAAAATTATTTACATTAATTTATATTGATCCCTAATTAAGGAATTCACTAATTGGAAATAGTGGCGGTTGGGGAAGGATGTTTTGGGAATCTAGCGAGAGCGCAAAATATAAAAAGATGTTGTTGTTAGTGTGGATATACGTCTGGCACTCCAGCATATGGAATCCTTAATTTTACATTAAAGTTGGACCTAGGTTCAAGAATTAAAGAGGCGGTTGTAAGCAATTCAATAAGAGCAGGGGTAAATGAGACAAAAATGGAGACAGTTGAAGATGGGCACGTAGGGATGGAAATTTCTGCCTGGCTTGTTTTTAATCAAAGTTGGACAGGCCACGGGCAGGCTACGGGTTGACCATGGTCGGCCTGCCTGTTTGTCCAAAATGGCGTCGTTTTGTAATTTTTTAAATTAAAAAGTATAAACTAGTTGGGCTGGCCCGACCCACCCTTGGCTCGGTGGCCCACTGGCGAACCACAGGCTAGACAACCCACCGGTGGGCGTGCCCATCCGGCCTGCGGCCAGCCATGATTGAGGTCGGGCTGGGCCGGGTCGAGGGCAGCCCGAGCCCAATCCGGCCCATTAAATCCTTATAGGCATGTGGCTATTGATCCTTTGCATCAGGAATGGAGGAAAAGTTTGAGACCCAAGATAACTAACACTAGGCTGAGTGACTATGATTGGTCTAGCAAGTAGTATTAAAGCTTCAGTTAAAGGAGAGAGAGGTCAGAAAGGATTGACTTGGATTCCATTTCTCTCTATGGAATTTTCTTTCTGTCTGGAACTAAGTCTCTTCATTCCATTTTCGTTGTCCTTTTAATTGCTCTGTTGTGATTCTACTATATGTCAGTAGTGTTTTCTTCCTTGTAAGAAACAAAGCCATCAACAATAATACAAACACAGAAGTTGAGCCATTACTGTTCAATTAAAGTTCTTTTAAAATCTACATTCATTACAATTGGTGCTTTCATTACAATTCATGGCTAAAAATACTCCCTTAAAGGAACTCTCAGCTGATATTAAACAATTGCTAGACGTGATGGAAAAGCGAGATAAGGAGTATTCTATTCGGTTTGAAATGGTGAAGTCAGCCATTGATGAGTTACTTAAGCAAAATTCCAAACTATAGTCGAGCTTTGCTACAACCTCCACTTATCAACCATTCCAGGTAAGGAGTGTTAAGCTTGATTTTCCTAGGTTTAATGGATCAGATGTCCTTCAATGGATCTTTAAAGCTGAACAATTCTTCAACTATTACAATACGTCGGATGAACATCGTTTAACTATTGCTGCAATTCATCTCGACAAAGATGTTTTGTGGTATCAAATGTTAACTCGCACCAGTCCCTTTCATTCATGGGTTGTTTTTACACGTGCTCTTAAACTTGAATTTGGACCCTCTCCCTATGAATGTCCCAGAGCACAACTATTTAAACTGACACAGGCCACTACTGTACATGATTACTATGTGCAATTCACAACTCTTGCTAACAGGGTTCAGGGAATTACTCCAGAAGCAATGCTGGACTGCTTTATTGGTGGTCTTACCCCTGATATTCATTGCGATGTCATTGCTCAAGCTCCTACCACCTTAATTCGATCTGTGTCCCTAGCCAATCTATATGAAGAGAGGTAAGCTACTAAACTGAGATTTTATAATTCCAGTCCTTGACCTAAATCACAAACCACTCAAAATAGCCCACCAATTAACCAATCCATCAAATCAACCACTCTACCCCCACTCCTTCCCTCACTGAAATAGTATCTCAATACTAATAACCTGAAAACTACAAATGTAAAAAAAGACCCCAGCTGCAATGTAATTACGAAGGGAAAAAGGGTTGTGCTTCACTTGTGATGACAAGTTTTCACGCCAAACTGTAGTTGCCTAAACAAACAGTACCTTATTTTGCATATGGAAGAAGATGACTCGAGTGAATTACAATGTAGTGAACATGTTGATAATCAGGGGATCACCATTTGTCTTATAATGCTCTCAAATGATCCCTTGGGCTTGGCACCATGAAAGGCTCTATAAATGGAATGAAGGTTCAAATTTTATTAGATAGTGGCAATTCAAATAATTTCTTACAACCAAGGCTAGCACATTGTTTAAAATTACCTATTGAACCCATTCCCAACTTGCAAGTTTTGGTTGGAAATGGTAACTCCTCCAGTTGATGAACTCATGGATGAGTTGTATGGCGCTCAGTACTTTTTTAAATTGGACCTAAGGTCAGGGTACCATCAGATATTGGTGAAGGAAGAAGATAGGCATAAAATAGCCTTCAGAACTCATCAAGGTCTCTATGAATGGCTAGTAATGCCATTTGGACTCTCTAATGCTCCGGCCACATTTCAGAGTCTCATGAATGAGGTATTCCTGGGTCTTTTATGAAAATATGTTTTGGTTTTCTTCGATAACATTTTGGTATACAGTTCTTTTTGGTCGATACATCTGTAACATTTGAAAGTGGTATTGAAATTATTGCTACAACATAGGCTCTTTACAAGGCTACCAAAATGTTCCTTTGGGTTGCAATAGATAGATTATTTAGGTCACATTGTTTCTAGTCAAGGTATGGCAATAAATAAAGACAAAGTTAAGGTCAGTGTTGGATTGGCCTGTGCCTACTAATTTGAAACAGATGAGAGGATTCTTTGGCCTAACTAGGTACTATAGAAGATTCATTAAAGGTTATGCAACTATAACTGCTCCTTTAACCAATTTATTGAAGAAGGATAATTTTTCTTGGAATGATTCAACTGCAGTCGCATTTACAAACCTCAAATATGCTATTACAGAAACTCCAGTTCTCAGTCTCCCTGATTTTTCTTAGCCATTTATTCTTGAACCAGATGCTTCAAGTTTGGGAATTGGAGTAGTGTTGAGCCAACACCACCATCCAATTACATTCTTCTCAAAAAAGTTGACTCCTAGTATACAAAAGTAGTTAGCTTATGCTAGAGAATTTTATGCTATTACTGAGGCCATTGTCAAGTTTCGACACTACTTACTTGGCCAAAAGTTCATCATTCGAACTGATCAAAGAAGCTTAAGGAGTTTAACCGATCAGGCTATTCAAACCCCTGAACAGCAGAAGTGGTTGCATAAGCTGTTAGGATATAACTTCTCTTCTGAATACAAGCATAGGAAAGAAAACATAGCTGTTGACTCTCTATTAAGATCCTTCTTTATAGCCTGGTCTCAACCTCAGTTATCTATTTTCTCTAATCTCAGAGAAGCTATAGTAGCAGACCCTAAGTTGAAAGCCATTGTTGACATGTGCATTGCAAATCAACCCTAATCCTAACTATTCTGTTCATGATCAACTTCTCTTTTGGAAAGGTAGAGTAGTTATTCCTACTGCTAATGCGATTGTTCAGAAAATCTTGAATGAATTTCATAGTTCTCTTGTGGCAGGTCATGCTGGGTTTGCTAGAATCTTGGCTCAAATTTCTGCTCAGTTTTTTTGGCATGGTATGAATCGGGATATTAAAGAATATGTGCAAAATTATCTTATTTGTTAACAAGCCAAGACAAAAATAGTTCTTCCTTTAGGTTTACTTCAACCTTTACCTATTCCAGATCAAATTTGGGAGGATCTAGCCACGGATTTTATAACTAGACTTCCTTCATCAGGTGGTTACACAATCATACTTATGGTAATTGATAGGCTATCTAAGTATGCTCATTTCTCTCCCTTGAAGGCTGATTATTCAAGCAAGGGTGTGGCAGAGATCTTCATGAACTTTGTAATGAAATTGCGTGGTTTCCTTAAGACTATTGTTTCTGACAGAGACAAAGTCTTCACAAGTCAGTTTCGGCAAAATCTCTTTAGATTGAGTGGCACCTCTCTGAACATGTCTACTGCATACCATCCTCAGTCTGATGAATAATCCAAAGCCTTGAACAAATGCCTTGAAATGTAATTAAGATGCTTTACTTATGAAACTCCTAAGGAATGGCTTAAACTCTTACCTTAGGCTAAATATTGGTATAATATAGCCTATCATACTAGTCTTGGCATGAAACCATTTAAAGCTGTTTATGGTCTAAACCCTCCCATATTGGTGAAATATGTCCCTACTAGTAATGATCCAGTTTTAGTTCACAATCAACTATTGCAGAGAGATTATGTAATTGGTAAGTTGAAGTTGAATCTTCAAAAGGCTTAACAATATATGAAAAAGTATGCTAATCAAAAAAGAAGGTTTGAAGAATGGAAGGTTGGAGACATGGCGCTAGTGAATCTCCAACCTTATCGACAACATTCCATTGCTTTGAGGAAGAATCAGAAACTAAGTTTACGATATTTTAGTCCATTCCCAATTATAGAGAGAATTGGTCAACTTGCTTATAAGTTGTCGTTGCTAGTTATTGTAAAAATACACCCAGTCTTTCATGCATCCCAATTGAAATAGTTTAAAGGTGATCACGTTTAACCATATGTTCCATTACCAATTGCCACTGATGAATCCTACCCTATTATATAACCTACAACCATTTTGAAATCTAGAGTGGTTATTAAGGGCTTTCAATATGTTCAGTAGCATTTGATTCAATGGGAGGGCATGGATGCATCTCAGTCAACTTGGGAAGATCACAACGCATTGCAAAATGCTTACCCTGACTTCAACCTTGAGGACAAAGTTGTTCTTAATAGGGGAGGAATTGTAAGAAATTCAGTGAGAGCGTGGCTAAATGAGGCAGAAATGGAGACAGCTAGAGATGGGCATGTGGCTATTGATCCTTTGCATTAGGGAAGGAGTAAAAGTTTGAGACCCAAACACTAGGTTATGTGGTTATGATTGGTCTAGCAAGTAGTATTAAAGTTTTGGTTAGAGGAGAGAAAGGTAAGAAAGGATTGACTCGGATTTCATTTCTCTCTATGAAATTTTCTTTCTGTCTGGAACTAAGTCTCTTTATTCCATTTTCGTTGTCCTTGTAATTGCTCTGCTGTGATTTTGCTATATGTCAATAGTGTTTTCTTCCTTATAAGAAACAAAGCCATTAACGATAATTCAAATATAGAGTTGAGCCATCTGTTCGATTCAAGTTCTTTTAAAATCCAAAATCGTTACAATGGTACCATAAGAAAACATATTAAATCATTAGGGCCCAAGGCAACTTTACACCTAAGCCATGGTCTTGAATTTGAAAAGGTTTTTAGATGTTTGGGTTCACCTGATTTGGATTTTTGTGGCTATCTGGTGGCGTGCGTCATGGAGGAGAATTCCCACTAGGACTTATAGTGGGAGCTTCCAGATGTGGTGGAGAATGGTTTCTTGACAGTTGATTTGGGGTGGGAACCACTAGCCATCCCTCACTTTAAGACATTGCAAAGCAAATATTGATGGTTTTAATAAGTCTTTTTCTATTTAGACTAATATCATACAAGTCATCATAACACTAGGATGCCTCACACCTTCTATTCCTTGTGAATTTTCTTTGTTCAACCAAATGGATAAGCTAGAATGACATTAAGAAGCAGAAGCAATTCTAAAGTAGAAATCTTTATGAAGGGTGACTAAAGTCAAAGCTACAAACTATGTTTTTCCTTTTAGGTCAAACTCCATTACTTGTGCTTCTCCTATCCCTATAGCTTTTTCTCATCCTTGAATCGATAAAGCTTAACCTTCGCTTCAATTGTCAATGAACATTTATGGTATGATATCTTATATTGATTGTTTATTCTTTTTCATTAACATATAGAGAAAAAAATCTGAGATTCATATAAACCCCATAAAGTTTTCATCTAAATAATGGGGTAGTAGTAGAAATCCAGAGATTGATCCTAAGTATATATGAGGAAGGAGTAAGTTTTAGGAACTCAACTTAGTTGATACGTAGATATGAGAATGCATATGATTCTTACAACAAGGATAATTCCTTACTTTTATTGCAAAAGATTTGAATTCCTAGTTAGTGAATTCCTTAATTTAGTACTAACATAAATTAATGTAAATAAATTCTTATAATTTTATATCATGGGTCCTACTCTACCACATGGCAGAGGAGCTCACTTTTGGATTAGTAAATAATAAAAAATGTGACGTTAGTACTGACATGATATAAAACTCACAAATATTTAACTCTATTAAAATTTTCATCTATTTAGGGTCTATTCTGAACATTTTGTAAACGTTAAGGTTTAAATTAAAAGCTTCAAAATTTTAGGATTAAAGTTGTACTTTGATGTAAACGTTTAGATTCAAAATGTACTTTTGGCCTAAATGTTTAAAGGGATACAAGTGTTAGGACCCAACAATATAGACGGTAATAAGTAGGGATGTAACATTGATTAAGGAAATTATATGCAACGGATATGTTAGGATCAACATAAGGTGGTACAGATGGAACTAGATCAACTTGGAGCAGTCTTGGAAAAGGGCTAAAAATTCTTGTTTAAGAACGATGTCAAGAGAAGAGCATCAACATATTATAGTCACAGATAAAATAAGGCGTCCCATTAATCATGGGTATGGTAATGGGTCAGGCTTATCTCTGGCCAGGCTTAACTTAACTCTTATTACATGTAGCCCGAGCTTAACTTAAAGCCAAGCATGACTCAAACATATGGTTTGAGTATACTTAGATTGTTACCAAAATGATATTCTTTTCGTGGAGGTGATTAGGCTATATTAGGTTGGATTAGGCCAAAAATATCATTCCTAATTATGGCACCAAATAGATACAGTTGAAAAGACTCAGTATCTTTCACACTCATTATAAACAATAAGGATCTAACTATCTTTTAGGAGGTTATGAACAATTAGGAGAAAGATAGATGGATGAGAGCAATAATGGAGGAGGCGGATTCATTACACAAGAAAAAAAAACGTTTAAAACTTGATTAATAGTGAACAAATGCGTATAATGTTAAAGGATTGATTATAATGAAATATTTTCCCTGATGGTTCTCCATACTTCTATTAGGGACTTTGATGGCGTTTGTAGCTAGTTTAGAATGCATTTAGAATTGATGGATATAATGCAATTTTTTTTTGTGGTAACGTGAAGGAACAAGTTTACATAAAGTAATATTAACGATTTGGTTAACCTAGAAAGGAGTATCTAATATGTAGATTAAAATTTTCACTTTATTAGTTGAAGTAATCTCCATATAATGGTATAAAATATTTACCTCATATATGATTCGAATTGGCTATATGAGTTGCGAGTATAATTTTTGTGTATACATTAAGAGCCTTGATGATGGATAACTTATTTTTATATTATTACATATTGATGATATATTAATTATTGTAAAGAGTATGATTGAACTAAAGGCCTTGTTCGAAGAGAAATTAAGATGAAAGATTTTAGTACTAGTTGAAAAATACTAGAAATGGATATTTAAACGGATATGAGCTTTAGAAACTTTTGCTTATGTCATTCCAACTGCATTGTGAAGGTATTAGACAAATTTGAAATAAACAAGGTTAAACATGTGAAAATCGTAAATCTGACTACTTCATTGGCAAATCAAGTCAAACATTTCCCAAACTAGTGCCTCAAAATAAATGTAAAGGTTAATGATATGTCTTTAGGTTCCATAGGCTAGAATAGTTGGATATTTAATGTATGCAATTATTTGTAACAAGTTGAATTTAGGTCATTTATTAGTCAGTTTAGTAAGTACACATTGAAATATGAAAGATTTCATTAAAAAGCAACGAGTGGATGTTTAAGTACTTAAGAGTTGTATGAAATCATGAGAATGTTTTTAGCAATAAGTAAGGTGACCTTTTGGTTATAGAATATATAAATTTAGACTATACATGAGATTTAGATAATAGAAAGTCTTATAGTATGCTTTTACTCTTGTAAGAGGGCCTATTTGTTAGAAATTAACATTATAGTCTATGGTTATATTTTTTATAATTGAAGTAAAGTACATGGCAGTGATAGAGGCTACTAAGGAAGCATTATAACTTATAGCATAGTGAAGGAAGTGGGCATAAATTAAGGTGGGAGTTTGAATACACTATAATAGTCAAATTTTCATGCATTTGACAAAGAATTACATGTATCAAGAAAAGACTAAGCATATAGATGTGAGGCTTCATAAGATCATAGAATTGATTATATATAGAGAGATCTTGTTAGAGAAGTTTCACACTATTGATAATTTAGCTGACATGTTCACAAAGTCAATTATCAAGAAAATTTTCAAAATTGCTCGAACTTGATTAATGTCTTGAATTGTTAAAAGAGGCTAAAACATAACTTGTAAAGGTTATATTTATTAAGGTGGAGATTATTGTGTATGACTCATATATACAAGTACACAATCTTGAATTTTCAAAAAGAATGAGCACATCTTGGAAGTTTTTGGGTAAACATGACTATGTGTCAAAGGGTGTTCTACTCTGAAAAAAAGTGATGATATGGGCTAGAACAAGAGTATGCTAGCATGGTTAAGAAATTTTCAAAGAGGACACAATTTGGAACATAAGCGTGTTGGAGCTCTTATCCATATACATGGAGAAACAGTCAGATCCACGACTTAGGGCACTTGTGTGTCAATACCTGTGTCCATGTTTTAAAAAGAAATAGTGAGATACACAGCTTAGGACATGATGCTTATAATAGACATTCTTATACAAAAATACATTTTTAGTGGAATTCAAATTCTGAAAGGATTTTAAGACTTATTAGAATCATATTTAAATTAAGTTGAGTTTAGTAAGGCGATAAGTTGTATAAGATTGTATCGCTTAGAATTTATATAATTATATAAACCTAGTTTTTATATAAGAGATTTGTAATCTCCATCAAATTAATTTAATAGAGAATTAGTCACCTTTAACTCCCAAAAGCGTAAGTGCACCTAATTAACTAAACTTCATTAAAAATATTTTATATTTTTGTTATTTCTATTTATATGTCATTCTGCTTCTATATATTTTCTTAGTAGAAACAATATATTTAACTTTACTAATTATGTTAATCTTCTTATTTTCATTTAAAAATATCAAATGGTTAGAGAGATTTCATAAATTATCTTTTAAGTATTTGAAGATGTAACATTGAGTGGGAACTTAATAAAATAAAATTATATATCTATTATTTTAGAGATTTTTATTAATACATCAAAAAGTAATTTATGGTATATAAGGTATTAGTTTATGCCCGACAACTAATTGGTTAGTTGTAGTTTAATTGCATAATTATTTAAATACATTTTTTATCTTATACATATTTAGATGTATTTGATAAAGTCTATTAGGTAAATTTATATTGCAAATGAAATTATAAAAAGACCATAATTATGAGATTCATATTACATTATGAATTATCTCTAAATTGTTCTTGATCATTATTATGTTAAGATTGGACATTAATAAAATGTAAAAAACTAGCACATGTTAGGAAATAAGTAGTCAATCTTATATACTAAAGTATGAAGATACTTAAATAAATGAGTTGGAGCTTGCTAAAAAACAAGTTCGCAAATCTATTAGGAACATTACTTATATGCTTATGGAAATTCTCATTATAATGATTGTATAACTGACCATTTGATTTAAAATCTCTAAATCATCTCATATAAAGATTGTTATGTTTTGATACTACTTTGACCTATTCTAGTAAAGAGTGGATCAATCGGTAGTCACTGAATATAGCATAAACTATATAAAGATAGTTGACTGATTGTAATAGGATTCATCATCTTAAAGTGATTAAGTATAATGTTTCACTATTCTCGTTTACTATTGATTTGGGAAATCTTTGCCTAAGATGGAATGATAATTGAAAATAATTTTCAAATGTTACTAATTGAATCAATTACTAATGGTGGAGAACTAATAAAATTAGACTCAAATAGAGCAGACATTATTTCTATACTTTATGTCTAATTGGAACATTGCATGATAAAAATGATTGAATTATTTTAAAAAATTATACCCATAAAGGTTATTCAAAACCACTTTGACATTCATTTGGGTGATCATGATGTATTATTTGATGTCAACCTTTATCTATAGATATACATTATTTAATTAGAGAATTAAAGATAAATTAAAGAAGGTTAATATAGGTCACACGCAAAAAATGAGTTTAAAAGAGAAGGTGTTTTAATCAAATTAAACTTAATTATAAAGTTTGAGAAACTTGATTATAAAGTTTATGAGATATTTAATAAGTATCAATATGAGGTATTGGATTTTATTTGGGCACAATCAGTTTTTAATTAGAATTATTTATAATTTTAATTAAAGCTTGATTGAAAATAGAATTTTATTTTAATTAAATTACTAAAATGTCCAAAACTTATTATAAATATGCTTAAATTCCAAAGAAATTATTACTTTTTGCCTAACATTCTCTCCAATAGTTATGTAGTTCTCTCAACACATTCTGTAGATACCGTTTGAGGTCAGGCACTTGAGTGACTATGGTAATTAAGATGAGGCAATTTCAAAAATGGTTAAAAAAACGACAAGAAAAGAATTAAATTGTGAAATAAAGTATGAAGTATGATTCATGCTTTATTGTATTAAATATGTTAATCATTTTATAGAATTTAAGTGATTTTTACTTTTAGACATTATACAAAAACTTTTCATATTTATTGTGTTGCACGCGAATCAAATCTAGCTTTGATTTCCCAACATAAGGTTAATTTGATTTATCAAATTTATGATCCTATCTTGTTCCTCTACGAGATATTATATACACCTAAAGTTTTATTAACGAGATACCAAAAGGTAGAGTTTTCTCATCTTGTTCTCAGTACCAATTTACCAGTTCCCTATAAATAGGGGCATTAGCACACAAATTGAACAAGATAAGTTCTTCTCCGACAGAAATGGCAAAGAGCAGATCCTCAATCCAGCTATCTGACAATAGGCCTACCTCACAAGTGAAGCTGTTTGGTTTTCCCTTGACTAAACACGATGAAATCCTAACTAAAGCAGTAAACTTGGAAGACAACAGAAAATTCGAGTGCGATTTTTGTCGCAGGGCCTTTACTAATTCACAAGCTCTAGGAGGCCACCAAAATGCACACAAGAGAGAGCGCCAAAGAGCAAGACGTGCACTGTACCACGGTGATCAGCGGTTCATGGCAGCGGCGCCTGTACTAAGCTCGCATGAGGTGAAAGCAGCTCCTCCTTCACCTCCAAGAGGGTTTATCCACAATAGTGAAGCTGTTGCCAAACTTACGCCACAAGCAATTCGTTACCGATCAAGACCATTGTTGATAACCTCGTGCCCTTCTCGGCAAATCTGTATTCCACAACCATTAGACGTTCCAACCATCACATCTTTTGTTGGATTGCCTGTTAAGATTTTGTCCGAGCAAGATGTAGGTGTTGATCTCCGACTTAAACTTACTCCCTCTGGCTACGTTTAGCTGAACTGTCTTACGACAGTTTTGTTTGAAATATAACTCTGTTTTTTCTGTTGAACTCCATCCTGATCATAAATTTCATGGTGTTGAACCCTTTGTTGACGTCCAATTTGCATGCCTGATTCTATAATAACGGAGGTTTTTGAATCAGCTGATGTTTCATGTATATACTTACAAGACAACTGCGGGATATAGCAGGTGTTACAGGCGTTGCCTGATCAACGACGGACTAGATTTCCAGCTGGTATCCGCAAACATTTGTCATGAATCATGTTTTGTCCAAATCCAAGATTTATTTTCTGGTGGTTGTAGGGATAATCGAATACAAAGTTTGAGGGCAATAGAATAAACGAGGAACTTGAAAGGAAACAAATCCTTACGGGGGAAAGTTTTGAAATGCTGCATCTGTTTGTATCAAAATTGGGACGCAAGCCTCAAAATGGATTCCTAACTATTACTCAACAAAAAATTTCATACCCGTCGGACATGTTTGGTAAGCTGAAGAATCCTACATAAGTTGAGGGAGACAAGACACCTTTGATCGTGTTTTGTCCCTTTTTGTAAAGAACCATAAATCCGGAGGAACGTCAAGGCTGTTCACTGCCCAAAAGAACATAAACCTCGAGTTCCTTCCAGCTACGCGAATCTAGTTACTGAAAAGGCTCCTTTTTTTCCTCTAATTTATTCTGTTACTTTTTCTGAAATTTTCTTTTTTTAATACGTTTTCCTCGAGCACAGAGATCAAAACTTAAAAAGTCACTCACGCAATGCTTTAATCTTACACCCCCTGTTATTCGCTTCCTTCTATACCCTTTACTTCTATGAAACCAGAAGTTTCTTAAAGCGCGAAAGATTCTTTTACCGAAGATGGAGCGCTACGGGTCGGGTCAAAGGCCTTACGGAGTTGAGAGGAGACCTGAGATCGTGAGCGGGAGGAGCTTTGGTAATAACAACCAGATCTACGCGTCTCGGCCGGGGTCGCCGAATCTGGCGGCTGCAACTAGTGCTAATCGGCCGAGACAGAGCGCGTCAAAGCCCTGGGGTTTTAGCGATCCGGAGATGCAGAGAAAGAGGAGAGTTGCGAAATATAAGGTTTACGGTGTGGAAGGTAGGGTCAAGGCTTCTTTGAAGACTGGCATCCGTTGGATCAAGAATAAGTGCTCCCAGATCATTCATGGTTACTAAGATGTTGATTTTGACGGCTCTGATTGACTACAGCATAAGAAAATGGTACAATCTGGTAAAGTGACTATTGTTCTCATTTTTTTGTGGATTTGGGGATTTTGAATTGAGGTTAATCATCTAATCAGTAGTTGTGTATTCAACTGATTCTCAAACAGAACTTGGATCAACATTGTTGGTTTAGAATAGCTTTGTTGTTGGTCTTTTCAACTTCATTAGTTACAAGTAATTTCTTCCATTACAAGTATTTTAAGATAGTTCAATTTTCAGTACTGAATGTCTTCATTTCCAATTATGTACGAATACCTTTCAAATGTTACATGGTCTTCTTAATGATGTAGACAGAATTTATCAACTAACGATTGAGTCTAGTATAAAGCTTGATATTTTAACCTATAGGCTAGGCCTTGTTTATGGT
>JANZXR010000009.1:20304043-20315802 GCA_027575705.1 Erythroxylum echinodendron
TATAAAATTTTAAATATTAAACCTTTATTATATAATAATTAAAACATGACATAAAAGATAAAAAAATTTGATATCCATTTATAAGAAGTACGATTTACTCCAGATATTATCTTTATACATTCCAGAAGTTGTCATAATTATTGTCTACAATAAAAAATGTATTGCCCTTTTTCAAATAGAAATTTAAGTTTATAATACAAGATTTTAAAATTTTTCACATATTTGTCAAAATTAACACTATAATTAATACTTATACATATAAGGTTTTAGTGATTTGTAGATTTCTTTCGTTACATCTATAAATACATCTTTGAAATTGAAGGAAGTGTAAAAAAAAATTATGCTTCTATGTTTTATTTTTTATGCTTCTATGTAAATTTAGATTATTGTTATATTACTTTCTTATGTTAAATTATAAAAAATAAGCTTTACTTAATTTTGCAATATTAGTCTGAACTTTAAAAAATGGAGATAAGATATTGTAACTTTGAAAATTTTTATAAAAATAGTTTGTTGTCAACTCTACAATTAACGGTACTGATATGATATGCCACCTTAGCAAATCCATTAAATACGTGGTGATGGAGAGTAGTTGGCATAAGCCCTTACTTCTAACCATCGTTACAATCCTTTGTGAGGAATTAGAGGTCCAATGTCTAGGGCAAAACTAAGTGCATAAAGATAGTTTTGTAAGGATTAATCATTGAGATATAAGAAAAGGAGGTAGTTCAAGATGAATCAGAAGTATTAATAAGATTAATCACTTTTTACCATGATGATGAAGATGGAATATGCTTAATACACGAAGAATAAGGCTCGAAGAATTTCTAACAACATGGTCCACTTGTTTTGAGTTAAGTAAAGCCCAATTCACATAATTAATATGTATTTATGGGCTTTCATTCATTTTGTTTTATTATTCAACACGTTTTGTTTTTATTGATCTATAACTTAATTATTAAGTCTAGATCTTGTTAGTATTATTTTATAGTTGTTTTTTAGTTTCTTATTTAGGTTAGGACTTGTTATGGGGTTAATTTCTAATATGATCAAGATTCCTTAAATTTTTAATTTGATTAGGATTCTTTACCACATTAAGGATATGAATGGAAATAGGATTCTTAGAGTCTTATTAAAGTAGTATTAGTAATTAGTGTTTGAACCCTTATTGGACTTAATAGGATAGGTTCTAGTTTTCTTTTCCTTTTTGGATGTTAGTTCTTCAAGATTTTATGCCTATAAAAGATTATCTTATTGATTTAATTTATGCATCAACAATATAAAAACAAAATTGAGAGTTTTGTTCATTTTTCTTGAAAATTCCCTCTTGGTTATTTAATAAGAACTTAATATAATCTTATCAAGGCAATTTGTGACGATCAAAATCCTTAAAGCTTTTATTATCATTAGTGAGTTTGGTTACAATCAAGTTTACTTGCTTAATTTGAAGACAATCCTAGGGTCTAATTCCTTATGATTAAGTTTTTATGTAGTTTTTAGCCTAAGGTTTGTATTGTTTGGTATCATAGATTTGGCTCTTGAATTCAGGTTTTATCTATCCTTTTAGTGTTTGTTTTCTTTCTTCTTATTTATGATTACATCATTCATCATCTATTCAATTCTTTCTATCCTCTTTTAATTTTTACTTTGTGCGTTCTTCCTCAACCAAAGTTATTCCATTCTCTTTTATTATGTTTTTACGTTAGTTCACATTATATATTCATAAAACAAAAAAGGACAAATAAAGAATAGAAAAGAAAAAGAAAATTTCAAAATCAAAAGTGCGCATCAAAACCTAAATTCTAATCGTTTTCTAGTTTAAAAAGGATTCTTAGTTTTGTTTCGTTCTTATTTTCTTGTTGATTTTGTTAACCAATTATTAGTGTAGATTCTTCCTATTTACATTCTTATGGTTTTTGCTTCCTTTTTTATTCTTGTTAATCGTAATTTTCACTAACCAAAGTTATAAACCCCAGTATTGCTTGTTGTTTCGGTAGGAACATTAATAAAGTTCTTCTTAAAAGACTTATAGGGGGAAATTAAGTGGTAAAAGGTAAGAGTACTGAAAAAATTATAGAGAAAAGTCGAAATTGAGGGAAATACTAGTGATTAAGTGACCTAATATCGAGTGCAAATATGTAAAGGAGATGTAAGGAAAACCAATATTTATTAATAACATTTTCTTTATATATTTAAACATAAGTAGTGGTGAAGATAATGTAGAACTTGATCGCAAGTTGTTCATGAAGGCTATCCAAGACCAATTTAAGGTTTTAAACATAAGGTTGGATAGTTTTGAGTCCCCGTACATATCTAAATTCTTTAAGAAACACATGTTTGAGGATGAGGAGGAAGATTTCGATTATGATGAGAGTAGTTTTAGGAAGGGAAAAAAGTGATATTTTAAAAATGAAATAACAATTTAAGAAGTATTAAGATAAAAATCCCTACCTTTTAAGGAAAGAATGATACCAAACTATATTTGCGGTGGGAAATAAAGGTAAAACATATGTTTGATTGTCATAATTACTTTGAGGAAAAGAAGATTAAACTAGTAACGGTTGAGTTTACAGGTCATGCTATTATTTGGTGGGACTAGTTCGTGATTAACAGGCATAGGAATGGTGAGAGACTTATTTGATCATAGGAAGAGATAGTGGTGCATAAGAGGTTCATACTTAGCCATCATTATAGGGACTTGTCTGGGAAGTTACAAGAGGATTGTGAGGCAATTGTGGATAAAATCATTGATGGTTTGAATAAATAGATAGCTCAAGAAAAAGAGAATAAAATGAATGAAAAATAAATAGGCACTCATGAAAAAAAATAGTGATAATAAAAATGAGTATGTGTAGAAAAATGAAAAGAACATAATGGTATATAAAAAAATTTTAGAGTGTGGAGTGCAAAATAAAAAGAAAAGAAAGAGATTAAGTGCTTTTTCTAGTAATTGTGAGATTGAGAGTGTTATGTTAGTAAGGAAGCAATAAGTACTTTTGTACAAGGATGTTGATTTTTTAACTAACGATCTTAACACTTCTTTACCCAGTGCGGTTATGTCTTTGTTGTAGAAATTTGTAGGTCTATTTGCTAAGAAAATATCATATGGTTTACCTCCTTTAAGTGGTTAGGAAAGCACACTTGTTATTGATAGGTTTAGTAAGTTGACGCATCTCATTGCATATTTTAAAATAAATGATGTAATACCTATTATTGATTTGTTCTTTAAGGAAATAGTATGTTTGCATGGATTGCCTAGAACTATAGTAAGTAAAAGAGATGTTAGTTCTTAAGTCATTTTTTTGCATACTTTATGGAAGAAGTTAGGAACTAAACTCTTATTTTCTACTATTGCACATACTTAAGTAGGTGGATAAACTGAAGTAGTTAATAGGAAACTTACTAATTTGTTATGTTTTATAATTAAGAAAAATTAAAATGTTGAGAAAAATGTTTTTCATATTGAGTTTGCATATAATATGTCAGTTCATTCTACTACCTCTTATTCTCCTTTTGAAATTATATATAGATTTAATCCTTTAAGGTAAAATTGGATGGTACTACAAGGTAGATTTTATTAGGGATTTGTATATCAAGGCTCATGCCAACATATAGAGAAAGAACGAATAATGTGTAATGCAAGCCAATAAAAGGCATATAAAGGTTATTTTTTAACCTAGAAAATGAGTTTGGGTTCGTATGCTTAAGGAGATGTGTCCTCCTCAAAGGAAGTCTAGGTTTGCAACCTAAGGAGATGGATCTTATTTAGTGTCAAAGAAGATAAATGAAAACATCTACAAATTAGCTTTTCTAAGCAACTATGGTAATGTGAGTGCTACTTTTAATGTTATTGATTTATCTTTGTATAATATAGGTGATTTACCTTTTGAGGAGGGAGTGAAAGATGGGCTTCATACACTAGTACTAGTACTTATTTTCAACCAATTTTATGTTTTTTTACAAGGAATTAAAGGTCCAACGGTTAGGGCAAAGACTAAAAACATAAAGATAGCTTTATAAGAATTAATCATAAAGATGCAAGAAAAGGAGATTGTTCAAGATGAACTAGATGCATTGCCAAGATTAATCTCTTTTCTACACGTTAAAGATGGAATATATATTTAAAGAATAAGACTTGGAGAATGTGTAATAACTGGTCCGCTTATTTTAGGTTAAATAAAGCCTAATTCGCATAATTAAGATGTATCTGAGGGCTTTAGTTTGCTTTGTGTTGTTGTAATTGAGCTATAAATTACTTAATTATTAAGCTCAAACTGTGTTAGTATTATTTTATAGTTATTTTCTAATTTCCTATTTGAATTAGAACTTGTTATAAGGTTAATTTATAATCTAATCAAGATTCCTTAAATTTCTAATATGATTATGATTCCTTATGATATTAAGTATGTGAATTGAAATAGGACTCCTAGGGTCCTGGTTAAAATAGTATTAATAGTTAGAATTTAAATCTTTATTACACTTGATAAGTTATATTGCTTTGTTACTCTAGTTTTCCTTTCCTTTTAGGATTCTAGTTTTTCAAGATTTTACACCTATAAAAGGTTATATTATTACTGTAATTCATGCATCATTAATATATAAATAAAACTGAAAGTTTCTTCACTTTGTGAGAATTTTATCCTTATTCTTTAATAAGAACTTAATCTAATGCTATCAAGGTAACTTGCGGTGATCAAAATTCTTATAGCTTTGGTTCCAATCAGTGGATTTGGTTAGGGTCAAGTTTTTCTTTACTTGATTTGAAAATGATCCTAGGGTTCTAATTCCTTGTGGTTCGAGTTTTAGGTGGGTTTTAGCCTAAAGTTCGTATGTCATGGCTTTCATGTGACTTATTAGTGTTAGATAAGATTATATGAGAATGATTCTCAAGATAAGTAGTCTGAGTAAGATAAAATTTGAAAGGTTCAAATCTCATGACATTACATCAAATTTAAAACCAATGCCTTTATTAATACATGTGATGTATAGTTGAAAGGCTAGAAGACATTGAAAAATTCACTTTCATGGTGAATTAAAATATTTTATTTTAGGTAATTATGAATTTATCATGTCTATAAGAAGGTTAGTGAGAGTATAGTTGTCCTCTTTAGTGAGAGTAAGTAGAGACATATTGCTCATAGAGAACAACAATTCTAATTTTTAATTGTTGAAAATATAATTTTACAAGAACAACCCTTGTTGGATATTAAAAGGTAACAACTTGATTATGGAATTAGATCTATAAAGATAAATTGGAACTTTTTTATCTATTCAATTCCAAATGCATAGATAATGTACTAAAGATTTTTAGTATTTGAGATATCTAATACTTGTGAAGTATTAAAGATATACATTACTCTATGTATGACTTAATATTTGAGTTTAAGGTTATATGAATATTAGCTTTAAAAGTAAAAATCCTAACTAAGGTCTATTTTACTTAAAACAATATCAATTTAAGATTGGAAAGGTTCCAGTGTAGTAATGGTTGTTAACTAATCCATAATACATTTTTTCATTTAGTGGAAATGATTAATTGCGCCAATAATTCTTTAATGAACTTGATATAATTCATTGCAATGTTCAAGACATTAATATACTATGGAACATTAAAGCCATTGGGCATGTAAAAGTAGTTAAGGTCTTATCAAAGATCTAAGGACGTAATTAGGTAATTTTTTTAATTATGATGATAATTAAGAAGAAATTTGTAAGATTTAAGCAAATTTTTACTATAGAAAATCTTATAGAATTCTCTCATTAATCCACTATCCCAGCAATGACATGATCGTCATGTGGTGATATGGTGTGATACTTAAACGATTGGCTTTGTACAAGTTAGAGATTGTTGGTTTATACCCTAAAGTTAATCAGTTGGTTTTAGTTTATAAATCAACAGATCAAACACAATGATGAAAGATATATCAATTTAAAGACGCCCGATTCCTAGTTCATAATATTCTTCAAAATAGTTTATATTGCTTTATCCAAACCTTGCCACTTAACTCCTATGATTTATCCCAGTTTTTTTATCTCCTACACTACTTGCCATTTTTCTACTCTAATAGAAGGCTCAATCCCTAATTTTAATGAACTTAAGACTACAAATTTCAAAGAATTTCATGAGGTAAACATCCAAACCTAAAAAAATTAGGGGATGTAATATGCTAAATGATGATGAAGTGGGTGTGAAAGACTTACTTATAGACTCAATCCAGATTTTGGTGCTTAAGTTTAATCATAGTAGGTTTATAACATTTTGAAAGGAGCTTGAGACAGTGAACATTCACTCCATTTTTTCTCGTTGGTCAAGAATTCTAGATTGTTTAAGCATAAGTATGAGACCCATTTTAAAATGATTCAGATTGTGGGTAAAGTTTTCAAGCTCAATCGTACTCGTTGCATTTTATTAGATTTTCATGAGAAGGGTGTTCCATAGGATGAGGATATGTTTATGGAGTTGATTAAGGATTCTAGTAAGCAGGGATAGTTCAAGAGGTTTTTAAGATTTTTGACAAAAAGAAGGAAGTTAGATTAGAGAGGATTGTTATGCCTAAAAAGAACCTGGGGATGTTATAGAGGTTTAGTAGAGAAGAAAAGTTTTTAATTTTTAATATTTAATCTAATATGACATTAATAAGCCATGTAATAACTACGTGTCCAATCAGTTTATTGACATAGCATGTGATATTCACACCGATAATTATGGGGTTAACGACAGGCTATTTCTTGTAAAAAATAAAATCTAGAATATTTTATCGTCATTTTGAAGTTCATATTAATATTATAAAATTAAGTAAAGTTTGAAATATTTTTATGATTTGCCCTATTTATCACATTTCTTATTAAATAATTATTAAAACTTTTATGTTTTCATTAGTTACATATTGTTAAAAAGTAATTGAATTGATTTAGTTTCTTTATATTTTTTTTAGAAAGGTGTTAGGAGAGAAGTTAATAGAAAGTTACATATTAAAAAACACTTTTTAATAATTAAATATTTAATACTTAAAAATAATAATAAATTACATAATAGTCACATTAGCATCTACTGGCCATAATTGCATAGTTGGCATGTCACATTTCTTAGGTTAACAATATTGTAACAGAGTAATATAAACCTAATAAAGTTAATTTTGAGAGTGCAAATATTACCATTCTGCAAACATTAAAGTGTAACCAAACAGTTAAGGCTACCTTAGATCTTATACAAAACGTTCCGAGCCAAGTCACATCTTTTGTCTTAAAATATTGATGAAATAACATAGTTTTATAACAGGCATGTCATCTTCAATATGGTCATAATTGCACAATTGTTATGCCACAAATCATAGGTTGATTGTGCCAAGATAGAAATTTGATGGAAACCTAATATAGTTAGATTCGAGGATCTAAATTGTGTTATTTTGTAAAAGTTAGGACACAAATTATTATTAGAGATAATAATAGGAGTTATATTAGAATTTATAGATGACATTACGGGGCGAGTTATACCTTTTGTCTAATTAGAATGATATAAATCTTAAAAGTACAGTCTGAGTCGTGAATTAATAGTTTTAAAAGTCTTTTAATTTAAGAGGTTGAAGGTTTGAGCCACTGCAAGAAAAGTTACAAATCACTTCAATTTTAAGGATGGTTGGTGTTACAAAGACCTTGCAAAAAACCCTAAGTTCACACTCAAAATAAGTCAAAGTCAAAGTACGGTATTTGAACTCTCGTAATTCAACTTAACTTTGCCAAATCCTAATTGTTTAAGGTGTTCCCTACAGAGGCAAAGAAAGCCCACGAAATTCACTAAGCCAACACTATAGAATGGACAGTAATAAGAAGAGATAGATGCACAAAGTTTTACAGTAAAATTATTAACCTTTATATTACTCACAGTTGACACAAACGGTACAAAAGCTCCAACTTTCTGTAATAAAAGAAGCCTTTACTCAAATGAGCTATTTATAGGCTTTTAGAGACTTGTTGGGCAAGAATACAAGAAAGTGGGTGCAAGGCAGGTTTTGCGTCTCATATCGTATCGACTAGGGAATGGTACGAGATAGGGGTCGTATGTACCGGTTTAAATAATGGTCCGTACCAACCTATTTCGTATAGTATCAGCTGGTACGGATAGACTGGTCGGTACTAGGAATTTTTAAAACTTTAGGGGTATATCTGCAAAAAAATAAAATTTTTAACCCTAAATCCCTAAAATGCACGCATTCTTCTTCTCTTCTCTAACCTATGTCTCATTCTCATCCTGTCTCCTCACTCACACTCACTCACGCTGCAGCTCTCTTCTTCTGCTCTTCACCGTCATCGTCGTTGCCGACCCAACGACCTTCACACCGATGCCCGTCGTGCTGCTGTTGTCCTCCTCCTATTATCCCACTCCCACACTGCCACACCCGACTCGACTTTTTTCTCTCAACTCTCACTATCTCTCTCGACCTACCAACCATCGACGCCCACCACCACCTACCAGCCACCACCACCAAGCATCGACACACACCCAGGCCACCCACCACCTGCTGCCACTACCACTGACCCCCCATATCGCTTCTCCTAATATTTTATTTCTGTCTCACACATCGAAGCCTATCACCTGTCAAGACCACCGATGCCATCAGAGACTACCACCGACACCTCAGCAGCCTCAGCCACTCTCAGATCTCCTCTCCTCTTCCATGTCAGATCTACCCGATGCCCCCAACCCTTAAAATTGTTGTTAAATTTCTGAAATGATTAGGTGTGTGTTATTACTTAATATTTTTTTGTTAATTGTCCTGAATGAAATTGTTGATGTATTTGTTAATTATGAATGAAAATGTTGGTGTTTTTGTGAATTGGGAATCACATATGTTAATTTGTTATTGTGTTGTTGTGGACAACCGACTGTGGATGTGGACTATGGTGGAGTGTAATTGTGGAAGTGCGAAAGTGAAAATTATAAATTGGTTTATTGAAGTTGTCAATAGAGATATAGATACAAAATGTTGATGTGGAATGAAACTATGAAAGTGTGGAAGGAACTGGTCTGGAGTGGACTGTGATTCTATGAATGTGGAATGAAACTTAGAAGTGTGTTGAATTGATTGAACTATTGATTGTTATCAGTTTTGTTAATACTTAATTTAATAGACATATAGATACAAAATCATATTTTATAAATCAAAATATTATAAAGTTAAGTGTTTGATTACCGTACCAATTTCCTTTGGAATTAATCTATACTTAATTATAAATGAAATAAATTTATTATTTTTTACAAATATATCATATAATTCATTTGACAAAAGTTGAACTTTTACCAATTATAAATGAGGTTTATCTAATTCAACTAACTTGACTACATCATTTAAGCATGGCTTGTATGTGTTAGATTCTACATCAATTTGTATAAAAAAAACTTAAAAGCAATGTATACAAATATATAAGGTGTGTTACTTTACAAAAAAGGGGGTTATATAATATAGCTACCTTAATTTAATAATTAATTATGTGATTCAAGGTATTTATGGTAATTCTAGTTCCAAATTATATTCCATTGAAGTGTGAAACCAGAAAATGTTGAAGGTGGAAATTGTTTTATCTTATGTATGTTTTGTGATTGTTGTTTATGGAAATTATTTTATGTATGTCTTATATTTTATGAAGTTTGAAACTTTAAATTGCAATTATTCGAAATTGTTAGAAATGGAATTGTTGAAAATTGTTAGAAGTAGAAATTGTTTATGTATGTTTTGTAATGGTTAAATTGAAATTGTTGGAAAATGTTAGAAAAGAAATTGTTGGAAATTGTTGGAAATGTAAATTGTTTATGTGTGTATAATGTAATCATACAATATAAGATGGATATGCATATTGTGTAATGAAATTATGTGTTATTTATTTTGATATATTTATTCATTTATTTTTCAAATAAATGGAAGAAAGTTCAAGAACTCCTGATCAACCCACTTTAGGAAGATACAATGATCTAGCTTGGGCTCATGCTGTATTGGTTCCCGATATAAGGAACTATACTATTTGCTTATTTTGTAACAAGCATTTAAAAGGTAGAGGAATCACCCAATTAAAGAAACATTTAGTTGGGGTTAAAGGAAATGTGGAACGCTATAAAAAAGTAAGCCATGTTGTGAAGTGGTAGATGAAAACATTGCTTGATGAATATCAATATGGGAGAGATAGAAGGGAAAGGTTGAATTTTGAAATTGGTAGTGGAAGTTCGTTTTCTAGTTTCTGAGGTGATTATGGAAATGTTGAAGGTGATAGTGATAGTAGTACTATTAGTGTTCCATCTCAGGCGCAAAAAGAAGTACCTAAACCTGATGTGAGGAAGAGAAGAAGACAGATGACTAGTTTCTTTACAATACGAACAACTCCTGGAGCCCAACCTTCAATTCGTAGTGCAATCCAATCAAGAGATGCGGCTCACAATGTTGATATGACAGTAGCTAGATGGTGGTATGATACAGGTTCATCATTTAACGCTTTTTAGTTTTATTATTATCAACATATGATAGATGCAATAGCCTTCTATGGTTCGGGATACAAAGGTCCTTCGATTAATGACTTAAGAGTTAAATTTTTAAGTTGTTCTGTTTTTGAAATTAGAAGTTATTTGGCTGAAAGAAGAGTGAATTGGGGTACTTATGGATGTTTAATCATGTGTGATGGTTGGACAAATATGAAACAAGAGCTTATTATATATTTTTTTGCTTTATTCTACAAACGACTCTATGTTTTTTAAATCTATTGATGTATTTGGCCTTATTAGAAATACTGAGACTTTGTTTGCGATATTTGATGAAATTATGAATGAAGTAGGGCCAGAAAATATTGTTCAGTTAATTACGGACAATGATTCTGCTTATAAAGCGGCAGGAAAAAGATTGCAAAGTATATATAATTCATTTTTTTAGACTCCTTGTATTGTACATTGTATTGACCTAATGTTGGAAAATATAGGGGATCCTAGGTATTTTCCTGTTATTGATGAGACTATGCAGAAAGCTAAAAAGGTGACAAAGTTCATTTATAATCGTGCATAGGTATTGAATTTGATGAGAAAGGAATTTGCCAATGGTAGAAATTTGTGTCTTCCTGCTGTGACAAAATTTGCAATAAATTTCTTATAACTTCAGTCTTTTGTTTTGATGAAGAAAGAGTTAAAAAAATGTTTACAAGTAATAAGTGGATTACATCTCAGTATGCTAGGTCTAATGCTGGAGTAGAGGTTTGTAATATTATACTGGAAGATAGAGAATTTTGGTCTCAATGTCAATTTGTTATCCAAGTTTGTGAGCCTTTGATGAGGGTGCTTCACTTGGCTGATAGTGCAGAAAAGACAACAATGGGTTATATTTTTGATGCCATAGAAAGAGCGACTGAAGTAATCAAGGCCAATCTAAAATATAGGCCTTTTTTATACACTCCATATCTTTCAATCATTAATGAGAGAAGGGAAAGACAACTTTCTTCTCCTTTATTTATAGTTGGGACATTTTTGAATCCTAGTGTGTATTTTAGATTGGATCTTACAAAGCAAGTTGAAGTTAATAGAGGAATGCTTTTAACAATTATAACAATTGTTAGCATTGACGCGATGCAAGATATTTTAAGCTCACAAATGGAGCTTTACAAGTTGTCTTATGAGGATTTTAGAATGCTGATTGCTATTCGACGAAGGGAAAAACTTTCTCCAGGTATTAGTTATTTCCTTTTTCTTATTTGTTGAAAATTAATTATCACTTTATTTTGTTTAAAAC
>JANZXR010000009.1:20331779-20351783 GCA_027575705.1 Erythroxylum echinodendron
CTAAAAATTAGAAAATCACTATGAACCTCTCCGACTCAATTTATCACTCACAAAGCCTATTTTCAAGAAGTCACACTCATTCACACTTATACCGGGAAAATTGTCATGAATGCATGTACAGATATTTTCATGTGCACATATCACTAATCACTATTCACAAATGCATGAGCATGAGATGTGTTTTCCTAATTTCTCTGATTTACCTCACTTGGACCTGTTTCTCTGGTCCGACCCGTTCTACGGAACCGGGATGTTACATGTTTGCACCAATAACCTATATAAATAAAATCTAACAAAATCATCAATTATTACAACTAAGATAAATTTATAAAAAATTGAATGGTTATATACCTATAAAGACACCTTAGTGAAGGCCTAATAAACATTATGGAAGTAACAATGTGAGTTTGATATATGAAACAAAGCACGTTAAGTAATGGAAGGTTGGCAATCAAATAAGGTTTTTACATTTTTTGGAGTTATGGCCAGAATTGTCACATTTCTTACATTTTGATACATGTCCCATCTGAGATAATTTATTTGGATTTTTAACTTTTTAAGCTTATTTGGACCTTTTCTTTTAGCTATTTTTGGTCTCCCTATTATAATTCTTTTAGGTGGTGGGTGTATCACCTCTGCATTAATCATAAACCAAAAAATTGCACCCCTAATAGTAATAAGATGTAACATATGCTCTTATAAATTAAGGAATTAAGCCTTCTTGTAGCAACCATCTATAAATGTCTTAACACTTTGTTTGGAATGGTGAATAGTACTTATCACATTATTTTTAAAGGTATCCGTATAAATTCCGTAACCGATAACTACATGATTGGAGTCAAGTAATCTTTATAGTATGTTTGTCATTACTCTTTGACAATTCATATGCCCCATTTCCATTCCAGACTATTCCCCATCGCATTGAATCTTTTTTTCTCCAATTTCTTTATAATGGTCAATGAAACATCTAGCTTCCAAGTATCTAGCTTTTCAAAAAAAAAAACATTTAGCTTCCAAGCATATAAAAAAATCTCTCATATATGCATGTCTTTTTAGCACCATAGTTCTAGTTGCTTTAAGCATACTAATAATTTGCCTATCTCTTATTGGTAAGATCCATTGACTAAGGTTTTGCTCATATTGTTGTTAACAACTGGGCATTTCAATTTAAAAGACCGGTAGCATGTCACCTACCTCTCTTTAAGATATTCAAGAAATGTTAAAGCACATCCAAGTTTTATTTGATTTAGTCTTTTTAGCTACTTGTTGAAATCTTCTACGTATGTTTGCCATGCATAATTTCAAAACTGCTTTTGCAAATATTTTCCCTATTAGTTCATATGCGAATTGTATAATGTGTCTAGCTCACATTCAGTGAGTGGCATTTAGTAAATGTCTCTTCTATAACTCTAACCAGTCCCTAAAATAATAGAAAATTTTAGTTAAAATAAAAGAAATTGTATTCTAATTAATTATAAATATATGAAGCATAAGATACTTTTTGCGTATCAAATATGATTATAAGTCCTTCACTATTATCCAATTCCAAGTTACAAGCCAATATATTTATAAATAATCTTCATGAATTAGTGTTTATACCTTCACAATAACCCAATTCAATGAATACATCCCTCTATTACCATCCCTTCCTATTGCACTTAATAACTAACTTTGAAATTCTATCTTCGAAATCAACCGTCAATACCAAAATTTGGATTCAAATGCCTCCATCCTCTTTTTATGACATCAAAGCAAATGTATAACCTTTTGACCCAAAAAAAACCTGTAACAAAAAAGTATGTTTGTTCTTTGCCTATTATAACTCTACTGTTGAACCAGCATTACCAATCTAAAATTTATATGCATATATTTGTTGCAAGGAATATTCATTCATAAAAACAATTGCCCTCTATTTTCTTAGTCTCCTTTTCACTACTTTATACTTGCTTAACAGATATATTAAGTTTCTCTCTACACTCTTCTACAATCTTTGTCGTTAAGATACTAGACTTATTAAGAATTCTATCCCTAAAATGCCTCATAAGGAACTTAGTTGAAACAAATTTAGATTTGTTGCTAGTGAATCAAATATGATGAGGATTATATATCTTCACTTTAAAATATTGTTTGTTCTTTTCATAACCAACATACAACTCCCATGGGCATCTTTCAACACACCCAACTATAAGCCTATGGCTTTCACTCTTCTTAAACCTAACATTGTATCATATTTATACTATATAATCTATAACAACATCTTTAAATTCTTTTTCATTTCCAAACTCCAACTCCAATCTCTAATATGGTGCCACATTAGTTAAATTATGCCTAATATTTGTACTTGGTCTTCATAATGGTTCTTCAGGTTTTTCACCACTTCGATGTTCATCACTACTAATAAAACTACCAAAATTAGCTGAATTAATTTCAATTGATTGGTGGTCATCAAGTCGAAGCCATCAAAATAATTTTGATTCTCTAAACTTTTTGTAGTAGTGATAGAACCAGGTTAAATCCTTAGAGAACTAAACACTATTATCTTAATTTCAAGTAATAAAATTAATGGGGTTTTTGGATTAATTAAAATTAGTAAGAAATCAAATTAAATCAACTGAATATAAAAGTGAGAAACTCAAGATTACCAAACTCCAATTCAAGAAAAAGATCTCATCTAATTGTAACATTGATCATTGGTCTAAAAAGAATATTTTCATGATATAAGCAGTTAGTCCGAAACATATTAGGATAGTCGTAATAAGTCTCATATTTTCCTAAATTAATTGGTTCAACCCAACTTCTTATCATCCATTGACTAGGTATGATAACATTCCATATCAAATAAATGATAGCAATAAGTTTAGTGAACAAGACTAACCTTAAATTAAATAATCGATATAGCTGCAATTATTCAAATTAGTTTTCTTGTTTATCATAAGTTAAATATGCAATTTCATAAGTAACCTATTTACTACTTGTACAAATCCTTTATGACAATTATAAATCACTAAATTCCTGGATAGTGATAGACTAATTAATATTAAATTAAATTGTCATATTAACTAATATTAATCATTCATGAAATATGAGAACTCAAAACAAGAAATCCTTGAATTAAAACATGAATAAAAGGTAAGAACACAAAACCTCACAAGGTTACAACCAGAATGTCAAATTCCCTTGAATCAGAACGATTGAGTTTAGCCACATATGGCTTTTGCTCCAATAACAAAAATAGAAGAAAAATTAAGAATTGCGAAAAAGTAAAATGAGAGAACCCTTTTCTGTTGTGAGGAATGTCCTCTTTATAAGGTTTTCTGATCTATTCCTAATCTAATTCTAACTTGTAAAGATTTCTATCTAAAACAAATTCAAATTCCTACATGATAAGGAAAAAAGGAAGTTTCCTAGTTATACTCCAGCTCCTTATCCATCGTAGCAATCTCTTTACTTTATCCAAAATTCGTGATTATCATCAATAAAGTACCGATTTGATGGAATCTCTATTTTTCATCTCCTAAAACAAAAAATATCAATTTTTACATTTAAGCACCAAAATAAATCTAAAACAAAGGAGATAATATCAAATAATATAGCAAGATAACATCTTATCATGTTCCCCCACACCCCACTCATGCTTATCTCAAGCATATATCAATTCAATACATTAATCTTCTTCAAAAAAACCTCTCATCTCCTTTCGTGTCATCCAAAAATATCCAAAAGCTAATTCACATTTAAAGGGTTAAGATAAAATAACAATCAAGAGAATAAGCACTCATATGATAAATTGTTAAAACATACGATCTCATCGGTTCCATCAAAATCAAATGAACAAGATTTGACACCCTCACAAGGATTGCACTTTATAAGCTCAAAGTGTTTAAGGTTAATTAATCTCTCAAATCAAAAAATAGGAAGTTATTTCCATAAACTTGCTCAAGAATCATATCTCCACTACTGAACAAAATGAACTTAATGCACAAATCAAAGGGACTTTATAAGGGTTGTAACATGGCTTAGGTAAGGTGAAAAAAAGACACTTTTGGCTAAATAAATTAAAGGGAATCGTACAAACTTATCTACCTAAGTTTCAACTTAAGTCAAAAATTCACTAGATTCAAATAGCATCTCTTTTGATCACTTTTTCCTTTCTTTTCTTTCTTTTTTTGTTTCTTTTGGTTTTTTATTTATTTTTTTGGTTTCTCTCTTTCTCTCTCTCTTTTTGAAAAAATATAAAGAGGATTTTTTGTTACTTCTCCTCCATTCTATAAAAAATCAAAACAATGCAACTTGAATCATCTAAATTATTTTTTACAGAAATAGTCAAAATCCTATGCAAATGAGTTGATACAATTCCTTCAATTTAGGGATTCATAATCATTAAGGATATCAACAACAAAAAGGGTAAATTGGCTTGTAACAAGTTTATTGTGCAATAAAAAAAGGATAAGGCTCAAATTGGTTTTCTAAGAATAAAAAGTAAGGTAGGCTTGTATAGGTCAAAAATGGTTATCCTAAATGCCCTCATCATCTTTATTCACAAATTAATCAAAAATGTGGTCTCAACACGTATTCAAAAGCAAATTTTAGCATAAACAAACTATGTTTAATAATATACATCAAAAAGATATATATGAGCATATATGTAATGAACGCTCTTAGGCTCAAAGCTCATATAGGTGTCAAAAATGCATCAAATTTTACACACTTTCATTTAATAAAATCAATGGGATGCTTGAAATAATTTAATGAAAACGCTAATCATGCTTGTCTCTCTCATGCATTAGATTTCATAACAACAATTAGAAAATTATGAAGTTATCATGAGAAATAATTAATTTATGAATCAACATATCATGAGTCCAAACACAAATCATAACTTTCATCATAATATAAACATTTGCTTCCTCACACCTAAATCATACATTTTTCATAATGTATGCATAAGATACCCACAACTCATCAAGAATAATCAAAGAAAATAAAGAATAGAGGACTCCTTTAAGGTGTGAGATGTACTATAGAGGTGCGACTGTTGTTAGACTTCTTGCTTAGGTTTGTGGTGTGGGTGAGAAGTTATTAACCGTGCAGGTTGGTGGAGAGCTGTGCAAGGTGGGCGACTACGTGATGTTCTTCTTAATGGTTTGCCAAAGGAGAAACAAACATATTAGGGTTATAAGGTTCCTTTTCTAAAAAATAATAAATAAAAATAAAAATAAAAATTGTTAAAAAACATTTAAGTAAAGAAAGAAATTGAATAATTAAATGAGAGATTAAAAAATTAAAGTTTTTTTCAGAACACTAAATCACATAAGGTGAGATTTTGTCTTATGAGGTTTAGTAATTTGTAATTCTAGAACAGTAAATTGCATAAGACGAGATCTTGCCTTGTGAGATTTAGTAGTATGGAAATTTGAGGTCTTCACTCCAGAATACTAAATTACATAAGGCGAGATCTCACCTTATGAGATTAGCAATCTCGAATTTTAAGGTCTTCACTCCAAAAAGCTAAATTACATAAGGCAAGATCTCGCCATATGAGATTTAGTAGTCTCAAATTTTAAGACCCCTTTTTCCCTTAAATAAATAAATTAATGTTCCAAAAAAAACAGATGCAAACTATATATAAGTAAAACAAAATTAATAACAACTATCATATTTCAAGTTGCCTCCCGAAAAGCATAGTTATTTAATGTCTTTATGCTCGACGTGGCTTTTTCCTCTCCAACTTTTACGTAATTACAGTTTTATACTCCTTAAGTACTGTTACTAGCCCTTCCTCTTTCTCTTTAGTCACCTTTTTAAAATGATTATAGGTAATAACTTTCTATCACCTAAATTGACATACTTTAAGCGATCAGGTAACAACTTCAATTGTATCTTTGCAGCCTGCAAAATAAAAGGTAAGATTTTCTTATGAGTTATAATAAGTTCAGCATTCCAAGTT
Source organism: Erythroxylum echinodendron (assembly GCA_027575705.1). Taxonomy (NCBI): domain Eukaryota; kingdom Viridiplantae; phylum Streptophyta; class Magnoliopsida; order Malpighiales; family Erythroxylaceae; genus Erythroxylum; species Erythroxylum echinodendron. Next base: position 20,337,727 of record JANZXR010000009.1, read on the forward strand.
TTCGAATCTATTTGTTTATTGATAACGATTTTGTAACTTCACAAATTTCATTAATTTGCTCATTCACTTTTGATTTGTCTTTAAACTCTAACTCATCTTCAATATTTTCTTCATTAAACATATCTTGCATAAATGAATCCATAAGATCCATATGATAGACAGATTGAAGATCATTAGGGCATTTTATTGCTTCGAAAATATTGAACTTTAATATCTCTCCATCAAACTCTACAAAAAGAGTACCCTTATCAACATCAATTTTTATCTTAGCCATCTTCATAAACAGCCTACCCAACAGAATCGAAGCTAAATGTTCCACACTATCTCCATCTATTTTCAAGATGTAAAAATTCACTGAAAATATCAAACCATTAACTTAGACTAAAACATCCTCAATAACTACAATAGGACACATATACGAACGATCAGGTAGTTGGATAATCACATTAGTTTCTTGCAAAGAATTCATATTTAAAGCTCGATAAATTGAGTGTGGCATGACATTAATAGATGCACCTAGGTCTAACATGGCATACTCATTTTTTATTACCAATAACATATGAAAGTGTAAATATACTTGGATCTTTGCATTTTTCGGTAATCCCTATTTATCACAGCTGATACATTCTTACTCAAAATTATTCTCTTCTTGTCCTTTAGCTTCATTTTATTTGTGCACAACTCTTTTAAGAATTTTGCATAGTTTATAACTTGCTTGATGGCTTCTAGAAGTGGTATATTGATTTTCACCTTTTTGAAAGTTTATAAGATCTCTTTCATATTCACATCTTTTGGTTTAGCCAACCTACTAAGAAAAAGAGGTAAACGTGCATTAATTGATATTGATGAAGATGAATCATTTTTTACCATTTTTTATTCTTGAGTTGGAAGTTCTTCCATCTTTTGTCCATCATCGTTCTTTTCTTCCTCCATTGGTAAAGAAGTTCCAGATTGAATTTTCTTACCATTTCCCAAAGTCATTACACTCACATTCTCCTTAGGATTCACCATCGTTTGGGAAGGTAATTTTCCTGATACTTGTGCTTCCAATTTACTTACCAAGGTGGCTATTGGAGTGATTTGATTTTCTTAATTTTGAAGGCTTTCCCTTGTTTCCTATTGAAATTATTGAGTATTATTAATAAGTGCCTTAACAATTTCATATAAAGACATATCTGAATTTGAAGATTGAGGTAAAGCATATATAGGGGCTTGAGGTTGTTTAAAATTGTGAGATTGATATCGTTGTTGCCCTTCTTGATTTCCAAAGCTCAAGTTTGGATAATCCCTCCATCCTAGATTGTAATGATTAGAATATCGGTCATACTCTTGATGAGGTTAGCTACGAAATCCTCTTATTGTGTCAGCTTCTTGAAGAGAGTCTTGTTGCAATATAGGGCACATATCCGTAGGATGTCCAAAATAGTCCACACACTCTTGCCAATTGCAATTGACCTACAACTAATTAACGAACTAGAGCGGCTAAATCAAAAATCTTATCCTCAAGGTGCATGTTACTGACAATGCGTGTCGAGTGCACTACAAAATTTACGACTTTGCATATTAAAATTTGTAGTTATAGTGAGTCAGGATCGAATCCACAGGGAATGTTCAGTTATTTTTCGGAAAAAAATAATTGATGCAAGGAAAAAATAAGGGGGTTTTGAATTTTAAACAATTTATAAATTAAAGAAAAAGTAAACTACTAAAACAAACTAAAATAAACAATCAAAAATGAGAAAAGTTTTTAATATAAGTAAGGTCCGGTTTTAGGGTCAATCTCGGCCTAAACACGATCAAACATATTTCATCATCCTAACATCTTTACAACTCTCCTCGGCTATTGATTTGAGACTAATAGAATGCTATACTAATCCCAGTTTTCCCTTAAGTCGTGTTTAATCAAGATACGTTCGTTAATTAGACCTAACTACTGAATACCTAGGATATGTTCTCTAGATTCAATTTGACAGCCGCATTACGCATTAGAAAACGATAGATATAGGCAGTAACCTCACACGTTCTGGTTATCTAACCTAAGTTATGTTGTTCCTAACAATTGACGATCATTAAATGCTACTCACAAATATCAAAAGTAATAATTACATATTACATTCAATGTTTTAGCAATGGGCTCGAAATAAAAACAATCAAAATAATGTATTAAGATCATTCATCTGAAAACCTAATCAAATCAACACCAACAACACAACCATCCTAAAAGAAATTATAAACTTAAAGTGATAAAAATAGCTTAATCGTAACTTGGTGGTGATATTTCCATTGAACCGGCGTCGAGAAGTTAGCCTTTTATCTCCATTTTTAAGCTCTAACTATGAACCATCTTTTTCATCCTTCGATGGTAATAAACAAAGAAAACCTACCCATCCATTCTATTCCACATTACTGCCATCTTCTTGCTTTGTTACTATTCATTGATAGGACAAATAAAGATAGTGGTCCATCTATACTATTCACGCACTCTTCTCTTCACACAGCTCTCTCTTTAATTACTCATGCTACTCTCTCCATTACTCATACCACTCTCTCCGTTGTTCTCTTCTTATTTCGTCCACGTTAATATTCTCTTTCACTATAGCTTGATGTGACAATTTAAGATGGGGGATTTTGGTCCATGCTCACTATTCATATATGTAAAACCACTGGCTATCTCTTTTCTTCTCCAGCTACGTTAAAACTAGCCTCACCACCTCCACTCACGTTTTCTTGACCAACAAAGATGGGAGTTTCAGTTTTCACATTTTAGCGCCCATGTTCCTCTTTTTATTCTCCAAAATGCAGCAGCCTTTTCACTCTCTTTTTATGATAAAAACTAGCTTCGAAACATGGAGAAATGACTTAACCGAATAGATGATCTAGCTCTAGCTCTTCTTCAGTCTTCCTCCTTCTTTCACCTGTGCCTTGTTTTATTCTCACTTCAGCCCCCTCTCCCTCTAGCCGACACTTCCACCTTCCTCTCTTTTCTTATTTCATAGCCCCCTTTTAGAAGTAGCAGCTAGGTTTTTCCAATGACAAAAATGTTGGACAGGTGTACCGTGATGCTCCTCTCCAGCTCTTTAAAAAGAAAAACACCTTCTTTTCATCTGAAATGTTAGTTAAAAAGTAGCAAAATGGACAGCTGGTTTTCTCCACTCCTCTTCACTCTTAACTGACCATTACACACCTAGAGTAGCCCTCTACTCACCTTTAGTTGTTCCATTTTAAAGCTACGTTAAATGGAATAAAATGGACAGTTGTCTTGTGATTCATCCAATCGTACTTTTGTCTCTTTTGGTTCACATTTCTAGCCCCCTTTTGTCTCACATAACATTTCTTCTTTATACCTTAATGTTAAATGGAATAAAATGGACAGTTGTCTTGTGATTCATCCAGCCGTCCTTTTGTCTCTTTCGGTTCACATTTCTAGCCCCCTTTTGTCTCACATAACATTTCTTCTTTATACCTTAAATGCTAGGTTAAAAGTAGAATGGAAGCAGGTGTGTGTAATGTCTCACGTGAGTTAATAATCTTACATGGGATAGCTTGCATGGTTCAATGTGAATGAGTTGCTTTGTAACAATATTTACTCACTTTGTATGGCTATGAAATTTTCTGGATGGTAGTGAGTTATGTTAACAACATTTTCTTCATGTTCTATGAATCAATAAAGTATGGAAGTAGAGACGATGGCTTCAATGGACATGCTTTTAGGTCACTTTAGTTCTTTCACTTTCAAAATGTATCTAAGATCAAATATAAGATAAAGTGAGTATCCTAAACATTTCTAAGGTATTAATCACTAAGTGTAGTTTATCAAATGAATCAACATTTAAACACATATCAGTTGCTTACCTCATTCATACATTTAATAGCTCCATTCATCCTTGTCCCAAACTGTTGAGAATTTTCGGCCATAATTCATATCAATTATCTGGCCAGCTCAGGTGTTTTGTTTACTAAAGCTCCTCTACTAGCTGCATCAATTATACTTTGATCCATTAACAATAATCCTTCATAAAAGTATTGAATGAGAAATTGATCGGGAATTTGGTGATGTAGATAGCTGGCACATAACTCCTTAAAACTTTCCCAATATTCATATAATGTTTCTCCTATAATTTGTCTTATCTCACATATCTCCTTTCTGATATTCGCTGCTTTTGATGCAGGAAAGAACTTTTCTAGAAACATTCTTTTCATCTTGATCCACGTTGTCACTGAACAAGGGGGAAAATAATATAGCCAATCCTTTGCCTGCAAGATCATGAAAAATAGGCAGTAAGTGAATCAAACCAAATTTTAATTCGAAATCTACCTCAACACCTGAAAATTGAATGCATAAAGGTTGTTGATTCAAATTCGATGTCACTAACTCCCTCAACGTTCTAGGGTTGAGATTTGTCATCTTTTCGTCCACTTCTTTAAAATTAGAGTCTTCACTAATTGTTAGATCTACTTCAATTTTCATGTCTGAAGGTGAATGATCGCTTCCTTGCTTAGTCTTTTCTCAAATGACATGCTATCTTCTTAATTTCTGGATTATATTGTAATTTACTTGTCTGAGAAGCATGAGTCATACAAGATAAGAGGTTTGCAATAACTGTAAAAATAAAAATGCAAAGAAACTAAAAAACTAAAATAGTTCCCTGGCAACGGTGCCAAATTTTTGTCGAATTGTCAAAGCCCCCAAAATAATTCTAATTCTCCAAACTTTTTGTAATAGTGGTGGAACCAGGTCGAATCCCTAGAGAACTAAACAGTAGTTTCTTAATTTTAAGTAATACAAATATTTGTATTAATTAAAATTAATAAAAAATGAAATTAAATCAACTGAATATAAAAGTGAGAAATTCTAAATTACCAAACTTCGAGTGAAAGGAAATATCTCATCTAATTGTAACATTGATCATTGGTCTAAAAAAATATTTTCACGATTCAAACAATTGGTCTGAAACATATTAGGATAGTCGTAATAAGTCTCAAATTTTCCTAAATTAATTAATTCAAACCCAGTATTCAAGCCAAAACTTATCATCTATTGACTAAGTGTGATAATATTCCACATCAAATAAATGATAACAATAAGTTTAGTGAAAAAAAACTAACCCTAAATTAAATAACCGAGATAGCTATAATTATTCGACTTAGTTTTCTTGTTTATCATTAGTTAAATATGCAATTTTATAAATAACTTATTTGCTACTTGTTTCAATCATTTATGACAATTACGAATTATTAAATTCCTGGATAGTGAGACTAATCAGTATTAAATTAAAATTTCAGATTAACTAATATTAATCATTCATGAAATATAAGAACCCAAAACAAGAAATATTTGAATAAAACGTGAATAAAAGGTAAGAACACAAAACCCCACAAGGTTACAACTAGAATACTAAATCCCCTTAAATCAGAATGATTGAGTTTAGCCACACATAGCTTTTGCTCCAATAACAAAAATAGAAGAAAGATTAAGAATTACAAAAATGTAAGAAGAGAGAACCTTTTTCTGTTGTGAAAGACGTCCCTTTTATAGAGTTTTCTGATCTAATCCTAATCTAATTCTAACTTGTAAAGATGTCTATATAAAACAAATTCAAATTCCTACATGATAAGTGTAGAAGGAAGTTTCCCAGTTAAACTCTAACACTTTAAGTGATCAGCCTTATCTATCGCAGCAATCTCTTTACTTCATCCAAAATTCGTGATTATCATTAATAGAGTCTCAATTTGATGCAATCTCTACTTTTAATCTCCTAAAATAAAACAAATATTAATTTTCATATTTAAGCACCAAAATGGATCTACAACAAAAGACATAATATCAAATAATATAGCAAGATAACATCTTATCACCCATCGTCCTAGTCCCTATCTTCTTGTTATCTAAATCTTCTTCATCACTAACTTCTTCATCAATATGTTCATCAAAATCGCTAACTTCTTCATCAATATATTCATTAGCCTCACCAACTTCTTCATTAATATGTTTATTTTGAATATAATCAATCATAACACCACAACTTCCCTTTTCATTTCACTATCTCCCTCCTTTCCTCTAGTTATAGGTGAAATCTTTAAAGCAAGTGTTGGGGTGTCTAACAAATGGTTTATACGAACATAAATCATTTTATGGATTTCATAAGGTTAATGAGCATGAGATAAGTTTAGTTTGATCTAATAAGTCTCAACAACTTACTAAATTTGAAATTGGGTATGCTATAATATGCTTTCTGAACTTAAAGGTATCTTAACTCTTTACTTGTGTCATATACTTGTTAATGGCTAATGTAATTGAGGCAAACTTGTTTCAAAAATCACTTGTTTGACTATCAACATATTTTAACTCAAGTTTTACTACAAAATTTCCCTCATAAAACAACCTTATACAATCAAATTGAGCCATTATACACTTTTAATAAGGGGAAATGATGGTTATTTTTTATAATAATTAGTTAAAAGTACATATCAAGCCCATTGGTTTCAAACTTATAAATACATGTAAATTCTATTTCATTATTCAGTGACATGAGATAGAATATAGCCATACTTTTGGATGCATATTCACATTGCATTATTTAAGAACACAAAAAGTTCAATGCAATTTATTAAAAAAACACAAAGAGGAAGCCTTTTCGTAGAATAGTGGTAATGGACATTAGATGTTTTAAAGTTTCACCCCACAATTGGAAATTTGCTCATGATTTAATTGTATGTAAATTTTTACTTGTGTTCATCCCATCAACTATGGAAGTGACGTTGAACATGTCTGTCCAGAACTAACCACTAGGCATCTGGTTAAACTTAACAAACTAGTTAAAATCTTCACAAATGATCTAAAGCAAAAGAAATACAAGTGTCAAACAAAGCAAACACGCATTCTAACTTAAATTCAATTTCCAACTCAAAGAAACATTTATCCTAAATTATGTAAGCACAAATATATGGTTATTGTGATACACAATTGTTCAATCTTGTGTTATGGAAGTTCAAAGTTGTGATTCAATTAGATGTAAGTTTCCATCACTGCAAGTCCACTTGACATCAAAATCATTATTATCTTAATTTCTTTTGTTCAATGATCTGTCATCGTGTTAAAAGCAAGAACAGGATGGAGGAAAGATCTTTATGAAGCTGGTAGGCTTTAATCATCTATTTCCCATCACAAGCTGTATTTTAGTGTCATTTAAGTAACTTTAATATATATGACAAATGCAAACCATACAAGAAAAACAATAACGTTAAATAGAAGTCAGCCATATTAGTGATGGAAATGGTTTTTTGGCAATTGATTGTACAGCCTCAGCCTAAAATATCTCCTCATTTTCTCGTAAGATAAATGGGAGAAATGGACGGTCATTTTCTAGCTTGCTTTTTGATTTTCCTGTTAAGACCCCAAGCTGGGTCGTAGCTACTGTAGAAGTTTCCATGGCTTTTGCCTTGTAAAAAGGTTGCACTTGCAGACTAAAAAGGAGGGCACGGTTTGGATAAAACTAAAACAATTAAAGTTAATTTATTCTTTGACATTCTTCGTGCCCAGAGTCGTGTCGCTGCTCCCATTGTTGAGCGCTTCCTCCGAAAGATTGCTACCATGGGTACGTTGATCGTCATTTTCGTAGAAGCTATCTCTCGCAAGAATGTCCATTTCTCTGTCTCTAAGTGGACTGATGGCAAGTCTCAGAAACCCAGTACGTTTTCTTAAGCCCTTTCGTTGTTTTACGTTTTCTGCCCTCATAGCGGCGCTCCTCCTTTGAAGGTTTTCTTCATTTCCAATTTTGGATCTAGATCCGTTTAATGCATCTATCTATTTTCTATATGTCCTGCATCTATTTTTGCGTGTTTCGAATTGATTTTTATGTCATTGTTTGAGAAAGATGCTAGCTTTAAATTTGAGGATTGGATATTCTGTGTTAGAGTGTGATTGCGATATTGGATTTGTTACTGATTGTCAACTACTGGTTCATATCTGCTTCTGATGATTGTTTGTTTTCAATAGTTGTCTCTGCTTATATTGTTTGATATCGCTGTTTTCAATATGTTATTGTTTTCAATGGTCATCTCTATTACGGGTTCATATCGTAGTCAGGAAGATATTGGCTCTTTCCATATTCTTTGTGATGCTATAGAGGTTAAACGAGATTACAAGTTATATTGACTATGATAAGATCCCTTTAGTTGTGGTTCTTATATCCTAATACAAATGAGATTAGGTATGCTTCACCTTAGTGTTTTCTTTCTATGATTTTTCTATATGTATTCTTTCCTTTTTATTTTTGCTTATTCTTCTTGTTCTTTTATTAGTTAGTAGTTGCGCTTTTACTTGTATGCAACTGTGAGTTTTATTTCATATTTTCCTTACTAGATCGTTTTGTGCATAAGTATTTACTATTATTTTGCTTCTAATTGCATGCCAACATTATGATTAGCAAAGTTTAAGCATATCATTTACCTAATCATATGTCCCCATAAAGACATATGATAAAATTAGTAAGATACAGAGCATATTAGCATGACCCTTACTTAATATTGACATGCACAATTCGAAAAATGGTGAGGAGACCTTTGCAACATAACAGGTATGAATAAAACTTTACAGCGTTTCTAATTTTTTTCTTATTATATATATATATATGATAACTTTTCTTTTAAACTTATATCTACTCACCACGATTTTGGTCACCATATCAGTTATTTTATTTGGTTTTGTTTTATTTTATTTATTTATATACTTATTTAATTTTATTTTCCTACACTCTTAGCATATCAGTTTTCATCTGCATCACTTTTTATTGTCACATCTGCATGTAGGTCTACTGGAAACAACCTATCTACTATGTAGGGGTAAGGCTGCGTATTATCAGACCTCCCCAGACCTCGCTTCATTGCGGAATTTCAAATTGGATGATGATTGATGATGGTTTTTGTATTTCCTATTAACAAATCTCGAGCTACTGAAGAAATTTTAGATCTCTTAGACTGTCATGATGTGATTGGGATAACTAATCCTAAAGTGCCTAACTTTTTGAAAATTTTCAATCCAATACCCAAGCTTTTAAATTTTTCTATTGAGTAACCAACTTTTTAAAACTTTGGCTATTCCGTTCAAAATAGTAGTTCTATTAGTAATTTGCTAATTTGATTAATGAAATATTTTTCATTCATGTCATGTAAATGTCTACTTAGAAAAATAGAGGTCATGGTTAGATTAAAGTAAAAAGAAGTTTTTCAGTGGACACTTAAGGCCTGTTTGGTTGGATGTTAATTAATAGAATGAAATAGAATAGAACGGAACAGTTTATAATGGAATGGAATGTAATATGGTGAAAAGTTGTTTGGGAGGGATGGAAGGGTTCATAATGTAATGCAGTGAAATATTGTTTAGAAGATAGATGAAATAGAATATAATGTAATGTATAATAAATGACTATTATACCTCTAATATTAAAATGGTTGTTACAAAAGGTTTAACACTATTATTTTAAAACAGAAATCATGTCAAATTAAAAAGTCACCGTTCATGTCACAACTGTGACAAATAATTTTTATATTTTTCTATTTTAAAATAATAAAAATTTTATTATTTTATTATTAATTATATACAATTTATTACTAATTATATAAAATTATTATTATTAATTATTTAATATATTTTATTTTATTCTATTATATGTGAATTATATTTAAAATAATTTATTTATATACAAATAAATACAAACAATTAAAGAATAATTTTTATATATTTTCTATTTTAAATATAAAATTTTAATAAAAGTTTTATTATTTTTATTATTAATTATATACAATTTATTGTTAATTATATAAATATTATTATCAATTATTTAATAAATTTTATTTTATTGTATTATATGTGATTTATATTTAAAAATAATTTATTTATATTTTATTTATATAGAAACAATTAAAGAATAAAATTTTTATATATTTTATATTTTTTCATTAATAAAAATTTTATAAAATTTTTTATTTTGTTATTAATTATATACAATTTATTATTAATAATATAAAAATATTATTATTATTAGGGTAAAGAGAAATAATATAAAATATTATTAATTATATACAATTTTTGTGAACCATAATAAATAAGTATAGGAAAAAAAGGTTAGAGTTAAAAGAAATAATTAGTATTAAGAAAAATTATTAAAAATATATTAAGTAGTATGTATTTATTAATTTAAATTCCTTCATAAACGCCCCGAATCGGAGGTTTCTTATTTTCCCTGCTTATGATGGAATGAAACGTAACATAAAACTCTTCGCTTCCATCTCATTCCGTTCCATTCCATTATAAAACCCTTAAACAAATGATGAAAATGTGTTGCGTTTCATTCTATTCCATTACTAACCCCCTTAACCAAATAGGGCCTTACATATCATAGACAACAAAGATTCCGTTAGATAACAAATTAATAATGGAATTAACATCCTGAATTGATCAGTTAAGGCTTTAAAAAGATGGTCATTCAATTAAAAATTTAAAAGCTTAAGCACTAGGTTGAGAAAATCCTAAAAGATTGGGCACTTTAAGATTGGTTATCTATCCTAAAGTGTTCAATCTTTTGAAATCTTTTTAATTCAATGTTCAAGCTTTAAAATTTTCAATTTATCTATCCTAAAGTGTTCAATCTTTTGAAATCTTTTTAATTCAATGTTTAAGCTTTAAAAAATTTCAATTATCTGACCAACTTTTTAAAACCTCAACAGATAAGTTCAATTTGTCAGTTTTGTTAATAATTTACTAATTAGTCTGATAGAATATTTGTTGTTCATGATATATTGATGTCCATTTGAAAAAAATAGTAGCCACGTTTAGATTAAAAGATAGAGAATTTTTTTATGTGGACATTTATATATCATAAACAACAAAAATTTCCTCTACTAAATCGGGTAATTACTAATAGAATTAATTTTTTGAACTAAACCGTTAAGATTTTAAAAAGTTATCATTCAATTGAAAATTTTAAAAGTTTGAATATTGGTTTGAAAATAAAAGAAGTGGGGTAAATGAACACATGCCATTAAGAACGTGTGATTGAGACTAGAAATACAGGAGAAAGATCAATACCTTTCAAACTGAAACAAAAAGCAAAGCAAACCAAGCACTGAAACCTAAAACCGAGTAATATTGACGTCGATCAAAAACGGAGTTTCGATGAGAGCTAATTCAAATTCCAACTATGACATAAAGAAATTGATATTGAACAATCGATACCCAAATCCAAGAGACGCCACCTTCTCCAATGAATCTTTGGAGTTAATCTACTGGCACCTAAAAGAGCCTTTACGCCCATTCCAAATTTTATTTATGCATCAACTCAAAATTAAAAGAGCAAGTGCCGAGATATGATTTTCAGAAGAAATCTAGCAAAATCCTTTCTAATCTCTTTGACAAAAAATGAATACAGATAAAAGAAGAAGAGGAAACATTTGAGCATTACAGAAGACGGGACAAAAACCTATACGAGCATATAGTTAGTGAAGAAAAACTCTTTGTTCTTCTTCAATACATTGATCGGAGTCGATGATCTAGAATAGCAAAGACACAATAACTACTTCACAATAATGCCAATTTCATGGTTTGGAAAACAATTTCTACTTAACGATACCATGTCAGAACTTTCACAATCCTTCTTGTTGTCCACCGCGCAACTGCTATCAATGCGCGAGTGTTTAACGAACATCACAAACATGAAAACCCAAGAATACGATTCGAGGAACGCATATGCATTATATGTGCATATAATGAAACACGTAGTATAGACCATATTATGTATTCCGAATTATTCATAAAAAGGTTAAAAATAAAAGAAATATAAAATATCTAATTTTAGTTTTATCTTGACTTTCGAAATGATTTTTATGGCCAAAATAAGCTCCAATTTTTAAGGACTTTTACGGAAAAATATTCAACGACACGTAATTAACGTCCTTCTACATTTTTATAAATAATATAAGTAACTACATGAGATCTTAATCTTTATATATAACTTCTATATTAGACAAGTCTGATATAGATTCGGTCCATACTAATCATAATTCATTTTTTTCCTAAACTTTGAGTTATTGATTTAGATCATTTATTAAGTCACTTTTATTACCGATCAATTACGTAACTTAACCGATAAGTTATTAAAAAGTCAAAAAAATACAATTAATAATTATCCAACGAAACGAGAAAGGACAAAATTGTCCAACATGTAATACGACCTTGGAACTTGGAAGCGGCATCAATGATTTAGCTCTAACTAAACTCGACGCTTGCGTCGACTTGTATATGCCTGATCTTGAAGCCTCATCTGTTCGTAGAAACGGGTAATGAATTCCTCCGCTTTCTCGTCAATCATTTCATCGTTCTCTGCAAGCCAATTATCATTGTATTCTTCGTTGTTAGTGTCACCGCAGGTATCAAGTTCTTGAAGATTCAACGCTGACCCGTATCGGCTAGAGCTAGATGAAGCCTCGCTTGGATGGGCGGGTGACATGAACGGAGTAATCACATCGCACTGTTCCGCACCTCGGTGGTTGTCTACATCCGGCACGATGGACCTGACCAACCTGCCTTCGATGTACCGATGTGGAGATTGATTAGTCTGAATGTGAAGAGGACGCATAGATCCCACAAAATTCTTCAACCTCGAGGCCGCATCCACTTGGACAGATTTTGACTTGGACTTCACACGAATCAGATACAATGCAGCTCTCACGATTCGCGTAATACTGCCTCTATTCTTCTTCTTTCGCGAGCTATCATCGTAAAAGGAATCCGTCAGGGTCTTGTTCTTGCTGTTCCTAGCGACAATGGCGTCCATTGAGATGATCGGAACAGAGAAGAGACTCCTTGGTTGACGATAGGCTGATGGGTGTAGGATATTGGGCGATATTTTAAGGCCTTTACCCTGCGCGAGAATGGAGGAAGAATCAAGTCAAGCACAGAATATTCGGACAGCCACCTTCACATCACACCAAAATGATGACCAGTCCTAACGTTAATTAGCTCAGGAGATTTTAGTTAGTTTCAGGTGCTTGACAGCTTATGATTGTTTTAGACATGCCCCTGATTAGGATAGTTTCGATTAACGGTTTAAGTTCATTCCAATTTATTAAAAACAATGAATTATGTAATATTTAGTTTTCGATAACAATTGTTAGGTGATTAGGTCATCCTATTTTTAAAGATAAAGAAAAGCATGAACTTATATTTTCTTTTTCGTAGTTGGCTCTTAAATTTTATTGAATTTATCATCTGATTATCACTATAATTTTATTTTTATTACAATATTATATTATTTATGGTAAGGTTCATAATATATAGTCAAAAATAATTGGTCAAAAAGCATTTTCCATTCCTTAATAAATCACTTCGAGTAACAATGAGGTTTGGCCAAAATCTTCCGAAACAAGCTACGAAATATTAAAAGACTTTTATGGATCGAATAACATCAAGACAAACTTGAATTCATGTCTTCGTAATGTTCTTGATTAAAAGTTTATTCCCTCTCTTCCTTTATATTTGCCGTGATGGTTTCTTCAATGGTTCAGAAACATCGACGTTGTGTGTTTCTACAGAAATATATGACTCCCTTTATATATATATGTTTCTGTTGAAGAAGGGTTGGTTAAAGGAGAAAGGGAATGGGTCTTGGCCAATTTGAACTCAACTCTTTAAAATCCAATAATCATGATCTTGGGTTCTTTCCAATAGACTCAAATCTATAAGTGACGTGGGCCACTAAAATATCTTACAATTTTCCACTTGGCTCATTTCAACAATAAAACTTTAATAGGCTGTTTGTTTCGAGAAATAGAATAGATAAAGAATATAATGGTTATTCTAAGAAATAGAAAAGATGAGAAATAGAATATAATGAGTATTACTTTGTTTAGTTTACTGTTAAAAATGTTTAGTTTGAAAATATAAACTTTGAATGACAAAGGAATGACCAACAAAAAGATGAAAATATCTATTATTATTATTATTATTATTATTATTATTATTATTATTATTATTATTATTATTATTATTATTATTATTATTA
>JANZXR010000009.1:20352624-20373019 GCA_027575705.1 Erythroxylum echinodendron
GGATTTTAGATTCATTTTGAGGATTTTTAGATTAAGTATCTTATGTATCTTGGGATTATGAGATATGGATGTATTGTTGTTTGAAATGCCTTTATAGCTTTGTGAAAAACTCTTATATTTGATGGTAATGAATTACGATTTATGTATGTATAAATTTGCGTGGACAATTATGATTTATGTATGGATAGTTAGACTCCGAAAACGGGGTCTAACATTTTTGGTATCAAAGCAAGTAGGAGTTAGACTCCGAAAACGGGGCCCAACATTTCCGCTCTACTATCTCCCTAATCAAGTGAAACTTTATAAGTACATATTTAGACCGTTGATGAGATATTGGTTCCTTTTCCTGCATAATAGCACAGTTGTTGTCACAGTACAAAACTATAGATTTAATAATGCTAGGAACCTCTTTAAGTTCAATGATGAACTTCTTGATCTAAACTGCTTCCTTTGCGGCCTCTGACACTAAAATGTACTCTACTTAGGTTATTAAATCTACAATGGTTGGCTGTTTAGAACTCTTTCAACTTACCGCACCACCATTTAAAGTGAAGATGTACCCTGACTGTGATCTACTATCATCAAGATTTGACTGGAATTGGCATCTTAATATCTTTAAACTCTCAGTTTAACTCTTTTATATACCAAGAAAACATCTTTAGTTCTTCTTAAGTACTTTAAGATGTTTTTAACAGTTGTTCAGTGATGCTCACCTGGATTGGCTTGAAACCTGCTCTTTATGCTCAAATCATAAGAGATATCTAGTCTAGTACATAGCATTGCGTACATGATTGATCTAATTGCCAAAGCATATGGAATACAATCTATTTTATCTCTCTCCTCTTGTGTCTTTGGACACATAATCTGTGAGAGATAAATCTCTTGTGATATGGGTAAAAACCCCTCTTGTAATTCTCCATGATAGACCTCTTTAGCACTTTATCTATGTATGTGGATTGGGACAATTCATGCAACCTCTTTGATATATCTCTATAAATCTTTATTTCCAGAATATAGGCTGCTTCTCCCACATCCTTTATGGAGAAATTCTTGGATAACCAAATCTTTACAGACAGAAGCACAAGTATGTCATTTCTAATTAGCAATATATCAACCACCTACAGCACTAAGAAAACCACTGCACTCCCACTGACCTTCTTATAGACACATGGTTCATCCATATTTTTTATAAAATCAAACTCTTTGATTGTCTCATCAAAATGGATGTTTTAATTTTGTAACGCTTACTTAAGTCCATAAATGGACCTTTGCAACTTGCATACTTGATTAGGACATCTCTTGGATTTAAAACCTTCAGGTTGTGTCATATACACATCGTCCTGCAAATTCCCATTGATAAATGTTGTTTTGACATCAATCTGTCAAACTTTATAATCATGATATGTTGTTATAGCTAACAAGATCCTGATGGATTTTAGCATAGTTACTGGCGAAAAGGTTTCATCAAAATCAACTCCTTATTTTTATTTGTAACCTTTAACCACTAACCTAGCTTTGTACGATGTACATTACCATCCATGTCAGTTTTTCTCTTAAAACCCACTTGCATCTAGTAGGTACAACACTATATCAGACGCATTCACCAACATACTTAGTTAGTATACATGGATTCCATTTTAGATCTCATGGCTTCTTGCCATTTTAAAGACTTAATGTTAGACGTTGCTTCTTTAAAAGTAGTAGGCTCATCATGTATGAGCGATACATTACCCTTCCCTTACTCAATATGTAGATTTAATATAATAGGGGGACAACGTATCTTACTAGTGTGTCGCAGACTGTGTGTCTCTTAAACTCTCGATTGTACATCATATGTATTAACTTTAGATTCTTATTCCATTTTGATGTGAATATATGGCTCTTGAACTTATTTAAGTTCTACCTCACTCCCACTATTTTCTTTGAGAATAAATTCTCATTCTAAGAGTGTAGCATATCTTGAGACAAACATCTTTTGCTCAACAGGATGGTAAAATTGACATTTGAAACTCTCTTTTAGATTCCCCATAAATTTGCATTTTATCTGATTTATTTTGAAGCTTATCAGATATAGCATGCTTCA
The DNA here is from genome assembly GCA_027575705.1 of Erythroxylum echinodendron. NCBI lineage: Eukaryota > Viridiplantae > Streptophyta > Magnoliopsida > Malpighiales > Erythroxylaceae > Erythroxylum > Erythroxylum echinodendron. Next base: position 20,354,708 of record JANZXR010000009.1, read on the forward strand.
CATAAGCATCACATCCCTAAATCTTTAAGTGTGAGACAATCCAAGTCTTCTACCAGTCCATATCTCATATGGTGTCTTATTAACTTATTTGGATGGAACTTTGTTTCGAAGATATATTACAGTTTCAATTGCTTATCCCTAAAAGTAGATAGGAAGAACTGTATAACTCATTATGGAACGTACCATAACTAATAGTGTACGATTTCTCCTCTCAAGAACTTTATTATGATGTGGAGTTGTAGGCGGAGTCTATTGTGAGAGAATCTCATTCTCTTTTAAGTCACTAAGAAAGTCATGGTCCAAGTATTCACCATCTCGATCTAATCTAAGTGTTTCAATATTTTGTCAGTTTATTTCTCAACCTCTAGTCTAAATTCTTTGAACTTTTCAAATGATTCAAAATTTTGTTTCAGCAAGTACACATAACTATATCTAGAATGTTCATCTGTGAACATAATGAAATATGAGTATCCACCTTGAGCACTGATGAACATAGGCCCACATACATCTGAATGTATTAACTCTAGTAACTCAGTAGCACTTTGTCCCTTTCCACTAAAAGGTAATTTGGTCATCTTTCCCAATAAAAAAGATTCACAAGTTTTATATGATTCATAATCAAAAGGACCCAAATATCCTTCTTTATGTAACTTCATGATTCTAGTTTCATTGATATGACTTAACCTATAATGCTATAGATAAGATGGATTTTGGTTACTTAACTTTCTCTTCTTACTATTTATATTAAGAATCACCCTCTCAAGATCTAACTCATACCATTTGTAAGTAATATAGATCCATAATAAAAATCATCTTTATAAAAAGAACAATTGTTATTCTTAATAATAAAGACAAATCTATTCAAATCCAAATAAGAAATAGAAATGATGTTTTTTGTAATAATGAGAACATAATAACAATTATCAAGTTCTAATACAAGGCCAGAAGGCAAAACTAAACTACAAGTTCTTACAACTAATGCAGCAATTCTTACTCCATTGCCAACTCGCAGGTCCACTTTGCCTTCCTCAACGATCTACTCCTTGTTAACATTTGCATGTTATTACAAATATGAGAACTACAACTAGAATCTAATACCCAAGTATGTGGAACAAAAGTACAAAGATTGATCTCAATCATAAACGTACCTGAAGAGACAACTTCCTTAAGCCTCTTATCTTTCAAGCTAATAAGATAAGATAGCCAGTTCCTCTTCCAGTGTTTGTTGACTCCATAGTGAAAACATATGCTCTTGTCATTGCTCTTCTTCTTGACACCTACTTTGGCCTTTACTACATTAGTTGAAGTCTTTTGTTTCTTGTTCTTATTCTTTTTAGATCCCTTTTTCTTACTCTTAAAAGAACCCATAATCAGTATAGAACTAGGTTCCTTTTTAAGGCACCCTTCTGCAGCCTTGAGTATATTCAACAGTTCGGGCAATGTCATGTCCTTCTGGTTCATATTGAAGTTTGTGACGAACTGTGAAAAACTCAAACTTAAAGACTACAGCACCAGATCAAAGCCTAACTCATGGTCTATAACAAAACCTAATTAGGCTAATTTTTCAATATATCTAACCATCTTCAGCATATACAGGTTGACTGAAGATCCTTATTTCATCTTGCATTGAAACAACGCCTTGGAGAATTGTTATCTCTCCACCTACTTTGTGTACCAAACAATTCCTTGAGATGCAGAATCATAGTAAGTGCATCCATGTTCTCATATTGCCTTTGAAGCTCAGGAGACATGATAGTCAACATCACACATGTGGCTTGCTCAACGTCATCAATATAACATTGATACCTCTCCCAGACTTCATCAATTGCATTTGAACTACATTCTGGTGGAGTAGGAGTGTCAAAAACATACAACTTCTTTTCTTGCCTAAGAACTATTCTCAAGTTTCGAAACCAATCCAAAAAGTCAAGTCCAGTCAGTTTGTTAGCATATATAATGCTCCTCAATGTCAGGTTGGTACTCATCTTTAGATTCAATAACCGAACAACATAAAAAGGAGCAAATATTAGTTTATATTTAAAATCAAATAAATAAAGAATTTAAAATTATTTGATTATTGTCACTAATTTTATTCAAAATAATAGCCCTCACTATTAAATCAAGAAATTATCAAATAATTTCCTAGTGGGTTAGAATCCTATTTAAAAATAATTGATCTTAAGTTTGCTCAATAAACTAACTAAATTTAAATTAGGTAAATAATGACTTTATCAATCAGATCTCATGTGACTCCTAGATCTGTTAGATGACAACTTTTTGTTAAAATATATTGTATCTCTAAATCCATATGATCATGAGTCTAATCATCCAAATCATACAAATTTAGTTAAGTAGGACCCATTAATTTAAGATAAAACATATTCGGGTTAAAGTGACCTTGAATTTACTCAACAAGCCAAGCAATAAATAAAATTTTAGTTTTATTCATAAATAATGGAAGGAAACAATCTTTGATTAACGCTTGAGTTTGCCATAGACGTGCCCCTGAGACGGTGGGCGTGTGACTCACACGCGTCTATTCTCTTCTCCAGAAATATCTCCCACATTTCTCCACCGCTCCCATGTTTCCCTAACCGTCTAGTAATGTGGACACGTTCTCCAACTATCTCCCACATTTCTACAACCGACGCCTCTCACGTTTCTCAACTGTTACCTCTCATGTTTCTCAACTACTGCCACCACCCTCTGCCATTACCTGGTCTCCATCATCCCCTCCCCTCGTCGCTTGCTTCCATAGATGGGCGATGATTGCCCATATACATCAGTGGCGATGCCACTAGTTTCACAATCACTAACAGTGAACCGTCACTGATTTGTCTCTCACCAAGGGCAATTTAAGACGATGGTAGCTGATTCAGTAAACCCATATTTTTTAGATCCAAGATATGAACCAAAAGCACAAAAAACCAGAAGTGCAAAAGGGAACAATTGTAAAAATATTTTTCATAATCAAACAATAGTCACATGGAGCAATAGAATAAAACAGATGCAAAATCAAATTTTAGAAGGCCAAATGCATGAGTAGTAAAATCGTAACCATAAGCAAAATGCAAAAACATAAACATGCAATACGTATAAACAGAAGATGCATTATACATGCTTTTATTTTTAGAAGCCAAAACTCAATAATAAAGGTTATATTACAACAACACTATGGCAATACGCATATACATGCTCTCAAGAGTTTTATTTTTCAAAATACAAAACAAGGTGAAAAATCAAAATTTTCAGAAAGAGAAACATGAATTTCGAAACTCAAAAACAAGGAGCAAGCGTGGAAACAATTTCTAGATTCAAGAATTTCATTGTTCAGAACAATAATCGATGTATAAAATTCTAAAACAGACAAAATAATAGTCGACAAGAACAGACAAAAAATTAGTTCAAAAGCAATAATAATCAAGCCTTAATTCAAGTTAAACAATTAAAGGATGCTCTGATACTACTGTTAGAATTCAACCGTAATCGAATCAAGGACTTAGCAAAAAACAAAATTTTTTACAGATTTTGAGTGAATCTTGGTAATGGATTAACTTGAATAAAACAAAAATAAGAATCATAAGAAATCATACCTTGTTCATGTTCCTGTTGAAAATCCTTTGAAACTTTTCTCGATTTGTAAATCACGAGCTGTTCAAATGTCCAGCCTCTCATGATATCCACAAAGCAATTTCTCAAGTCTCTTTAAAGAGGAAGAACAGAAGTGCTGCTTTTAAACATTCTTCCTATTAATAGAAAAATCATTAGGATTTTTTAATTTTTTATTAAAATTAAATTCTTTAATTATAATTAAAGTCAAAATCAAATTGTAATTATAATTAATTTAATTTTAATCAAATCAAATATTTCATATTTAATCTTTAAAGTTTCTCTAGCTTTATATTCTTTGATGTGTGACTCATTAGGTTCCTAATATATTAACAATGATTATAAATTCTAATTCTAATTCACAATTAGAATTAGATAAATTAAAACTTTTTTTAATTTATCTTTAATTCTTCAATTAAATAATTTATAATCACAGATCAAGATTGACATTTAGCAATATGTCATAACCACCCAAATATCAGGAATATCAAAGTAGTTGACTTAACCCATCCATACATGATTATGATGTATAATTTAATCATTTCATCATTCACTGTTCTAATTGGACAAATTATAGATACAATGTCTACTCTTTTCATCCAATCATGTTGGTTCTTACTAATTAGTAATTGATTTATAATTGAAATTTGAAAATGTCTTTTTAAATGTCAATTCATTCTAACCAAAGAATTCCATAAATCACTACTAATTAAAAACAATAGAACATTCTCTCTAATTACTTTAGAGTGACAAATCCTTTATTGACTTACTCAAATATCTTCGTATGGTTTATATTGCATCTAAGTACTACCAACTGAATTATCCTAGGACGATTCATAAGTAGCATCAAAACACAATAATTCTCACACGAGATATCATGGTAATCTCAAGTTTAAGGATCAATTATACAATTATCATTATAAGAAAATTCACAAACACATAAGTAATATTCCATTTGAGTTCTCATAATCGGGTCAGTTCAGTGATTTATTCTCTAATAATCACTCACACATTAGTTTAAATATCTTAGTACTTTAATTTAGGAGATCAATTACTTTCTTCAAAAAAAAAGAAACATAATGTGTATTAGTTTTACCATTTCAACAATATCCCGTCTTAATGAAATTGCAGCTACGAACATTTAGGAATAATACATAAATGTAAGTTGAATGTCACAATTATGAACTCATCATAATTTTAATTACATAGTAATTATTTTAGGAGTTTTACTTTTAGGATTAAAACATTAAATATAATTAAATTAATACATAAAAATAAAGAAAGTTTTTCATTAATAAATAATAATATCATCGCATTCAATGAGCAGAGTACTCTCTTGTTTGTCCTGAATTATTTGACTTGTCGTAATGTGTGAGAGTTACAACACATTAAGAACGCGGGTGTCATCGTCATTCCTTTTACATGTCGGTCTTGTCTGGTGAGTGAAGTTAGGTTTTTCACAGGGCTCACGAACCAACGTTCCATTCTGTGTAATCTGTCCGTGTACAGTATCCAGCTACGTACTTTCCTCCAAAAAGGGTTATCGATATCTGACATCGCTGGTAAAGCTCAACAAAAACCGATTTATCGGAGGGCTTGAAAAGTTGTTGAAAGCCTACTTTTCATGTGACAAACCTGAAGTTGTTTGCAACGTTCCTCATCCACATTGCTTGTCCTTGATACGATGATACGGGGTATAGAAGGCATCCCAATGCAGAAAAGAAATCACTATTCCTCGTGTTTTCGTCCTTCAGCTTAGCTTGCGTGTTTACAGGTACCAATCTGCAATGGCACATCTGCCCGACCAGTTCGTTTTGTTTTCGGCCCAGAGTTAAAGCTCGATCCAATTTTATAACTTTCAGAATCTACAAAAAAAAAAAAATGCGTAGAAACTACAAGCATTGTAGATTCACGTTGTGACTAAATTTAGTTTGTACAAAAGCAAGAAAGGCGTTTATTTGTACAAAGTCGTTGAGCATAGGAGAGAAATTCGCGTTTCTTAATCAGAAAGACAAAGTCCCAACAAACCAATGAATGGTGTTAACGATTTCCCTCTTCTCCATCGTTTATGTTACTTCTAATCACATCCTCACCTTTCATACTCTTTTTTCAGTTTTCTAATATCCTGCCATGCCCACAACTATAGAACACACAAAATGCTAGGTGTCACTCACACTATAAAATGAACACAGTTCTAACAAAATGTTTAGTATAACAAACTCTAAGCACATATTAAATGGATTTTTGAAAAGTACATATTAACTTTATAATATGTATTTATGAAATTAAATAACAGATTTGAACATCTCTGTCACAAAATATTCTTAATTAAACAATCCTAAGATACAATGATAGTTCGGAATTTGACTTAGGTAACTTGAAAGCAATAGATGAAACGAAGAATTAAGGGAAGGCAACAGCTAGAAGTTAGAACAACCCCGCGTACAGCCAGTGTTACCACCACGGTGTCCACACTGCTTAGTCTTTCTTTAGGCTTCCTCGAAACCTTCTTTAGCCATCAATGCCGCCGGGGAAAAGAGAGGTTTCTATCACACCGCGTAAGCATATGTTTCATAAATGTATATATAAGTTAGCCACCGTCACCAATCTTCTCTCATTATCATCTCCATCTCAAAACCCCTCCGTGAACATATATTCACTACCTGTAATCTACTACTATCCAACTCAAAGTTCCAATCTCTTTGATCACAAGGTCCAAACTTTCATCTTCTTTCACTATCCCTTTTGTTGTTGTAACTGATACGAGACAGCTACCGAAGCCAACAACGAAAAATGCCGAAGAAGAACAGCAACATAGCTCAAAGAGCATGGAACCTCCTGCGACTTGCGTTGTTATGGTCAAGAAAGGGTGTGATTCTTAAGAGACGTTTGATGATGGAACTACACGTTCCCAAGTTCCTTAAAACCCTTGGACGACCAACTCCAAGAGGACAAATCTTTTACGGAGAGCGTGAGCTTTCCTTCGACAAGACTCCCATGTTTCACGTCAAAATGAACGGGCCTGCTTCGATGCGATTTAGCATACCGTGCATAGCCCCACAAACTGACTTTGATTACGATTTCGATGAAGTAAGCCAAGAACAAGATGGGAGGATGAGTTTTCTTGAGTATGAAGAGGAAGATTATCAATATGGATACGAGCCCTGTGAGGTTAAGACCCCAGTTGACGAAGAAGGAATTGACGTGAGAGCTGAGAAGTTCATAGCTCAGTTCTACGATCAAATGAGGCTTCAGAGACAAATATCAATGAGCAGATCTATGCCAGATAACAGGAAATCACTTTCCAGTTTCTAACTTCTAAATACTTTTTGTATAAAATTTCTATATAATTTGCTTTTGAAGGCAATGCGACATTTTTGTAGATACCACAAGCTACCATTGGATACAACTTCTGTGATTTAATCTACCAATTCTTATCTTAAATACTTGAACCGCTAGTTCTATGATTTCTCGAATAATTCATTTGCCAAGTGAATCTAAAGAAGATTCAAAGCTAAGCATTGCAGTGAACACACTCTACATCAGGTAAAACCAGGAGGAATGGTTTCGTCACTTCACCTTTGACGTGACCTAACAGTTCAACCTTGGCAAAAATTTTCAATGTTCACAAAAATCTCATACAAGAAATATTTGAGCTAGCTGTCAACCTAACAAATCAGAAGTTCCTGGCTAAAACACAAGGCTTCAAGTTCTTCACTGAAAATGAGATCAAGTGCTTCCCTTCATTCTCTTGCATACAAGTTACACATAGGCAAAATCCAGAAGAACATCACTATCTCGAACATGCACATCCCATAAGCGGTCCTCTCTCAGGAAGCCACAGGCTACTGCTACATCATGCATTGTTGGCCCCTATATTATCTACAATATCAACCAACACTCTGTGCAACCCTGTACCAATGGAAGGAGACATCATCTAGTTAGCTACCTGTCTTGCTAGCAAATTACTGTTGAAACTCAAAGATTTCTTATGCTGATTTTCAAGATTGCCTCGTCTCTATGGAAGAAAAGTCACCACTGCGGACTATCCGAATTCACACACCCCACAGGAAATTCATGAGATCAACCTATGTGAGATGTTAATGCTTAAAATCTCGTTGACAGAAAATAAATTGCTACCTCGTGAGCGTGTGTTGATTTCAATTTAATTACCTTCCATTCTGATGACTATTGAGATATGCTTCCAACTGTCCAGCTGCTGCCAGTATAAGACCTATAATGCAAATGCATTGCGCTAAGTATTCACCAGTAAATGTAAATCCTAGATAGAAATCTCAGATGTTACAAACTCAACATAAGCATTGGAAAAACAATGAATCTGTTGTGTCATACAGAAGGCATCAAAGGTTTTCACCAAGTATGTTCCATGTTGCAGAACAGCAATACCACACTTGATGCACAAGGTCTTTTATAGATAGTTAAGTACCTAAAAATAGAGCTGAGGGCCTTCTAGGTCGTGATTTGAATTCCGGATGGAATTGCACACCTACATAAAAGGGATGGTTTGGAAGCTCCAAAATCTACAAAGGAAGAGGAAAAATGAGCCAATAATCCTTTTTTGTCTGTCCAACAAAATTTGATTTCTCTAAGCAGATATGATTCAGCTCAACCCCAGAAAAATAAATTTTCTTGAAAGATACAATAGCAACCATAAAATCTCAAACCAGCAGCAAGACCATTATAAGTATATTGCCCAAAAGGGGGAAAAACAAGTTGGTAACGACTTTAAACTTATTGGCCAGAAGACCAACCTCCATCCTCTTTCCTGTTACATCCTTCCCAACAAACTTTAGGCCCTTCTCCTCCAGAACATCAATTACATCGGGATTTACCTGCACCACAGAGATGACTTATCTTCCGGTGGAGATTTTAAGAAACCGTGTATCACATCCCCATCCTTCCTAAATCATGCAACTAACCTCGTATCTATGTCTATGCCTCTCATCTATGTACTCTGCATTACCATACCTAGCAAATAAGTATAGTGAATCAAACATCAAAACAAACAAAAGTATAGAAACATACATCATGTAGAACATATGCATGGTGTTCTACTTGCTCCAGGAGCAACTATCTCAAACAAATGACTACAGATAATAAAATACAGAAAGGCAATATGGAATTATGAGCCTATATTCTCAGTAATATGTGTCATACAGTTTTGCAGTTATGCAATCAGGGGTCTGCAATAGTGTTTTTCGAGATCCTAGCCTCATTGTGCTTCCCATATGTGTTCTTGAACCCTGCATTTAATGTTAAATTACATGAAGCAAATGGTTGCAATTGATACATGTAAATTAGTAAGTAAAAGATTAAGTCTCAAGTAAATTAGTTTGTAAAAGATTAGGCCTCAAGTATATTTCATACCTCAGGCATGAAAATTACAACAGGATCAGATGTTTGGCTTTCAAACTCAGTGCTGTTTGCCTTTTCTCGCCCCACAACCTGATACAAAAGAATTGAGGTAAGTTATTACTAGGTCAATAGACAAATTCATTTAGAAACAGAAGTACGTACAGATCTAGCAAACTCAATCACAGAAATCTGCATGCCCAAGCAGATTCCTAGATAAGGTATATGGTTTTCTCTGGCATATTTTGCAGCCAATATCATTCCTCTCACACCACGATCTCCAAACCCACCAGGAACTAAAACACAAGCAGCACCCTACAAATGAAAAATGCCATAAATCAGCGCCAAAAGAGACTTAACTTCCCAAGATACAATTTTATTAACCACTGTACTATACCCTAACTTCTGCTTTCCTTTTTTAAATAATTAATTTGTCAATTGAAAAACAAAGGTCAAAATTATTGGGACCATTTTGCCAACTATACACTTTCAGAAGGTCAACACCAGGTCATTGAAAGTTTTAAGGAAAGAAAAATAATCTATGAAAGTTAGGCTAGATGGGAAATTTAAATGTTCTGAAGAAGCATTACCCTCAAGGTCTCCCATGCAGCAGCATGAGCCTCTGGTGTCTGCATACAGCAGATAAATTTTCATGAGCAGGAGAGAATAATAAGCAGATTATAACAATAGCATAGAAAATTGCAAATAGCAACAATTCATTACTGATATTGCACTGTCATCTTCAAGATCAGAAGCTGCAATCCAATCAATTGATGGCTTCAATGAGCATGCAATACAAGCATGTAGAAGGGCCTGTGAGTAAAACAAATTACACAATGCAAATATTCAATTGCAATAAAAATTTGCGCAATGGAAAAAAAAAAAAAAAGATATTATGAGACCAGAGTAGAAAGACCATAATCAACAAGGAAAAACACTACCAATATAAGCCTAGAATTCAAGTAATCTTATAAACATAAAGATGCTCCTCTTAGTTGCTTAAAACTATAAGTTCTATTCTATATATCGGCATTAAAACCTATGAGAAAAAAATTACATCCATTTCAAGTAGTAGAATAACACACATATCACTAACCCTTATGCATTCAAAAACTGGACGCCACATTATGACTTTCACTGACAATCAAAACGATTGTAACAAACCTTAATAACAGACAGGTAAGAATCTGTAAGGCCAACATATTTCCCCACCATTGCAATCCGAACCTGCAAATTTCGACATCCTATTGTCACAAGAACCAAACAACACTAATCAAACAAGTGGCCAACAATAATACTAACAGATTTGGTAAGATTGTCATAACTCTCAGCCATCTGGGTCCAATCTTGTAAATTGGGTGGTGTCGCAATGCTGAAACAGATTCCATTTACAGTCAGTTAATAAAACCAATATTCCTGCACTCAATATTTTGCTCAGAGTAAGATGTATCTTTTTTCTTACGTTTTTTCAATTGGCAGCTATCCATGTATGATCATCCATCAAAATATTAACAATGGCTCAAGTCTAAGCTATGTATGAAATGGCCACAACAAAGTTTGATAATCCATAAACAATCAGCTTTACTAATGAAAGATTAGCACGAACTTGAAAAAGCCTTACTGTAAATGATTTGATCTCCAAATTAAATCCTGATATCTCGAAAAGGCCAATCAATAACTAACCTGAGTAAATCTAGCTGCTTTAGAATCGTATCATGGGCATTTTGGTTCTGCAAAACGATAGCATGTTAAAGAAGCTAACATATTTCTTTGATGTATAATGTATTTGAAGCTTTGATATGACCAGAGAACTGCTATTCAACCCACCCTAAGCAACAAAGGAACATGCCAGATGTTTGGAACATCATGAATGTTCAGAATATTTGCAGCCTGCAGAAGCCATTACAAGAGACATAACAATCTCAAAGAAACAAACTGCGTTGCCATTATGAAGGAAAAAACAAAGGTTTCCCAACATTACCGCAACATGGCAAAACTGTGAGAGTTTAGCCTTCGTATTTTCCAATAGAGGCTGCATTTATTTAGCAAGAGTTACTGTATGCTCAAGATTGTCAAATTAGAAAAACTACTTTGTGAAGAATGAAGCAGCTGCACAACAGGTAAAGGTAGTTACAATCCAAGAAAGAAATTCAGAGTGACTATTCCAAAATGATAGGAACATATTAACAAAGGTTGGGCAAACAAAATCTTGGTCAGTAAAATGTATCTGCAGGGCTCCATAAAAAGATGAACATCTACAACAGAAATGCTAGCAACAATTTGGAATTTCAGTAGCCTCCTGAAACAATACTAGCGCAATCAAAAACTAAAATTAAAAAAAAAAAAAGAAACTGATAGCTTTAAGAATGAATATGAATTCAGTACTGATCCAAAATGTCAAGAAAAGAATCTTCATCCAAATTCCAGTCCTTAACACCCTGGCACATGCATACATTTGAGCAAAGCAAACAAAGTACCTGAGCTGAGCGACATGCCAGAAGATGAGGAGTCAAACCCAATGCTCTCAATTCACGGACACTATGTTGTGTAGGCTTAGTTTTCTAGATGCATATAAGCAGAATTAATGTCATCCAAGGAGGAATACCATCTACTTAGGCCTCTAGAAAGTATTATATCAAGATTTCACATAATAAAAATATGCAGAAAATTACTTGCTCACCAACAACGCCCAGCACAGGTATCAGGCTCACATGAATGAGGCAGAAGTTATCTTGACCTGAAAAATGGTTAGAAAAATTAAGAAATTACTACAGGAAAAACTAATCATGTATGGGATTAAAGACGCAGTAATCGGTTGAAGCTTACCAACTGAAAAGGATAACTGTCGCAGAGCCTCAATGAATGGCATAGATTCAATGTCACCTGAAAGACACCAAACCAAAATTAAGTAGACATAAAATATGTCTATTAATCAATGACAATTGTAACTTTGTGGACATATGAGATACTAACACATAGTTCTTACCAACAGTTCCTCCCAACTCAATCACACACACATCTGCAGCACCCTCCTTTCCATCCACCGGAATTACTGCAACCGACTCAATCCAATCCTTAATGGCATCAGTGATGTGAGGTACTACCTGCATTTAAAATACCTGTGTTTTAGAGACCTAGCTAAATATCGACCGTATCTGCTAAAAGAAAAAGGAAAAAACAAAATGAACCAAATAAACTAACAGGTTCACCTGAACAGTCTTTCCAAGATAATGACCTCTCCGTTCCTTCTCAATGACAGACTGAACAAAGATTATAGAGAATCAACCAGCTAACTACATATCGCAGAGAACTCAAATATCAATATAAGGTCTAAGTTAAAATCGAGTACCTGAAATATCTTTCCGGTGGTGATGTTGTTATCTTTCGTCAGAGTTAAGTCAAGGAATCGCTCGTAGTTCCCCAAATCTAAATCAACCTTTCAAAAGACACCCAGTTACAGAAACCTTTCAATACATTCACATTACATCTCTACCCACAACTGATATACGTAAAAAACAGCAACAGATACAAACCTCTCCACCATCATCCAAAACAAAAACCTCTCCATGTTCGAAGGGGGACATGGTACCAGCATCAGTATTCAGATAAGGGTCTGCAGTACATAATACAACAGGAACATCAGATCATCAAAGACAAAAAGAATACCCAAAAGGAAGAATGAAAGTTCCAATCTTGACAAAACTCCATCACCAAACTATGCAATTCGAAACCAAGAATACACAGAACAGAAACTGCAAAAAGCAAAGAAAGCACCATGCAAGCAAATTTAACGAACCTATTTTAATAGAGGTCACCCGAAGGCTGCAAGCCTTGAGAACGACGCCGATGCTACTGGCAGTGACGCCTTTGCCGAGCCCACTCACCACTCCTCCGGTCACTACCACGTACTTCATTTTTCTCACCAGGTCTCTTTCGCTTTGACTTGGGCAGTTTACTTGAGTTTCAGAGTGTAGGCAAAATGTTTGCGTTAATGTCGGAGCGGAAAATCTACACGTTGATGTCGTAAAGCTGTCGTTTCGGAATCGGAATAGACCTAAAACAGAAGAATGCAGTGTTGCAGCAGTTGCAGTTGTTGTTACGGACTTATTAAGAAAGCATTTAAACATTGCTCCACTCCAATTTTGATGCTTTCTTCGATACCTGATATTTGATATTTCAATTAAAAGATCGAATGCCCTGCCCAGTGCCCACTCTAATAATTTTACCACATAGCGTTTCTTGTTCTATTTACTTTATTATTAAAATAATATTTTTTAAATAAGTGTCCGTACTCAACTTAAAAATAAAGATGTAAATCACTTAATCCATGACTTTAAATTTAAATGTTTTTAATGAATCGACTCAGTCTAGATTGTTTATTTGGAATATGTAAATCTTGGTAAACCTGAACTTAAACAGTTCAAATTTGAACTCAATTAAAGAATTTAGTTTTAAAAATTAGCATGATTTACCCAATGTCATCCTTACTTAAAAATTGATCTAACCCAAGTAGATTTTGTAAATCTCAAAGCAGGTTATTTCGAATTAGTCATTTTTCAATGTTGGTAAGTAATTGCTTTTTTTTCATTTTTGCCTTTTAAGACGAAACTATTCTAGCATATTTAATGATTAATAATAAGTAAGGCTTGATCATTTTAATTGTTAATAAAATGAAATAGTTTATAATAAAATAGAATATAAATAGATGTAATATTAGAAAATTATTGTTTGGAAGGGATAGAAGGGTTCATAATGTAATATAATGAAATTTTTTTTAATGAAAGATTTATAATATAATATAGTATAAAGTTACTTATCATTTTATATTTCATCCTAAATTTTCTAAATTAGAGATTTTTTATTTTTGTTCTATTATAAAATTTTCTTTCTAATAATAAAATGATATTATATTTTATTTCATTACATTGTAAAACTCCAAGCAAAACGTAGCATTGAGAAAACTTTAAAAGGTGCTCATAAGTCAAAGGCTTATTAGTTATTAGTCACTGAAATTGGCATTGGCATCAGCAATAAAGCCAAGGTAAAAACTGGAAGCGGAAAGTGAAGATTTGGATGGTTGTCACTTGCCTTTGCCTAGGCAATAGAAAAAGTAGCGTTACTTTCTATTGTTTTGCTGGTGCAATATCCATCGTGGGAGCACGCCCGCCCAGGACAGGGATAGAAAAGATGCCTGCTCAGGCCTTTTCTTTTTTTTTTTAATTATATTAAGTATTTCAATTTAGTCAGACTAATCTTAAGTTTTTAAGACCCTACCCTAAGAATCCTAGAGGATATAAATCTAGAATTCCAAGATCCTTCAGGATCTTACGTAGCCTGTACACTTCTGCGCACAAAGAGTCGTCACATACTCAATTGATCAACTGCTGATTGATCGCTGGCCCCTATTCAAGCCTTTTCTTGATTTATCATTTTATCTGGCCCCTACTCAAGCCTTTTCTTGATTTACCTATTTTATCTTATTTTACTTTTTATAAGGCTTACTTTTAACATTTACAAAGAAAAAAAAAGATAAATAGGAACGAGTAAAAGCACATAAAACATTAAAAACAGCTCTGCGTTGAGAGTTGGTTCTCTTAATGACTAACGCTGTCTTAAAATTTTTTTCACGAAGAGTATTATCTTTCAAGTACACATTAAGTATTTGGATTGACCACTATTAAGACTTTAATTCTAAATGGGACGCTATCAAAAATTTATAAAACATATTAAATTTCTCATTAATTCCGAAAGATAAGATTGTTTGTCAGATACGAAAGTATTCTATATAATATTATAATAACACTAATGGAGCTATCACATTCAAAAATATATACAATCAAAAACTTTACACAATTAAACTAATGGCCCCACCTAAATTTCATTCGGTTTGTCCTATACTCTGAGGTTATCAGTAATTACTCGATTTTCTAAAAAAATAAAATAACAAGGGGTGAGTTGCCTACTCAATAAAGATATCCGATCATACCTTTAAAATCAAGTAACTCCATAAATAATTATAAAACTTAGTCAACCAATTAAATCATACATATAATACTTATATACACAACAATACTTGATCTAATCCAAAAAGTTAACCAAAATCTGAAAAATTATGATTAACACAAATATTAATTATAACTGTCATTTATGTTTTATTCTAATATTTAACTTAATTTTCTAGGCCCAGCTTAACCTAATAGGCATACATTCAATGGTCTGCCAACTTATCTCATCATCTCTTGATTTCTCAATCTTCACCCGAGTACTACTCCATTACTTAGTCATCGACACAGGATATTCTGGAACCACTCTGGTACCTAGTCATCAACGTAGGATATCCTCGAAACTCAGAATACCCCGGTATCTACTTCATGAATAAATACCTAGCCACCACTCACTCATATTAACTCAACCAACCCACCTAACACCATCGAATGTAGCCTCCTAAGCAAGTCATTGATTCTCAATATTCACCAATTATTCACAATTTATTTTCTATCAATCTCTACTTAATTAACTTATTTCTCACCAATTTAACAAGTAATATATCTAATAAAATTTCACAAAATATAACAATGAAACATCTTCTACTACATTAATTATTTGATAATTAAAGTAAATATAATTCATGTATGTAATTATTAATCATTAATTAATGATTAATTCAAAATAATTCAAAATAAAATTTACTAATAACAAAACGATACTTAATTTTAAAAGTAAAAATCAAGCATTATCTTTACCTCAATTTCAGACTCAATTAATTGATAATCTCAATTTCTCCTTAATTAGACTTTCGGACCTAGAATTTACAAAATTTTATTAGACTAATTTACCAAAAATTTCTTACCCAATTACACTAATAATCCAACATTATTCTCTCTTTCAATTTATTCTTAATTATAGAAGCAATATCCTTACTAGCCTAACCCCCATAATTATTAAAATACCCATAACTAATGAAAAGTCTATTGTACCTCCTCTATTTCAATTAACACCAAAAGCCCTTCTTACAACAAAATTCCATATTTATCCTTAACTTTTTGCATTTTCCATTCTGCCCTTACATGCAACTTAAATTACAGATTTACCCTTAACTTTTTGTACTTCCGATTCTGCCCCTACATGCAACTTAAATTTTCAAAACAATGTCATTATCTTCACCCTCCCCTCTTCTTCTCTCTTTTCTTCTTTCATCATTTTATAGCCACATTTTCTCCCTATTTATCCCTTCATGCAACTTCAATTATTATCTCAATCAACCACAACATGTAAACCTACTACAATCTGGCGTAGGATGATCAAAATCGCACAAAAAGACATAAAAATGACTGCTTAAATTTTTCCTAAATGTGAGGACTTTTGAGGAAGTGTTACATGCAAGAGAAAGAGTTGTGATCTAAACACTTACCAGCTAGAAATTTGAGAGAAAGATGAAGAAAAAATGTAATTTTCGTATGTTATCATCTAATTTCCAGATTCTGATTCTTTTATACATGTTTAAAGATTGTAGGTTGGGTTAGGCTGGATTGTGGATAAGTTGTGTTAGAGTGGTGCTCTAAAGGCAATCACCTTTAATATTTTTATACAAACTTTATTTTGAATAATAAAGCGAAAGGCAGTTTTCATTAATTTGATATTCGTTTATATATGAATTGATGTCGATCTTAAATCAAATTAATGAAGTCCATGATATAAAACATAGCATTAAGGAAATCAAGACGAGATAATGATAATAAGATTCCTATCATGTGCAATTATGTTAATATTTAAATAATATCTAGTCATAAGATTAATAAGATAGAATATTATTAATCCAGATAGAGTAGCACATATTATTCCCATTGATTTGATCAAGCGGCGGATCTCACAAACTATAAGCATAAGATTTTTAGAGTTAATATTTGGATGCTTACTAAGAATAGTAAGTACATCAGATGACCCGCTATGGGATTATCATATGGATGATCTATCAAATGTCAATGATTAATCTTATCACAACAATGATGCAAATATCTTTAGACTTGAGGTACTCAAGGATATCTTGGATACTAATCATGTGCTTTGATATCATTTCTTGTTATCTCAAGACAAGGTTGCGCTTAGGATGGTGATTAATTACATCTATTGATATTCAAAGGTAATTAGGTAGCCAATAAAGGATTCACCACTCCTGATAGAAGGAGATGATACCCACGGCCTCTTGTCGGGGTCATTACTCAGGAGTCTCTAGCCAGAGTAGCTATATATCTTGAAGAGAGTCTTCAATGACACATAGAGTAATGAGATCCCAGGACAAGAGCTAATATCACTTAGAATAAATGTTACGTATTCAGTATAGTAGGAGTTGACGCATAGCCCATACTTCGAACCAAGTGGGGTATAGTATGGTGAAAGGATAAATTACAAGGTAATTATCTATGGAAAGGTTTGTAAGTTGTAGAATTAATTATCGAAGAGCTCGTGTGTTAATCTACTTATATTCTGGTAAATTAGCATCATGAAATCTTTCATAATTTGATTGAATTAAGAGTTAATTCAAGTGGCATGAAACTATCAATGATTTTCTCAGATTAAGAGTTAATTCAGGTGCCTAAAATAATCAAAAACCTAAGGGTCACACACATAAAAGATCGGATAAAAAACAAAGTGTGTATGGCTGGTTTTAAATAGGTCATGATAGTGGCTCATAGGCCACGATCGTGACCGAAGGCCAGGCTGTCAAATAAGTAGGCCACGATCAAGGATCGTGACTGAAGGCTTGACAAATTTATATAAGTGAGTTCTTCACTTATGTACAAGAGGTCTAACAAATTTTTATACACTCAAGTGAGAGGATAAGGGGTTTAAAAGAGTTCTAGAGAGAGAGAAAAGTGGTATTGAGTTTTCTTCATGTAATTTATGCAATTGTTGCATAAACCTAATTGCATGCAAGATATTATTGATCTATCAACTCCATTTGAACATCTACTTGAACTCATCAAGTTTGGTGTTCTAACTACCCTTTCACACTTCTTCTTCTTTCGTTTTGCTTGTTCTTGGATAATTAAGGAAGGGTTTGATGTTTGTTACAACCCAAACAAGGAGAAGAATCAAGAAACGAGGAGATCAAAAGGTACAAATGTTTAAATTTCATATTCTTTTAATTTGTCTATGCATGCATGTCTGTTTCTGGATTTTTGGGGTTGTCGTGTGATCGGAATTTAAATTTTAACACTTCCGCTGCATTGTCATGCATATGATGCATGTATACATTGTTAGTAGTGTGCCCTAGGCCAATGGATATTTGTGATTCATGTATTAACATTATGACTTGTTATTAATATATTA
>JANZXR010000009.1:20387282-20401091 GCA_027575705.1 Erythroxylum echinodendron
GCAGGAATCCTTAAGCCAGAATTCACGCGTTCGACAGTTGTCTCTATGGATCCAAACGGCAACGTACAGCCTCGTCAAAATCCGACTGAACCAATATTAAATCTAAAACCTTGTTAAGCTGTAAAAGTAATATCCATGTCCATGCTTAAGAAGTAAAGTTGGAATAAGTAAACAGAATGTTAAAAAGTGAATCATACGATCTGGGCATGTGTAACAATGAAGGGATTAAGGGAAGGGGATGGGTGAGAGGAGACAAGGCACGTGCCGCCACGTCTCTACCCAAAGGTGTTAGAATCAAGAGCGAGGGAGGTTCATTGTCAGTCACAAGGCTTGCTTTGCACTCTCTTCTCTCTCGGTCTCGCCAATCTCATCTCTTTCTTCTCCAGTCACTCACTATGGTCCTCCTTCAAGCTCACGCCAGTGAAGACGCGCCCGAAGTGCACCGTTTCAGCGATGATCTCGAACACGACTCCGCCTCCTCCACCCCTTATGTCAGTGCTCCCTCCAGTCCCGGCCGCTGCGGAGGTGGCGGGGGTTACTTCTTCAGTGCACCGGCCAGTCCCATGCATTTCCTGTTATCATCCGCCTCTCGGCCTCCGTCATCCGATCCCGATCCCGACTTCGAGTTCTCTTCTAGGTTCTCAAGCGACGGTTCTCTAGTTTTAGGCTCCATGACCTCCGCCGACGAATTGTTTTTTAACGGTCAGATCAGGCCTGTGAAGCTCTCCTCACTTTTGCGGAGGCCGCAGGTGTTGCCTCCATTGTTAGATCTGGAGAACGTTAACCGAGAAGAAGAAGAGTTCGAGAAGCAAGAAGAAGAAGAAGAAGAAGAAGAACACGAAGAGTCGAGGGCAACTAGAGGTAGAGATCTTAAGGTTAAAACTACTAGATCACTTCACAGAAAGGCCAGATCTTTGTCTCCTTTGAGAAGCTGCGAGTTTCAGTGGAGTAATGTTGAAGCGAAGCGAGAGGATGTGACGGAGTTGGAACAAAGCGAAATGCCATCAACTGAAACGACGCCGTCGTGCTCTGCATCCTCATCGAGATCAGGTTCTTCTGGAAGAAACTCAAACAAGTGGATATTCTTGAAAGATCTTTTGTACAGAAGCAAGAGTGAAGGGAGAGGGAATGGGAAGGACAAGTTTTGGCCTTCCATTTCTTTAATCTCTCCTTTGAAACCCCCAAAGCAAAAGCAGAAACAGAAGGATAACAACGACAAGCAGTCCAATGAACGACGACAAGCTTCGTGCAAAACGACCGCAAAACCCCTGAACGGGGTTGATAAACGACGCCGTATGCCTCCGTCAGCACATGAGCTTCACTACACCGCCAACAGAGCCCACGCAGAGGAGATGAAGAAGCGAACTTACTTGCCGTACAGGCACGGCCTTTTTGGGTGCTTGGGATTTAGTTCTAAGGGCTACAGTGCTCTTAATGGACTCGCTAAATCTCTGAATCCGGTATCTTCCAGGTAGACCTCATGAATTTGTATCAGGTTCTATTTTTGTATAGCTTTTGATTATAAGTTATAGTTATCTGAATCTTTATTTTTCAAAAACATGTTTTGATGACTTATTGCACATGTACAGTGAAGAAAAAGCTGTGCTTGAAACCCCATTTAGTGATGATGGTTGTCCGGAGTATATTATATATATATAAATGGGCATTCAAGATCAGTAGCTCTAGAATTTGGTTTATATTCTTTTCATTTTGTACTTAATGCAAAGGCCGTTTTCACTTTTCTAAATTATTCAATCCTGAAACTCTGAAGCCGGAGAGAAGTTGGGTTCGTCGGAGACATTATGAGTGCGTGCTTCGCAATTATTTGGGTTTACTTTAGACAATTTCCGATGTCTAAAATGACTATTGCTAGCAGCCTAGTAGATGTAGCTTTTGCAGAAACTTTGTCTTTATCTGACCATATAATAGTGACTGAGACAGACTTACGATAGCTATCGTGGAGTGTCCATGCTTGGTTCATGATGTTCTCGTGTTGGGACCCCTCTCAAGCCTAAGGAGTAAAAGGTTTAGGTCATCATCAGTCAGTATCGTTTCTAACAGAAACTAGTAAGCAAGATTAATCCAAATGAATTGTGGTGAAGGGATCTAAGTGCCCTTTAGCAGACGCCACTTGCATTATGCAACAATCATTGCAACTAAAAATGGATATGTATTTATTCTTGGTGAAAGGAGAAAGATGCATTCATGAGTTAACCCCACATGAATTGTCCTCGGTTTTCGTTAGGTAAAGCTGTAATTGTCCTTTTTAATCCATTATTACCTGTAATGTCTGTGAGTGTGTCATTTTGATAGAGATTTTTCAGTGTTTATTATTATAATTTTTCCTTTGGTACTTTTTAGTTCGTCGATTGGGCTTGTAGGGCGCATTGATATGTGAGGTGGTTGGGGATTTTTCGAGAACGGATTCATCTTTAGTTAGTTGTTCCCGGAATCGCAGGCAAGGGGGCCATGAGAACTGACTTCATCTCTAACATTTTCGTATGATACGGTCCAAAGCCCATCAGGCATTGGGTTGGAGACTCGATTTTCTTATCGGCCCTTCTCCTCATTCGATCGTTTTGACTCTGGTTCTTGACAATTAGGGCTGCTTGAACGTGGTTGTGCTGATCCAGCCAAACAGAAAAGTGATTGCTTAGCATATGCACAACACATTGATATAACTGAACCATCTGACTTTTCATCAAAAGGATTGCCAGTGCCCCCAGGAAGGACAATTTTAGGAGATAAGATAACCCTCTAGACGTGATTATTATGCTGGCCAATACAAACAACATCAACGACACAGTGGGAGTAATTCTTTCTTTGCATGGCAATGAATTGCGTCTACCTGTAGTAGCTTCTGGAACTCTGATAACGTTTCATCTGCTTCTGACTATACTTCCTCCAACTATACACATCAGTCACATTCTCACGACTTATCTTGAGTTGATGTGCGAAATGCTCTAAGCTTTGTTGGTTCAACGTTGCTCCTGTCAAACCACTTTGAAGTGTCTGATGGTTCCATTGTTGAATGAGTTGGCAACTTGATAGAAAGATTGGCTGCCGGCTGCCCAGCTTCTCTACTTGGGAAGAAGATACTTCTCAACATCGGTAACAAGAAGTTTAGGACACTACCTGACAATTTTACATATTTGGGTGCCATTAAATCCGTAGTCCCTCAGAAGAGAAAGGACCAAGTCTCGTCGTTTTGGGTTTCCAAGTGGGACTTTCTTGGAGATAGAGATAGCAACCTGAGAGGGCAAACCCCATGGGTCAATCAAGTAAGGAACTGTAAATGGGCCGTTTGCTTCTTATCTTTCCTGTTTTGGAGCATCTAGCAAAGGAAGAATTGAATCTTTCGTCGCAAAGTAGCGGAAAAATTGCAGTAAGACCAGTAGTTTTATTGAAGACAGAATGTAGCAGCAGTACTCTTCTAGAGAACAATCCAATCATAGCTGAAGCAATTCACAACGTCCCACTACTGGTAAGCTATAGACCAACCAAGCTCTATACTGTTTCTGTACCTCCGAGGCTCAAAGATTCACGCTTTTCCCATTTCAATCAAAAAACTCGATATTTATGATCACAAATACATATCGAGGGAGATGAACAACGACCGAAGTTTTTATTAGAGGCACTTTTCTACCCATCTAGGGTTTGCTCGATCAAAACGAACATTCCGTACGCCGTTTTCGCAACTTATTGTTAAAGAGTACGCCGGTACTTTTAGGCCCTAATCCTATAATAAAAGTAGTGTCGTTTTGAAAATTTTCAAATTAATGAAAATAATCGTTTCGTATAGTATCATAGTTATTGAATCGGTACAGAGAATCTGCATCCATCCGTCTAAAGAAAGGGAAAAATGGTTTAGTTCCAAATTATTTCCAATATAAAAAATATGAAAGAAAATTTTAACGTACAACCGTTTTAACGAAAACAAATAGTACCAATCAGTGAACGTACCACCTCATCTAACCCATCAAATCTTCTCTTTCAGTTACTTTATTTCAACTCTATTCTATTAAATCTCATCTATATTGTAAAAAACAAGTTTTCTTCAAGAAAAACATAATATGACAAAATCTCAACGATTGCTAATCTTTAAACTTAGAAATTAGTGCTCGGGATTGAGGAATAAGAAGTTCGAAAAATCGCCATTGTCATTCATAAACTTAAAGTAAAGCCACCTGAGAGTATGCATTTAATTTCTAAGAATAGCCAACATCATTCATTCAATTAGACACTAGCTTCGTCAAAATCATTGCTCAAAACAAATGCTGAAGTTTCTGCAACTGTGAATGAAAAAGTAAAGGTAAATGGAGAGGCAGCAGCCATTCACTAGCCCGGTCAAGATTCTCAAAACAATTTGTTTCTGGAGCAGATCCCCAGATTCAGATCAAGGAATGACGTTTCCAACGTTAGACGATACTCTTGGCTCTCTCAATAAATCTGAAAGTAAACATCCAACTCCTGAGGTGGGAAAAGTTGGTCCTCATAAAACTGGACAATAATTATATCTTCAAGGTAGTTTGATAAGTAGTACCGTCAAATCTATTTGATCAAGCAAAGGCGGACAAAATATTCTTCTTCAAGATGAACTCATCTACCTTTGCTGGGCTGATTGACTGCAGCAGAAACAGTATAAGAAAAAGACTTGCATACGATAAGATGAAAAAGTAAAATACTGAAGATCACATGAGTTAACCATGCTTTCATTCCATGGGCTACCATAAGCAAACAGCAAAGTTGTCGAAGGAAAATCTTCAACAGTATATCAAGAAATTGATTTCATAAGACTCATCAATCCATTATTCTTACCTTCTCAAGCATACGATTAAGGCGATTAATTTCATTCTTAGCATAATCAGCACCTTTCTCCATACTATTCCTAGCCGCTTTCAGGTAGATCTTTCCATACCTGTCACAAGTTACAAATGAAATCAAACAAGAACTGCTTAAGTGAAAAGTTAAAGATATATGATCATTCATGCATGTTTGGAAAGTATCTGATAATGGGGATCAACAAATAATAGAAATAATTATCCAAAATTTTAAACCAAATTACCTAGACAATGAACCATCAAGTTTCTGAACTTCCTCTTCTAGTTTGGCAAAGACTGCTTTCTTTTCCTCTTTGCTGGCATAAACCAACTCTTTGGCCAAAGCATCCAAACTATCGACTAGACCAGCCTATCAAACAACAACAGTAAACAAACGTTTAAGGACATAGAAAACAAAGGTCCTCAACGCGTTCGATCTAAGACTTACTCTCGGAGTTAGTTCTCCTTTCCCATCACGGCTGGTTCCACACTTCTCATTGATGAAAGTCACAAAGTCTTCTAAATCTCTCCCACCATCATAATCCTCACCAGCTTTGTAGTTTTTGGGAAAGAATTTCAATGTTGGGTAACCACTTACTCCAAACCTGCACACAGAGAGACACTAACATTGTTTAATCAACTACTAGTTTCAAAAACTTGTTCCATCTTTCTAGACGGTGCTGACAAGTGTGACTTACTTTTCGGCTACATCCCTATATTTGTCAGCATCCAAATTGGCAATCACTACGTCTTCCTCCAATTTAAATGCAGTAGCTACCTTTTCATAAGTCTGCCAAGAGAAGAAAAAGGGAGGTGCAAAGATCATTTATTCAGAAAGATTCAAGCAAGCAGGCTTCCAGAAGTCATAAAGTTCATGTAGATGAACAAGGAAAAACGGAATAGCCTTACAGGAGCAAGATTTTTGCAATGGCCACACCTGGAAATGCCACCAAAGGAATAAGTACAAACATGATATCAAAATATAAAAGGGAACCCTATAAACAGATTATTTACTATTTCCTCAGCAACATAAGAACTCCAGAAAAAAAATAACCAGAAAAAGATGACCTATGGCTATGAGACAAAAAAAATGCTTACCACGGTGCATAAAACTCAACCAGAACATCTTTGGTTTTATCCAAGACAATCTCATCAAAATTTTCTGCAGTTAATACAACAACATTGGATGGGATAGCAGCAATCTTCACGTTGGTCCCTATAACCAAACATAACAGATTAGGAACATGTCATGATTACAAATGATAAAAGAATCATGTGATAAGAATCTGTAAATGTGCAACAAGAAAGTTATGACAACAGAAAAATACTAGCTGTGATCAAGTTTTGAAGGGATACACCTGGCCATGACCATAAGAATCATTTAAAGACAACAGATTGCAATTATCTATCCTCACACATTAAAGGAACACTAAATACGAAATGAAAGGAACAGAGACTTCATGAAACACAAGTCAGGAACGCTGAATTTAATTTCACTAATACTTCTGCAGGAAGGCAACACCCCAAGATAATAACAACAATATACGAAATTTATTATCATATGTTAGTCACATTGCATCCCAATTTCCACATCCAATAAACACAATACTTAGTTAAAAAGTAAAAATTCCAACATCAATAAAATTTTGTTGAATGATTAAGGGTTCGGATGAGAGTGATTAAGGAAGACAATTACCTCCTCCATTATTCACAAACTCAGCAAGGGATTCTGCTGTACGTGGTCCTTCATACCTATTGATACCACATAAACAAGTAAAGAATCATTCAATTGAAAATAAAAACGCAATTAGGTATATTCCAAGTTCTACTGACTGCAAGCTTTTAATTATCCTCACTTTTTGGGTTCCAAAGATCCCTTAGGAAACCACTGGATTGTTGGGTAACCAGAAACTCCATACTTGCTGCATAAAGTTTTGTGCTCATCACAATCCACCTAAATAACATAGACTGAAGACAGATTAAAACGGATGCTATGCCATTTACAAAGGCCAGATGCAATAATTTTCTACTTGGACTCCAGATTCATCCTACAGTGGTAATTGCAGAAGACCAGGCATAAATTTCACAATTAACCAAACACTAAGAGCAACATCAGAACACTTAAAGAAATTAAGTTTATACTAGAACATAAAGCTAACCTTTCCGATTAAGACTGACTTTGCCCTCTTAAAGCTAGCCCCAAGATTCTCGTACTCGGGCGCGAGCTTTTTACAGTGTCCACACCTGGCAAAACGAAACTAAACTAACTCCAGAACATTCTAAAACAACGCTCAAACAAAAAATCGTTGCATAAATAGTAGCTAAAGGTCACTAAAGTAGAAAATAGAAAAATTATTACGCGTCATATTGAACATAGACTAGGAAGTCAAAATTAATACAATCCGAAAGCAAATTTATAAATAAATCACGTCTTAATCAAAATTTAGAAGATATAAACTACAATTATTTGATTGAAACAAGAGATCATAAATGATGGCCTCAAAAATTTACCAAGGAGCATAGAACTCGACAAGAGCTCCTCTGTCTTGACCGACCTCTTTCTCGAAATTTTCTTCCGTCAAAATGACGACGTCGGCCAGCGCAGATACGGCTAACAAAGCCAAAGCTCCGACGAAGACCCAGATCTGCTGGTACTTCTCCATTTTCTTTGACTCCGTCGTTGTCTCTTGTCTTCTCAATCTAATACTCTACAAATGGATGCCAGAGTTGGGATTTTTGGTTGACAGATGGATGCTAGAGTGTGGAGATCTGCAGGAGTTACCATGAACTGCACCATTAGGTTGCTGACGTGGCGAAATCTGGTTTCTATAAACCTGGAGTTTTGGGTAGTCAGCATGGCCATCGGTGGTCTTTCGAAATTGAATTGTAGGTGACGTGTTTGGATGACGTGGCTCGTTGTTAGAGGTCCAACTGCTGTAACTACTTGGACCTTCTCGAGCATACTATATTTTGTTAATCAGTTATAGAGGTGGGTACGCATCAAGCATACACTTGTAATTTGGAAAGCCCGCAAGCCTAGCAAGTTCCCTTCTTTGTTGTAAAGGCGCTCGATCCAGACCACTATCGAAAGGTAAATTTTAATTTGAACATATTTAAATTTAAATAAAAAAATTCCAAATTTTGAACTAAAAATACCTTGCCCAAACTCATACAGATTCCGTATGGCCGTATGACATAAATTCGGGCTTTAGGCCCATGTGTACAAAAGGTTGCCACTTTAACGTCTATTATCAAGCAACGCTAGACTTCGTTTTAGTTGACTCTATTAGCGATTAACTGATAGTAAATTATATTAGTTGATTTTATTAGTAAATAAAACTGATTATTTATTTAAAACTATTTAGTAAAATTAGTTGTTTATATATAAAATAATTTAAGAGTAGTAGATTTAAAAAAAAGATTTATAAAGACATGGATATTATTATAATAAAAAACATAAAACATATAACAGTAGCAGTAACAATCGCAGGAGGAGGATGAAAAGAGGAGGAAGAGTAATAGTAACAGTGGTGGTAGCAACAGCAGCAACAGCAATAACAGTAGTAACAGTAGTAATAGTAAAATTTATAAGAACATAAATATTACTATAATAAAAAACATAAAATATATAGCAGTCAGTAGTTGAAGGAGGAGGTGGAGGAAGAAATGGAGTAGTAGTAAGAGTAAGAGGAGGAGGAGTACAGCTAAATACCTCTCTATTTGTCAAAAAATAGTGAGATAAGTAATTTACTAAACAAGTTAATAATATAACATGATTTTTAGGACATGATGAATTTGGAAGTGCATTAATACAACTATGCAGATACTGAACAAGTTAATAATATAACATGATTTTTAGGGCATGATGAATTTGGAAGTGCATTAATACAACTATGCAGATACTGCAGGTCCTCAGTAATCATTGGCTTGACAAACTTGCCATTTCTAGACATATTGAAGTGCTTCACTATAAAATTACTCACTGATCGTGCTTTGTTTATCAATTTTTATGTAGGAATGTCAACCGTAATCGATAAATTGTAATCAAGCACAGTAAAAATTTTGTAATTTTTGAAAGATCTCTTTAATTAATTAATTTAAAATAAAAGGATAAAAAGAGTGGTTTGCACCTCAAAATTTTATAAAAGATCCAAGTTCGTTCCTCCTATTTTCTCTTATATCACTTTACACACCAATGTTACAAAAATAACACCTTGAACAAGGTATAAAATTGTTAATAAAAATAACAGCAAAGACGTATTTAAACTTTTATGAAATGTTAAGTAAAAATAACACTTTTAACCGATATTTAAAGAAATTATTTTTAAAAGCAAATTAGTATTTAGTATATCTAAATTGCGTTCTAACATCATATAGGCTGTATTGATGACTCATGTACTAAAACCTTTGAAAAATTTAGCCATGTTAAGATTTAAAATGCTACCAATACTAATTATTGATGAAGCCTAACTTAATTTTAATTGCAATTTAATCTTAATAAAATTAAATATATTATATTTAATCCAAGGATTTTATAAAATTTTAAAATTAAGTTCAATTTAATTTAAATCAAAATTTCCTCCTTAACTATTCTTTATATGTGATCCATTAAATTCATAATTTATTAGCAATTACTATAAATTATAATTCTAATTCATAATTAGAATAGATAAATTACAATTTATTATATGTATAATCATATATCAAGATTAACTTCTAGTAATATGTCATAACTACCCAAATATAATGAATGTCAAAATAGTTTGACTCAAACTATTCGTGCATGATTATAACATATAATTTTAATCCTTTCGGTACCTAATATTCTAATTAGATATAACGTATGAAATTAGCATTTGCTTTATTTAAATCCAATTTAAATCTAATCACGTTCATTCTTACTAACTAGCAATTGATTAACAATTGATATTTAAAAAATAACCTTTTCAAATCTCAATTCACTGTAGCTAAAGAATTCCTTAAATCACTACCAATAAAGAACAATGAAACATTATCCCTTATTATTTTAGAACGATGAATCTTTTATTAACTTACTCAAATATTTCATGTATCCAATGCTATTGACTAAATTGTTATAAATAGAATAGATCATAAGTAGCATCAAAACATAATAATTTTCACATGAGATACTATGGTAATGTCTAATTTAAGGATTAATTATATAACCATCATAATGAGAAAACTCATAAACATACAAGTAATGTTCTATTACGGATTCTCATAATCAAATGAATTTAGCAACTTTATTCTGTAATAAACACACATATGTTTGCTTAGGTATCTTTATACTTTTATTTATAAGATCAATTACTTTTTCTATAAGAAAAATATAACATCTGCTAGTTTTACCATTCCACCAACATCATATTTTAACGAAACTACAATTATAAATAATTTAAGATAACATATAAACCTCATAAGTACAATCTCATTGTAAATTTAATTACACAATAACTATTATAAGAATTTTATCTTAGTATTATGTATCAAATATATTCGACAAAAATATATAAAGATAAAGAGTACGTTTATTGATTAAAATAATAATATCATACATTAAAGTTCAACCAATCGATTGACTACAAAGGCATAAATTAACAATCCTAGCTTACATTAAAGTCAATTACCTATGTATCTAATACCATATACATCCATATGTCACTTGTGTAATTTTAAGATAATAGTTTAGTGAGAGGATTCGTAAGATTCTCTTTAGCGAGAATCCAAAATAATGCAATGTCTTTCTACTCTGCTATATCCCCAATCAAGTAAGACTTTTTGAATACATGTTTTAACTGTTGATCAGATTTTAGTTCCTTTACATATGCAATGGCACCATTGCTATCATAATATAATATAATTCGTTCAACGCCATTATAAACCACTTCAAGTTTGTTGATGAACTTCTTTATCCAAATTGCTTCCTTTGTTGTCTTAGACACCAAAATTTACTCTACCTTAGTTATAAAATTGGCAATGGTTAGTTGTTTAGAACCCTTCTAACTTACTACACTACTATACTACTATTTTAGAGTGAGGATGTATCCTAACTGTAATATGTTATCATCCAAATTGGACTAAAAACTCACATCTAAATACTTTGAACTCTTAGTTCAGCTCCTCCATAGACCAAAAAGCTATCTTAGTTCTTCTCAAGTACTTTAAGATATCACTCACATTCATCCAATGACCATGACTAGGACTAGCTTGAAATATGCTAAAAACATAAGAGACCTTTAATCTACTACATAGCATTATTATACAAGATTGATCAAATGGCTAAAGCATATGGAACATAATCCATTTTATCTCTCTATTTTTATGTCTTTGGCTATATATACCATGTGAGAGAGAAATCCCATGAGACATAGGTAATAATTTCCTCTTAAAATTCATATTAAATCTCTTTAACACTTAGTTTATGAACACAGACTGAGATATATGAGGAAACCTCTTTGATCTATCTTTATAGATCTATATTCCCAAAATATAGTTTACTTCTCTCCTATACTTTATGAAAAAGTTCATGGAAAACCAAATATTTACAAATTAGAGCATTGGTATTGTTATTTTCAATCAACAACATGTCATCCACATATAGTACTAGGAAAATAACTGCACTCGTACTAACATTCTTATATACACATGGTTCATACATACTTTTTTATAAAATCAAACTCTTGAATTCAAAACCTTTAAGTTGTGTCATATATAAATGCTTAAGCAAACTTTCCATTAAGAAATTTTGTTTTGGTATCCTTTTTATATTTCATAATTATGATATAGTTATAGCCAATAAGATCTTTATAAACTTAAGCATAGCTATTGGTGAAAAGGTTTTATCAAAACCAACTGCTTATTTTTATTTCTGACTTTTAGCCATTAACTTTGCCTAGTACTTGTGTACATTACTATCTATGTCAATTTTCATCTTAAACTACTTGCATCCCATAGGTATAATATCATTAGGAGCATTCACCATAGTTTGTACTTAAGCTATATAGATTTCATTTCAAACCTTATATGTTTATTCCATTTTAAAGAATTAATGTTAGACATTTCTTCTTTAAAGTAATAGGCTCATCATCCATGAGTAATATTTCGTCTTTTTCCATTTCAATATGTAGATCTAATTTAGCAAAGGGACGACATATCTTACTATGCTTATTAGATTATGGGTCACTTGAACCCTTAATTGTACATCATATATATAAACTTGAGATTCATGTTCCATTTGAATGTGTAGTTATGGTTCTTGAACTTCTCTAAGTCAACTCACTCTTACATTCTCACTACTTTCCTTGATAATAAATTTTCTTTCTAGTAATGTAGTATATCAGAAAACAAATAACTTTTATTTAAAAGGATAACAAAATTGATATCCATCACTTATTTTTGTTATCTCATATATTCGCATTTATTTAATTTAGCTTGAAACTTATTAGATGTTGCATGGTTCACATAAGAATCACATCGCTAAATCTTTAAATATGAAAGGGTTTGGTCTACTACAATTTCATATCTCATACAAATTAATGTCAATTAATTTAGATGGAACTCTATTAAAAAGGTAAGGAACAATTTTAAAGGCATATTTGTAAAAAGAGATAGGAAGGACTGCATTACTCATCATATAATAAACCATATCTAATAGAGTACAATTTCAAACACTCTATTATGGTATGGAGTCCATTATAAAATAAACCATATCTAATAGAGTACAATTTCAAACACTCTATTATGATATGGAGTCCATTATGAGAGAATTTCATTCTCTTTTAAGTGACCAAGAAATCTATGGTCTAAATACTCACCACCTTAGTTATATTAAATGTCTTAATACTCTTAATAATTTGTCTCTCATCCTTAATTCTTGATTCTTTAGAGTTTTTAAATGATTCAAACTTTTGTTTCATTAAATACATATAATCATATCTAGAATGACCATTTTGTGAATATAATAAAAAATGTGTATCCTCCTCCGGTATAAGTGGATATAAGGCCATATATATTTAAATGTATATTTTCTAATAACTCACTTGTATGCCCTCCCTTTCCACTAAAGGGTATCTTATCCAATAAATAAGATTCATAAGTTTCATATGATTTATACTAAAAAGATCCAAATATCCTTATTTATATAACTTTGTAGTTCGAGTTTCATTAATATGACCTATCGTACTAAACTATAAATAAGATTTATTTTAGTCAGTTAATTTTATTTTTTGCTACTTATGATATGAATCATCCTTTTAAGATCTAAATCATATAAACAATTTGTAAGTAATCCACATCCATAAACATTATCATTATGAAAAGAAAAGCTTTTAGTATTTATAATAAAGATAAATCCATTCAAATCTATATAAAATGGAAATAATGTTTCTTATAATGACTAGAACATAATAACAATTATATAGTTTTAATTCAGGGCTAGAAGGAAAAGTTAAAACTACAAGTTCCTTTAACTAATTCATCAACCCTAGCTCTATTGCTAACTCGCAAGTCCACTTCACCTTTCCATAATGATGTATTCTTTTTAACTTCTACATATTGTGAGAAATATGAGAATCATAACTAATATCTAATACTTAAGATTTTGGTACAGAAGTAGAAAGATTAATCTTAATAATAGATATGCCTAAAAAAGTAGCTTGCTTAAGCTTTTTAACTTTTAGCCTAGCAATATAATCTCTATAGTCCTTCTTCTAGTGTCCATAAACTCCATAAAGAAACTTATGCCCTTGTCATTGGTCATTTTCTTAAAACCATCATTTGGCTTTGCTACTTTAGCAGAAACCTTTTGTAACATCCCCTCACCAATTGGAAAGAGTATTTTGGTCATTTTGGATCGGATTAGAGTTATTGAACGTGTTTTGACATATTCATGTATTCATATATGCACATGAATAATAAATAGTGAATTTTTGCACATGAAATGAATGTACATGCATGCATGACATTTTCC
>JANZXR010000009.1:20412703-20456436 GCA_027575705.1 Erythroxylum echinodendron
TCCTAAGCCAACAAATACAATCATAGAATCAAATAAACAATGCATGAACGATCAATCTCCTAATTAATTAGGAATGTTAACCACTTCGACATTACCCTATAGAAAGCAATAACACCCACACCCTCTCTGATTTCGTTCAACACTCATATAAAATTTTTGGGTGTAGTGTTTGTCTCAAAATCAATGCATAGTAGTGCTTTCCATAATTCTGATATAGAATCCAATCTCGACCACTAGCTCGGATTTAAAAAGGCTTGTAATGTGGCTATGGGTTTAACAAAGAAAGAAAAACCAAGAGATACAAAGTATGTACCAGGTAACATATAACTCATATGACACATATGGCCATAGAATTTATCACAAGTTGGCCGAACCATTCCTTTCTATCCAATCATCATTCTCCATAAATTCATTCATCAAGGTGTTTCTCATAAATCATGGCTTAGCACGTTTCAACATTAATTTAAAGTTTAAAGCATCAAACTCGCTTTTAAAATTGTTTTGGGGGAAGAAACCATTATTGAATTTGAATTTTTTTCAGCCTTGTTTTCTCCTCGCCGAATTGTGTTCTAACTCTCAAGCCTAACACCACGCAAAAACTAGGAGCATGACATAAACATTATACACATGAAGTATATGATGTAAACATTATACATATGAAGGATATGATTTAACAAAATAAATACATGTTACTTGGCAATTCCACTTAGTTCGGTGTCATTTCGGGGCTAAAGAAGAAAAAAAGATAGGGTTTATTGGGTTTTTTACATAAGGACAAAGAAAGGTCTTAGGCTCAAATGGGGATTCCAAGGGATAATTCACTTGGTGGGATACTTAAAGAAATTGGATAGCAAAGGGTTACACAAACAATGCCCTAGTTTCATCTCGATGTACTAAATGTGGCTTTGATAGGAACTCAAATGTCAGATTCTGGCAGGGAACACACTATACACGCACACACAAAAGAAATATGGAGTATATGTAATGTTGTACTCCCTCTTAAGAGGCTTAAAAATCTCACGGTTAATTTTGTGTGGGTGTATGCTATTACTCCTATAAGGTGTATTTTGCTGAGGGCCTATTTGCTTCTAAATGTATTAGTTAGTTCAAGTTATGCTAGGATGGGAGTCAAAATAGATCAATTAAGCTGAGTCGAACTTATCAAATCACATCAAGACAAGACTATTTAAGGTGGGATTTACTCTGATATGCCTGTTAATTGATGCATGAACATTCAAATATGAAAATAAATAAACTAACAGGTGCAACTAGTTACTACATGACAATGTCGTATCAGTAAGTAGACCCATGCAAAGCAACGTAAACATTGCATGCAGAAAAGGCAAAATGCAATTGTAACCAACATAGCATCACGACATTCGCATGTCCTATGACAATCCAACATGAAAAATCACAGAAAAATCACCTAAACACTAGCAACAAATATATATTTTTTTCATTATATCGAAAAGAAAGCTATCAAATATCAAAAGAAAACAGTCTCCCCACCCCACACTTATAACTTACATTGTCCGCAATGTAATCAAAGACAAGACAATATAAATTAAAGGCCTGGAGTAAGGAAAAAAGGTACCAGGATCATGGTGACGGGCCAAATGGAGGGGTAAACAACTAAATAAAGCTGCCACATTGTGCTCTATCTTATGAAAGATGTGCTGCAAATATGTTTGCTCCTGGCGTAATTTAGCAACCTCAGCAACAAGATCTGCAGGTGGTGCGTGTTCAGTACTCCAAAGTCCATCCTCTAGTTCGATCAATTGAAATTGGCCACCAATTATAGGCTTCACCAATTTCATCCTTACATCGCAAATCGGTCGCTTTATAACTGCCTCAGAGCGCAGATGTCCTTTCGTCCGGTTAACCCAAGGTTTTCTCGCACTTCCCTTCCCCCTTGGGTGTTCTGTTGCATCCGGGCTCCACCTTGGAAGCATGCCCAACGACGGCGAGGAATTTTCTCTGTTTCAACGTCGTCAGTAGCTTTAGGAGAAGGGTCCGCATCTGTCTTTGAGTCCACCATGGGTGTGGGTGCAGTGGGTGTTGCGTGAATTTCAAAAAATTTTGGGTCGGGGCAATGAATCTGTGTAGAACGGCGAGGAGCTACTTGAAACGATGAAGGGACATCTAATGATTTAGAGGAAGGTGCAACGATGGCGTGGGAAGGGGTATGTTCGACTGTGTTTGCCATGGGTACAT
Source organism: Erythroxylum echinodendron (assembly GCA_027575705.1). Taxonomy (NCBI): domain Eukaryota; kingdom Viridiplantae; phylum Streptophyta; class Magnoliopsida; order Malpighiales; family Erythroxylaceae; genus Erythroxylum; species Erythroxylum echinodendron. The sequence continues at coordinate 20,414,918 of JANZXR010000009.1, forward strand.
GGGATCTCCCTCTAGAAGCTTGGCTCTTTGCGCGACCCATTCGATTGGGCGTTGAAGAGAAGGGGGACCAAAATTGTGTGAGGTGGGGTTGAAAGAATGTTGGTGAAAAGGAAAGAGTGGGTAGGTGGGAAGATTAAATAAGCAGTAGGTTAAAGGGTACCAACATTTTGTTAGGTTGTATCTCTTATTTACGAAACTACCATGGACTTCCCTCTTTGGTTTAAACAATTGTGTACCCCACACTTGAACTTTTCACTGTGTGTGAAAAAAAATTGAACCTTATCTGTGTACCCTAAAATACTTGCCCTGTAGATCATATAAACACTACAAAACAATGGGTAAACTTGGAGCAATTAAAATTTTGTTAGTTTCTTGCAGTTATGCGAACACAGGCATAGGACATGCTAATGTCGTATACCTTCCTGTAACCACTTGCAGTTATGACGATTAATGCACTGTCACACACACATAAGTTCCAAAGCATTTTTTTAAGCACTGAGCACAGAATAAAAAACGAAATAAATCAACACAGAATAAATTAAATAACACAAAATAAAAGTCAAAGATAAAAATAAAAAATTCCTTGGGTTGCCTCCCAAATAGCGCTTTTTTTTAACGTCTTTGGCTCGACGGGGGCTATGCCTAGTTATAATCAGGTTTACTTACGTAATGTACCTCAACTAAGCATGGCTCAAATCCTTCATAGAAGCGTTTCAATCTATGTCCATTGACTTTAAAATTTTTTGAAGTATCCATGCTTTAAATGTTAACGGCACCATTATCATAAACTTTTGCAACAACAAATGGGCCAACCCACTTTGAATGCAACTTACCTCCAAAAAGTTTAAGAGTAGAGTCAAAGAAAAGTACCTTTTGACCGATTTTAAACCTCTTTTCAGCAATCTTTTTGTCATGAAATGCCTTGGTTTTGGCTTTGTAAATCATGGTATTCTCATAAGTGTTGTTGCCAATTTCCTCAAGTTCTTGGAGTTGAAGCTTACGTTGCTGCCCTGCCTCATAATAACTTGTGTTGCACATTTTCACCGCCCAAAACTCACGATGTTCTATTTCCACGGGTAAGTGACAATTCTTTCCATAGATTAGTCGATAGGGTGACATGTCTAATGGCGTCTTGTAAGCAGTTCAATATGCCCACAACACATCCTCAAGGCTCGCACTCCAATCTTTGCGCGAGGGGTTCATAGTTTTCTCTAAGATGCTCTTGATATCCCTAGTAGACAACTCGGCTTGCCCATTTGTTTGTGGATGATAAGTGGTTGATGCCTTATGAGTGACGCCATATTTCTTGAACAATGCTTTCACAACCCGGTTGCAAAAGTGGGTTCCACGATCACTAATGATAGCTTTCGGTGTGCCAAACCTAACAAAAATATTAGCTTTCACAAAATCGACAACCATTTTAGTATCATTAGTACGTGTGGCTTTCACCTAAAGCCATTTTGAAACATAATCAACAGCAAGTAAAATATATTGATTACCAAAAGACGAGGCAAAATTCCCATAAAATAAATGCCCTAAATATAAAAAAATTCACAAACTATAATGGGTGTTTGTGGCATCTCATTTCTGCGACCAATATTACCTGTAAATTGGCATCTATCGCATCCTTTGCAAAAGACATATGAATCTCTAAATAAATCACGCCAGTAAAATCCAGATTTAAGTACCTTTCTTGTTGTTCTTTATGGTCCAAAGTGGCCACCACAAGCTGACGAATGACATAATTAGAGGATGGAAGGAATCTCTTCCTCGGGTACACATCGCCTTATGATTTGATCTGAGCACATCTTCCACAAATATGGGTCATTCTAGATGTGGTACTTAGCCTCACTCTTAAGTTTATGTCGTTCTGCCCTCGTATAATCCTCTGGAAATCCGTGTTCTATCAAAAAATTGACCAGGTCTGTAAACCACGGGTTATGACATGCCCATGTCGTATTGACCCGAAATAGCTGTTCATTGAGAAACTCACCTGAATCCACTTCTCCAGGCTGGGAATCCGTGTTTATCCAACTTAGATGGTCAGCTACAAGATTCTCAGCTCCCTTCTTGTCTCTTATCTCAATGTTAAACTTTTAGAGCAACAACACCTATAAAATCAACCTAGGCTTTGCATCCGTTTTGCTCATCAAATATTTCAAATCCGAGTGATCTGAATACACAATCACTTTAGTTTGCATTAAATAGGGTTCAAATTTTTCCAAAGCAAACACCATAACAAAGAGCTCCTTTTCAGTGGTTGTGTAGTTCTTTTGAGCTTCATCTAAGGTTCTTGAGGCATAGTAAATTACATATGGATTGCCTCCCACTCTTTGTCCAAGAACAGCTCCAACGGTGTAATTACTTGCATCACACATTATTTCGAATGGTAAATCCTAGTCTGCAGCCTTGATTATGGGTGCCAAAACCAACCTATCCTTCAATTTGTCAAACGCACCATGACATGCATCACCAAACACAAATTCGGCATCTTTTTGTAGAAGACAACTCAAAGGGTGAGCTATCTTTGCAAAATCTTTAATGAACCGCCGATAGAAACTTGCATGGCTAAGAAAAGAACGAACTTCCCACACACTCACTGGGTAAGGTAAAGATCCAATAATATCTAATTTAGCTTTATTAACTTCAATCCCCTTAGACGAAACTATATGTCCTAAGATGATTCCTTGACTAACCATGAAATGGCATTTTTCATAATTCAACACTAAGTTAGTTTCAATGCAACGTTTCAAAATTTTCTAGACAAGATGTAAATGAATCACCATATACAATAAAATCATCTATAAAGATCTTAATTATTTTCTCAACAAAGTCGGAAAAAATAATTACCATACACCTTTGAAAAGTCGTCGGCGCATTGTAGAGCCCGAATGGCATGCCCTTATATGCGAAGGTACCAAATGGGCATATGAAAGTTGTCTTTTCTTGGTCCTCGGGTGCAACAGGAATTTGATGAAACTCGGAATATCCATCCAGACAGCAATAATGGGTGTGACCCGCAAGTCTCTCCAACATTTGATCGATGAATGGCAAAGGGAAGTGATTTGTGTGTTGTAAAGTTCAGCTTTCTATAGTCGATGAAAACTCGCCACCCATTCTGAACGCGTGTTAAAACCAACTCCCCTTTATCATTTTTAACCATTGTAATGCCTGTTTTCTTTGGAACAACGTGGGTTGGGCTGACCTATTTGCTATCCGAAATAGCATATATCATATCTGCATCAAGTAACTTAAGAATCTCTTTTTCCACGATTTCCATCATCAGAGTTTTAATCGACGTTGTGGCTATCTACTCAGTTGTAACCATCCTCAAGAAGTATCCGGTGCATGCAGATCATTGGACTTATACCTTTGATGTTAGTAATAGTCCATTCCATAGCTTCCTTGTGATCTCAAAGTACCCGGATCAAACATTCTTCCTTCGCCTTACTCAACTCATTTGAAATAATTACCGGAAGTGTGTCTCCAGCACCCAAAAACGCATATTTAATGTGAGAGGGCAGTGGTTTAAGCTCCAGATCTAGTGGTTTCATTACAGATGGAAAATTTTGATTTCTGGTAGATGCCACTTGGTCATGTCGTATCGGCTCCAGTGAACTGCATAACATTATTTCTTCCATCTGCTTCCGGTTTCCATTAAGATCATTTACTGCATGAAACAAACAATCTGGTAACACCCATGTTTCGTCCCAGTTTGCTGAATTTGGAGTCATCAAGTCTTCAGTCAAGGCTACCTGCAAGGCATCACAACTACAAAACTCCAAAAATTTATCAACAAGGGAGTCAACACTATTTATGGCAAAAGCAGGTGCATAATCACTTCGATGCTTTATTGCTTTATTGATATCAAATTTAATCACAGCACTATCAAATTCCATTGTCATGGTTCCATCGTGCACATCTATTTTTGTTTTAGATGTTTTCAAAAATGGACGTCCTAGTAAAATCATGTCGGAATTTCTAATATTCCTATCATCCATATTCAACACATAAAAATCAGCTGGAAATACTAATCCATCAACCTGAACCAGGACATCTTCTAACACCCCTTCTGGAAAGACACTTGATCTATCCGCTAATGTTAAGATAAACCCATTTTGTTTCAAAGGGCACACATTCAAAGAAGTGTAAATAGATAATGACATTAAATTAATTGAAGATCCTAAATCGCACATATCTTGCTCAATGTCTACATTGCCTATTTTGTATGAGATAGCAAACATACCTGGGTCACACTCCTTAATGGGAAGCTTACCTTGTAACATTGCCGAGACTGATTCTCCCATGAGCACCCTCTCATTAGCACGCACCTTATTCATTCGTGTGCATAACTCTTTCAAAAATTTACAATACTTGAGTATATACTTGATTGCAGTTAACAAAGGGATATTGATTTCAACCTTCTTCAAAGTTTCAAACACCTTCATATCATCAGTGGCCTTCTTCTTCTTTTCCAATCTATGAGGAAAAGGTGATTTCTTAGGGTTAGGTTGCACGATCTCGATGTTTGAGGCTATTTTTTTTGTTTCTGTCGATATGACATGATCATTTCGTATCACCTGTTTTGGGTCTGGTGCCTCCAATTCCTTCCCACTTCTAAGTGTGATAGCACTGACATTATGCCCTGGGTTTACCTCTGGCAGGGAGGGTAACCTACCCTGATTTTCCATCCTTATCATTGCGGAGGCTAGTTGATCTATGCATGTCTCAAGAGCTCCAATCCTACTGTAATTTTTCTAGATAAATTTCATTAACAACATCTTTAAATCATCATTGTTACCTTGCCTTAATTGTTTTAAATCATCATCATTACCTTGCCTTGATTGTTGCTAGTGCTATCGAGGTGGATTGTGCTACCCTTGCTGGTTATTTCCATTCCCATACCTCAAATTAGGGTGATCACGTAAACCCAGATTATATGTGTTCGAATAAGGATCATATTTCCTGTTGTGATTGCTGTAATTACCCATGACATTTACTGTTTCATCCTCTGGCAAGGTGGGGCATGCATCGGTTGGATGCTCTTGAGAAAAACAAAGTCCACATGTTAAAGAAGGTTTGTGGACTTGTTGCACAGTGCTAGCATTACCAATAAATTCCTTTTCCAAACAAATCAGTTAGTCTTTCTAGTTTAGATTCAAGACTAAAAGACCTCACCTCATGCACCCCTCGCGTGGTAGTGTTAGTGCACATGCTAAATTGCTGCAAATTTGCAGCCATGGCTGATATCAACCCTCTTGAGGGGTTTTGTTCACTAACGCCCCTCTACTCGCAGCATCAATGACTCTTCTCTCATCTTTTACCAATCCCTCATAAAAGTACTGAATAAGGAGTTGTTCAGTAATACATATTGTGGGCAACTCGTACACATCTTCTTAAATCTTTCCCAATACTCATACAAAGATTCAGAATCATGCTGCTTCACACTACAGATTTCCCTCTTCAAATTCGCAGCTCTAGATGCATGGAAAAATCTCTCTAAAAATAATTTTGCCATGTCAAACCCATGTATTAAATGAACCATGAGGCAGATAAAATAACCATTCTTTCGTAGCACCCTCAAGAGAAAATGAAAACGTACGAAGCTTGATCTGATTTTCTGTAACTCCTCGTGGTTTAAACCCAGAACAGGTCACTTGAAATTCCTTCAAAAGTTTATAACCCATGGAATTTCGGCGGCAACTGAATAAGTACAGACTTTAACTCAAACTCATCATCCCCAGTCGGATACTAAATGCACAGGGGTTGGGTGTTCACAGGTGGTGCGAGCATCTCTCGCAGTGTCTCAGGATGTGCCTCTACCATGTCTAGTTTTGAATCGAATCTGACCCAGATGAAGATAGAACAATACGCTCTTATTCTGGTAGTGGCGCAGGAACTATAGTGGGTTATTGCCTACGCAGTTTAGCTTCCTTCCTTAATCTTTTAGCAATTTTCTCTATCTGAGGATCAAACAGAAGTTCACCTGTCGAAGAGGAAGGCTGCATACAGAACGCTAGAAAATAAGTTAGAAACACAATTAAATAACTCTTTACACACAGTTCTCCGGTAACGGCGCCAAAATTTGATAGATTGCCAAACTATCAAAAATAAAAAAATGTATTTCTAATTCTCCAAAAACAAGGTAGCTAGTGGTGAATCGGGTCGAATCCGCAGGGAATCGATGCAGAGTTACTCAAATACTCAGAAAATAACATATTAAAGAATTGATATTGCAGGAAATGTAAATAAAAATAAAAGCAATGCAAAAAATTTAAGGAGAGCTACAGTGACAGATACGACATAAGCATGTCGTATTGGTATAAAACAGGTTTGGACAGCAAATAACAAAATAAAACGAGATTAAAACACAATGGGTGAAAACCTAGCTAAGATACTCTTCAATTCAGCCTAGAAATTTGATCATAGACATCGTAAGATAAATTAAACAATTCAGATAGACAAAGTTATAGCCAAAGGTGATGCACTCATTAACTAATCTTTTCTTACTTTGTCGGTAACTCCGAGAAATGCTCTGACAAGTTACTTCCATAATCTAAAGACAAACCCCGAGAAATGCCCTGACAAGACCAATCTTTAGTTGCATTAAGAATGAAAAAGACCCTTGTCCTAACTAATAAATTCGAAAATGTCGTAATCTATTAAGTCAGATTATTTAATTCCATCAATTTTACCACCAACATACATCGTTCGTAAGATAAAACCAATTTGCTACTTTGATAGAATAATATCCACGACAATACTATCCTATTCGACAATTTATCACTTAATCAATCATACAACTAGTGACATTGCATAATAAACTAAGCAATAATAAATCTGGTTCAAGCACGAAAATTAAATAAATACCTGGATTGCATAAACAAATAAAAACATAGTCTCACAAATTATCCATGGCTGAATATCCATGCACCCTAACTAGAAAAAGGTTTAGTTGTTCATAGCTAACATGAGAACACAAGATACCATAGAGTTCATCTTGTCTTCATAGCAAAATAAAATAAAGGTTGTAATAACAATGATGGCTGGCGGTTGAATCCTTAAAACAGGAGAGGGAAGAGATCTGATCTTCTTCTGCCGAAAGGTATTTATATCCTCTCCAATTCATAACCTAGCCAAAATTAGGAGAGATTTCCTAATTAATATTCAAGTAGGACTCTTTATTCTGGCTTCCCAGCTTATATTCTACGTCTCCAACAAAGATCCAGCTCAAAATAGATGGAAATTGGTCTTTAAAACTCGTCTATAAATTCTGCCCAATTCTTGCCCGATACGACATCGTCATGTCATATCTGCCTTCAATATGTTCTGCGCCACACATCAACTGTCCAATACGACATGGTCATGTCATATCTGTTTCCAGCACCTAGCTTCTCTTAAATAACCCAAATCTCTTGCATTATGACTCTAATCCCCACTTTGATCTCCAACACACATAACAAACACAAAAGCACAAAAAACACACAAATAATAAACAAACACATGCAAAATGAATGCAAACTATCCTAAAAACCATGCAAAAAATGCAACCTATCACAAACTTACTATTAACACAAGGAATTAATATGTTTTTTAGACAAGACAAATTCTTTACATAATAAACTCCTAAGATGATATATAGGCTGGAAACCCGTGATGCAGCTCCTGTGAGGCTTATTGGTGAAAAATTTATGAGCCTAGGAGTGACAACGAGAACTTATTTTCTTGATTCACAGGTATAAACAATGCCACGTACCATAGTGATGCTCTGTAATACTCTAGGTTATTAATCTAATTGATATATAGGTTATTAATTTAATTGGTTAATACTTAAGAGGTATTGTGTAAAGTTTAGATGCTCTGTTAACTTTGGAGAACATGAAGGATACTAACTATGAAATCACTGTTTGAAATTAACAGTTTTGCAAAAATGAGTAATGTTGATAGATCTTGGATGTATAGAGGATTAACACCTGATGGTTTCACTAATCCTGAATTTGTTGAGGGAGTTGAAGCTTTTATTCATTATGCATGTTCTCAACCTGCATATATTGATGACCTAAAGATAATATGTCCATCTATGGATCACATTTTTTTCCTTCCTATGGATGAAGTGAATGGGCAATTGTTGAGAAAAAGGTTTGTCCTAAATTATTTTGAGTAGACACAACATAGAGAACCATTGATTTGTAGCACCTCAAGTGGTAATGAAGTATACTTGTTAGTGAATGTAGATGAGTTTGAAGAGGGGATTGGATTTAGAATAAATAATATGAATACAAATGAAAATCCTTATATGCAAATAGTTTATGATGCAGCCGGTTATACCTTCCAGGAAAATATAGAAAATCTTGAAGAAGAACCAAACCCATATGCAAAACAGTTTTTTGACTTTCTACACTCAGCTGACTAAGAACTATAACCAAATTGTGAGACAATGACTCAATTGTCATCAATTGCACGAATATTGAACATAAAGTCTAAGGGCATAATTTCTGATCGTAATTTTGATAAAATTCTTGGCTAGTATAATGAATCATTGCCTCCTGATCATATAATGATTGATAGTTTTTACAATATAAAGAAACTTATTAGGGGTCTTAGTTTGCCTGTTGAAAAGATTGATTGTTACAAATTGGGATGTATGCTGTATTGGGGAGATGAGGTGGAATTACAAGAGTGCAAATTTTGTAGTCAATTTAGGTTCAAGCCTAAAAAGCGTTTTATTAAACATAAATTAGTACTCTAAAAGCAGATGTATTATTTCTGGCTAATGCCGAGACTTCAAAGATGCTTATGATGTTATTGCATCTCACATGAGATGACATAATGAGCACCAATGAGAAGATAGAATAATAAGTCATCCATTAGCTGTACTAGCATAGAAACATTTCAATAACACCTATTATGAGTTTGCAGCTGAAAGTCGAAATGTTAGGTTGGGATTGTCAACGGATAGATTCCAATCTTTTGTTCAATCTGGCCAATAATATTCGTCATGGCCTATCATAATTAATCCTTATAATTTGCCTCCATGGATGTGTATGAAAGAGGCACAAATGTTCTTGATAGTGATTGTGTCAAGGCCTACAAATCCAAAGCATAAAATTGATGTATTCTTACAACTATTAAAATTTGAATTGTAGCATCTTTGGGAATATGGTGTTGAGACATATGATATGTCTTTGAAACAAAATTTTATGTTGAGAGTAGCTTTGATGTGGACCATTAGAAATTTTTGACATATGCCATGTTTTTTTGAAGGAGACCAGCAGGGAAATTGTCATGCCCTTATTGTGGCAATGATTCTGATGCATTTTGTCTTCCAAACAGGGGTAAAATATGTTAGTTTGACAACCACAGAAAACTTCTTCCTCCAGATCATCCATTTAGACTCAACAAACAAAAGTTCATTAAGAATAGGATGGTAAAAATACCTCCGCCCCCTCACAAAGCTGGTGAAGAGATATTGCAGAAGATTGAGGAATTAGGTTTGCTAAAAGTTACATAATTTGAAGCTAATGAAGTTAATATGAGCATTAGTAAAAACTTTAGATGGAGAAAACGAAGCATCTTTTGGGATTTACCGTATTGGAAAACTAATTTGATACGCCGTAATCCATATGTGATGCATATTGAAAAAATATTTTTGACAATTTATTCAATACCATAATGAACATTGGAGGGAGGACAAAAGACAACACAAAATCATGAGCTGATTTGTTTGTAGAAGGAATGAGTTACATAAAGATCTTCGCACCGGTAAATATCTGAAAACATGTTACACTTTGGACAGAAAACAAAAGGAAATATTGTGTGAATGGTTGAAAAGCCTAAAGCTTGCCGATGGTTATGTTTTAAACTTGGCAAGGTGTATGGACATGAGGAAGTACAAATTATTTGGGATGAAAAGTCATTATTGTCATGTGTTTATGCAAAGACTAATTTCAATTGCATTTCGAGGGTTACTACCGAATGAGATTTAGGAAGTAATAACAGAATTAAGTTTGTTTTTTAAAAGCTTAACATTATCTGCAATCAAATTGGCTGAAATAAAAAAACTAGAAAGAAAAATTCCAGTAATTTGGTTCAAGTTAGAAGGGATATTTCCTCAAAGCTTCTTTAATTGTATAGAGCATCTACCTATGCATTTAACACACAAGGGTAAACAAGCTAGTCCAGTTCAATATCGATGGATGTATCAATTTGAGAGGTAATTCAACAAAAATGATTGTAATTGAAATAATATGTTTTAATAACTAAATTGGTATAACCATATTCGCTAATATAGGTATTTGCATCACTTGAAGAAAAATTTAAAAAACATGGATAGAGTTGAAGGTTCGATATATAATGCTTATTTAGTGGAGGAAGCTAATACATTTTGTTTACATTATTTTGAGCTGCATGTTCACATAAGAGAAAGAAAAGTTCCTTGTAATGACAATGGGGGAGGAACTAGTGATGCTGATGGTAACTTATCCATTTTTTACATATCTTGTGCAAACATATGGATGTTCAACAAGAAGAATGCTAACAGAGGAAGAAATTGAAGCTGCCCATGATTACATTTTATTGAACTGTCAAGAGGTTCGACCTTTCTTGCAATAAGTTGAAATTGATTATTTGAGTTTTGAAATTTAGTGTTATTCATAATTGAAATACATAATAACATTTTGAGATTATACGAGAAATTGTTACACGAGCTCATGTCCGACAAAACACAGGATGATATCAATAAAGAAGTTAGAAGACACTTTCCTCAATGGTTCAAGAAATATGTAAGTTTTCACTTACAAATATTGAAATGATTGAATTATAAGATTTAAGTATTCAAATAACATTATACTGTTTAATATGATAATTTCTATTATGTAGGCCTTAGAAAATCGAATAGAGACAAGTTAATATGTGATCTTGCGAAGGGACCTTTGTGAACTGTTAAAATATATCTGGTGTATTTCTTTAAAAGATACAAATATCATACAGAATATCATGGTTATAGCATGACAACAATAAATAGTGGAGTTTGCAAATAGGGAGAATTGATAGATTACTATGGTAAAATTATTGAGATACTGAAAACTGAGTACCCTGCATTTCCAATAAAGCGAAGTGTGATATTTAAGTGTGACTAGTTTGATCCAACTCCAAATATTGGTACACAAGTACATAGCCGATACAATCTAGTTGAAATCAACAAGCGAAGAAGATTTAGACAATTTGAACCTTTCGTATTGACAATGCAAGCGATCCAGGTGTATTATGTCCCTTTTCTCAGCTTACAAAAAGATAAGTCAGATTGGTTGGCCGTTGGCAAAGTTAAACCTAGAGATGTTTTTGAATCACATGGGAAAAGAGAACAGAGAATTGAAAGTGAAGCATTTCAGGAAGATGTTTATGAAATAAATGCATCTGTCATATATGAGGATACTGAACCTTTGAACGATCTATGTAATTAATATGTTAAAATTTTATCTTGAGAAGATGAGGAGGGCCAGAGATTTAAAGAAAAGACTGAGTTTGATTCTAATTCTTCAGAAAAAGAAGATGATTTTGATTTACAATTAAGTGATGATAGTGATTAATTTTTGTTTGTAATTGAATATTATATTCAACAAATTAATTATTTCCTTTTCAATATATTGTATAAAATATTAAATTCAAATTGTTATATTTCTATAAAATTCAATCAGATATTAATTTCAGGTATTAGTATGCCACCAAAGAGAAAACATGATATAATGCGACCAACGTTTAGATTACGATTTGAAGCTACTTACTGTACAGGTGAAGCATCTCATGGTATAGCAGCTGGAACTAAATCACCTCCTCCCCCTCCAACTACTACACTTGCAAGTGAGATAGCACCTTCTGTACCCATTGCTACACCATCCACCACCCCTATATCATCTATTACCTTTATACCGACAGAGATATCAGGGGTAAACAATGCCGATGAAGGAGGCAATCGTCAACCTGAAGATGAGGGATCTGATGGAAGAACTTACATCACAATTGTCAATAATTTGTAAATGAAAATACATGAAACACTATATGTTTATAATTACGTTATAAGTTTAAACTTTAAAAATGGTATAAAATTATTTGTTTTTATATTAGGTTGATTCCGTCTGGATTGTGTTCAAGAAGCATAACGTCCAAATTCAAGGAGAAGATTGATCTTGAGGGTTATGTGTGAAAGAATATCTCTCAGGCTACAAGGGAATTTTACTATTAAGAGTTTGAGGTAAAATTATTATTATTTTCTTTTTAATTAATTTTTATACATTAATTAGATAAATATTATTACATTATAAGTATTTATCGAAAGTTTTCCTATTTTTTTCAAAAATAATTTTTTCGGGATTTTAAATTTGACGCTATCATTTATAAAGTATGAGAGAGACAATCACGTACACTTTATCGGGACTTTGTTGTTGCGTTACACAAGGCCAGTGTACGACTGCTTATATTTCTGAACAAATATAAAGTCGTTGGCCGCAATATTAGACATCACCTATGGCAATGTCCATTTTAGAGCGTAATTATTACCAACAGACGTGGAGAACGGGGAGAGAGTCTTCTTGTACATACGGGAGGATCTATTACCTTCCACGAGTATGTAGAGAGACTTGTAAGTATCTACATTTTACATTTATATTCTGATTTATTTACTTTACTGTATTTCAATTGAATTTGATGTGTAAATTTTGGAATGAAAATATGTGTATTATGGATAATGATAATGTTATAAATGTCTGGCATCATATACTATTGTATTCTTGAGTTATTTTCTTTGTTCAATAGGGGGTAATTATCATAAAAATAGAGGAAACTCTATTGAAATTTTTATAAATTCTAGTTCACTTATAACATTTTATTCTTATGCAGCTAAATGTATGTGAAATTTATGGTTTAATATTAAGACTTAATAATTATCACTTACTAATATAAACATTGCTTTCTGATAGGATTAAGCACAAGAAAGCATTCAATGACAGTCTCAGCAGTATGGAAAATGTTAATGAGACTCAAACCTATCTTCATGCAGTAGATGGTACGGACCGTCGTGAAAGGATATTCAGCTTAGGCTCATTTGTGAACGCACATTATTCGCAATCCTCCATATCCAGTACAGCAACATCTAGTAGGTAATCCACAACCAATGAAATCCAAGAGCTTCGAAGCACAGTGCAAGTATTGGCAACTTAGTTGCAATAGTCGATTAGTACATAGCTCAGCTCCGTAAAGAGATAGATGAGTTGAAGGGGAGGAGTAGCACTTCATTACACCAGTTAGAGCATCTGTGGTCACCAAATCAATGATGTACTTGTAGTCATTTCATTTGAATGACAAATACTTGTTATGTACAGTTTAATGTTTTTACTATCAATTAAGATAATGTTAACTTTATATCATCAATCAACTTTCTGTTTAAACAATTTAAATTTATAAAAAATTAAATTATTATGCACAGATAATTCATAACTGTTTAAATTATGCATCAACCATAAGATCATCAAATAAAATTTATTGACGGTATATTTTTTAAAAAAATTTCTGGTTAATTTACCGGCGGAACAACAAATGTCCGTCGGTAAAACCAAATCTATTTATCGACAGACAACAACAAACCGTCAGTAATCACAAATAGAATAACCAATTCCGTCGTCAAATTTACAGATATGATTTGTCGCAGAATAACCATCGGTATACTCACCGACGGAACAAATATAACTGTTAGTAATGTTGTAATAAACTTACCAACGGAATGAACAATACCGTCTATAAATCTACTGACGAAAAAATACCGACCATCTGCAATTTACCAACGTTCAACCGCATAAACAACCATCGGTATATTTACCAACGGTACATTAATTGTCAATCGGTAAATTTACCAACGGACATTCTGTTATTCGTTAGAAATTATTATCTACGATGCTTTTGTCCGTCGGTAAATTATGTTACTAACCTGACTTATTGACGAAATGTCTAGATTTTTGGTCAGTAATGTCTGTCGCTAAACGTCATTTTTCTTGTAATGATTAAGAGCATCCAAATAAGCTCCATTAGGACCAATCAAATCAAATTCACCATCATCACTCACTTCACACTTACCAACTAATTCTTCTATCTCCCAAATTACATGCATCATTCAAATCTCCATCACCACGATCAATATCAATTTCAACATCATTGGTTCTCTTAAATCAACACTAGTATCACTTCCCAAATTAACAACAATATCACCTCCCAAATCATCAACAACACCACTATTACCTCCTAAATCAACATCGGTAACACCTTCCAAATCAATATTAACATCACTATCACCTGCTATATCAATACTAAGAACATTATCACATCCCAGATCAACAACCTCATTTTCATGCCAGTTATCATGTTATACTAACATAGGTATTGATGGTGTTAGTTCATCAACATAATCCAAATAAACATCAACTATATCATGAACCTTTAATAATTTAATCAAATCCAATGCACTCTGATTAGATTCTAGCCTCCTTAAACCATCATCTAACCCCTTTTCAAGAATCAAATACTATATGCTAACAATATTTGTATAGCTTAATATAGCATTCATGTTTTATACCTTTCTCAAACTCACATAACCCAAGTCCATGTTTTCAAAATTTTTAGATGCCTTACCTACATACTTCAGTATACCTTTCTGAGTAAATTATCTAACCACTAAATAACCTTATGTTAGCCTTTCCATTTATTGTCGTCCTATAGAGATAACAAAAAGTAAATTAGTCTATAATATGAACAAACATATCTATAAAAAATATATTGATTAAGTAATATTCATCAACTATATTTAAAGAAAACAACATAGTCTATAACTAAAAAAAGACCTAGTAAATTAATGTAAAAAGGGAAAAGATTGAAAAGTTATACAGTCCACAATATAAGTACCAATAATAAGATTGGGTTATGAAATAAGATTTTAAGGACCAACAAGAGTTGGTGTGTCTTGCCTAATCTTACTTGATAACAGCTTTATATATATTAAAGTAAACATTCATTTGATTACACAATAAATGGAAAAATTATTGCAAATAGTTAGAAATGGACGTCATAATTCCCATAATCAATGAACAACCCTTTCTTTTAACATAATAATTAAGAGAAACTTTAAATTGCTGGTAGTCCAAAACTACTAATATTGTTGTAAGTCAAAATATACCAATAAAAATCAGACACCATCCACCTTGAAGGAACTTTAATCAAATTCCTCACAAGCAAAATCATTCCCATTTAAGTTTCTTTTATCGGTTTGATACAATGAGGTTAGATGGGTTAAACAAATAAATGGCGAGCAGTTAACTTATGTTTCTACGTTCTGTAATGACTGGTTCTGGTTTAGGATCAAGGTAGGTGCAGTAGAAGACCAAACAGCTCGCTGAAATAAAGATAAGTAGTCTTCTTAGAAAGCATCCTAAGTAGGAATTTTCTATTATATGTAGAATTAAATGGCTATACAATATGAATACACTAGCTGGATAACGACACTAAACAAGCTTAATATTTACATTAACAACAGTCTAAAAGAATAAAAGGCTAAAAGGAGTTAAAGTTGTTCATGAGCAACTTATATGGATTTTTGAGTATGGGTGTCGAGTACCCATCTAGGGCTAAGCCCCAACGCGAGCTAATGTATAAGCGAGAAACTAGGCCTCCTCGGCATCGAGAAAGCCCAATTAGGATCAGAAAGCTATGCAACGACAGGTCGTTAAGCCCCAAGTTTCGTTGTTGTCATTACCATTGCAACCGATACTAAAGTAGATTCTGACGTGGATCACTTTCATTGGTTAATACAAGTTCAAGTTCGATCTCATTGGTTAGTGACACCAAAAGACACGTTGCAAGTGAGTGACCCAAGTCAAGTCATCGCTTGTGAAGGACTTCTCTCGATTCTAATTTAAAAAAAACGCAGAAATAACGGAACTAACAGTTTCGATCAGCTCGGGGACAGAGGAGTTTGGGAGATCTGAATTCGACGCCGTTTTACTTTTACAGGATCTCAGTGTGAAATCCTAGCATCTGGAAAGTTCCGATATCTCTCCTGAGTTTTAGAGCGATTTCTTTCGATGGCGGATCGAAGAAAGAAGCTCTTGTTCCTTGTATGTTTTCTCTGTTATTACGCTTTTGCCGCCATTGCAGGGTATGTATGCTTGCATCCAACTTTCTTATTTTTCTTCTTATTCGTTCTCTTTTCTGCTCTCGTTGAAACTGTTGTTTGGCTATGGAGGATTTTTTTAATTGGTTGAAATGTGGTTGTTAGGAAGAGCTATTACGATATACTGCAAGTGCCAAAAGGTGCATCCGACGAGCAGATCAAAAGAGCGTATAGAAAGCTTGCGTTGAAGTACCATCCTGACAAAAACCAGGGTAATGAAGAGGCTAACAAGAGATTCACTGAGATTAGTAATGGTAATGATTGTCAATTTTCTTATGTGATATAGCTAGTTTACATTTGAATTATTGTCATGTTAATGGATTGGTTGAACTGAACCAAAAAAATGTGATTAGCGTATGAGGTGTTGTCGGATAGCGAGAAGAGGGGTATATACGATAGGTATGGAGAAGAAGGAATTAAACAGCATATGGCTGCTGGAGGAAGAGGTGGAGGAATGGGAATGAACATTCAAGATATTTTCAGTCAGTAAGTTTCTTTCTTCCTTTTTAGTTTTTGTTGTGCTTCCTTACTCTAAGTCTCATCTTTAAATTTGGTGCAAGATAGTAAAGCAATCGGTGCATTGTTAAATAAATAGGTTCGATTGGTAAGAACTTGTTTTATTTTCCTCCAGTCCGGATCATCAAAAGACTAGACATTTTATTTTTTCCTGAATCAAACGATCTTCGTTTTTGCATTTTTTTATATGATAAAGTAAGACATCATTAGGATGACATGAAGATCTATACTTGGATTATTCTGTTATAGCTTTGATGAATTATCTCAAGCGTGCAAGAGTGCAAAGGTGATCATTTGAGGTTATTTGTGATTTGGGCTATCACTTATTTGTGGACTTCATCATACCTAACTTATTTGACAATTATGTTTGTGCGTGGGAGAATCATTGCAATTGCAAACAATAAAGTAGCTTTTGTTAGAGTAGTGTACATTTGTTAATAGGAAAAACTCTGAAATTTCAGTTGTAGGGTAATTTCTTATTGGAAATGGTCTTTCTAGGTTCTTTGGTGGAGGTCCCACGGAAGAGGAAGAGACAATTGTAAAGGGCGACGATGTAGTTGTTGATTTGGAAGCAACACTGGAGGACTTGTACATGGGTGGTTCATTGAAGGTGAGGAATCATTGTATTGGTGATTAATAAATGTTATGTTGGAGACTGTATTTGACTGTATGCTATTGCTGCCATAAAGATTCATCTTCGAGCCTATGGGCCTGATATTGAAACAAATACATGTAGTTGGGGGCATCTTATTTGCGCCAGTGTTTGTTTGTTTTCTTTTATTTATTTCTTTTAGCACATATCTTTCAAAGGTATGTATAATATTAATGGATTATAATATGATTCCTAGTTGATTATCGCAATAAAAATTGTTCTCTTTTTGCATATTCATTAGGTTTGGAGGGAGAAAAACGTTGTAAAGCCAGCACCTGGCAAAAGGCGCTGCAATTGCAGAAATGAAGTCTACCATAAACAAATTGGTCCTGGAATGTTCCAACAGATGACAGAGCAGGTGCATTATGACTCAGATAGTTGTCTGACAATAGACCTGATGAACTTTTTGTTATGTATTAATAATTTAAGAAAGAGGACATTGATTTCTAATTGATTGACAATGATACTTTTATTAGCTCCTTGAAGACTTGGCATCTTCTTTTGCTGTAATAGTCGACAGGCTCACACTTCATTCTTTTTCAGGTCTGTGAGCAATGCCAAAATGTCAAATTTGAAAGGGAAGGATATTTTGTCACAGTTGATATTGAGAAAGGAATGCAAGATGGACAAGTAAGCTTCTTAAGAGTAATATTACTACTTAAGAAACAACCAATCTTCTTAAAAGTAATCTTAATGCTTAAGAAACTCGACTTTACATGTGCCTCTCTTTACTATGTGAATCATATGTTCAACAGTTTCTTTTGCATTTTGATTCCCTTTTTTGGTCCCATAGGCCAACTGCTGGCTATGTTGTATTGAAGTCTTTTGACATCTGTTAGCAACGCACTTTAGGTCATGGAAATGTTTCATAGCACATATAACAGTACACTTTTTCCAGAGTGCTAATCTCAGGTGTTTCATAAGGATCTATATACTGATACAGAATCTTTATGGTTGGTTATATATGGATATCGTTTGGATTTTGGGATTGATGTGTTGATGCATTTTATAGGAAGTAGTTTTCTACGAAGATGGTGAGCCTAAAGTTGATGGAGAAGCTGGAGACTTGAAGGTTAGTCTTTGAATATGACTTGTATTATTCCAGTTCATTTTTGTTACTGTTAATACTGTTGCCAGCTATTGTGTTGTGTACAAACGTTAACTTGTGAACCTTGCAGTTCCGCATTCACACAGCACCGCATGACAGATTTAGAAGGGAAGGCAATGACTTGCATACGACTATTACTGTAACCCTGGTATGGTATTAAATATCCTCAACTCTTTGAGTAGATGATGAGCAATTCTTCTCGATTGATGTTGTGAGACGGAACTTTCTGAACTTCTTGGTCGTCAGGTTCAAGCTCTTGTTGGCTTTGAAAAGACCTTCAAGCACCTTGATGGGCATTTGGTGGAGATTGGCACAAAGGTAAATCTCCACGCGGACTCTGCATTTGACTTTGATATTCTTTGAGAGCCCCATACGATATGAGAATGATCATTGCAAACGTTGTTCAGGGAATTATTAAGCCTAAGGAAGTAAGAAAGTTCAAAGGGGAGGGAATGCCATTGCATTTTAGCACAAAGAAAGGAGATTTATATGTTACGTATGAGGTTCTTTTCCCCAAGTCACTAACTGAGGATCAGAAGAAAAAGATCAAGGAAGTTCTTGGCTAAGGTAGCGAGGATGGTATTTAGGCATCGATCGTGATATTCTTTTGGGCTCCTAAGATGTTCCCATTGTAACGCGACAGTATACCAAGTTAAAGAAACCTTAGAGATTTTTGTTTTCTTTACGCTCTTTCTTCTCGAAGTGTTTTATCCCGCAGTTAAGGAATAGCATACAAGTTAGTGGAACTCTTTTGCATTTCTATAATGCTAATGAAAATCTTGACCATTGCCAAGAGTACTTGTCGACGTAATGGTGAGAAGTCGTTTTGTTAGCTCATGATATGCTGAGATCGACTAATGTATTTTTATTTACAATTAATTATTCAAAAAAGATCAAAAGCCCCTATAACTTTCTAGGGTCAATTTAATCTGATAGCTAAATGTATTATGGCACGTAAATCCCTTGAATATGATAAGTATAAATTATATATTTTTTCATTATTAATAATAATCTAAATATAGAACTAAATTAAATATCTTAAAATCATTTAAGTTATTAAAATCACCGACAATCTATTTTCCTTAATTTGAAACTCTTAACTACAATCTATTGTCGTTAAGGAAAATGGGCTTGAATTGTATTGGCAAGTTGTTGAAGAAATAAAAAGCAGTAATCTTTCTTTGTCGTCTGAAGCACTTGCGGTTTTGATTCATGGATACACAAAGAAATGTATGACTGAAAAGGCTCTTGAAGCTTTTGGAATTATGAGAAATTTTTGGTGTGAGCCTGATATTAATATTTATAACGTGATTTTGCATGTCATGGTGCTTAAGAACGTTTTGTTGTTAGCTTTAACGACTTATAACAGAATGTTGAAGTTGAATTGCTCACCAAATATAGCTACCTTTAGTATTTTGATCGATGGGTTGCGTAATACTATAAAAGATAATGGGTGTAATCCTGATTCGGTCACTTATAATGCATTGTCGAATGGGTTGTAAAAATCAGGAATAATTTATGAAGCCTTTGCACTGTCGAGTTCTTCTCAGAAAGATGGATATGTATTGAGGGCTAGAGCATATACTATTTGATCAATGGCATGTTTAAAGCTAAGAGATACAAGGAAGCAGAAGCATGGTATAGGAAAATGATTAAAGATAAGATTAAACCTGATTGTGTTTTATAGACTATTATGATAATTTCATACATTACCAATTTATAATTTATTTTAATGCAATACAAGAAATTGATGCAAATATTTTAGATAAAAGCGTAATTTACGAATCTTTAAATAACGTTAGAGAATTTAGAATTTTTGATGAGACAATTTTTTTCA
This sequence comes from Erythroxylum echinodendron, assembly GCA_027575705.1. Lineage (NCBI taxonomy): Eukaryota > Viridiplantae > Streptophyta > Magnoliopsida > Malpighiales > Erythroxylaceae > Erythroxylum > Erythroxylum echinodendron. The sequence continues at coordinate 20,435,241 of JANZXR010000009.1, forward strand.
GAAATACAATTTTGATTTTTATTGTTATTTTAAGATTTATATTAGATTCATATTTATTTATCATTAATTCATTATATAATAATAGATATTAGTGCATTTTTTATTTCAATAAAATATTTTATTTTTACTTATTCTTATAAGCTTTTCTTCTTGTTTATTATATACCGGTTTTATAGCAGACCACTACCGGTTGAACCTCTAAATTTTAAACTTTTTCTTTGACCAGTTCGATGTCCGGTCCGGTTTTTAAAACATTGTTAATAACCCCCTTTTGCTCACCAGGCATGTAATTGTAGAAATTATATATCGATATTTGATTATGTTATTAGGTGGTAACACTATATTTGTTACCTAAGGGAACTTCTTGTATTCATGTAAAAGATCTTTCCAGTCCTTTGTCATTTTTTTCCTCCTTAGTTATTACTTCAAACTAGAATTCCTATAATATTAAGAAGAATGGTGACAGTGTTGATGGTGATAAACATATAAAAGGAACCCGAAGAATTGATCTTTCTTTTAGTTTTAGTTGTTGAATCGCTCTTTGATTGATCAATGTGCAAGGAATAAATATAGTGATAATTTGATTCTTCGGAGTTCTTAGAATATTCCGATCTTTGATTAGTAATTTGTTTCATACGTTACCCCTAACATGTGAAAGTAGCGACGTAATTTCATAGAGTCATTCCAAAAAAAAAAAGCAGCGGATTCAATAGCTCAGGCTCTTGTTGTAAACTCATTACATTATATGATTTATTTATGATGTATAACATTAATATAGGATTTGATAAATGTGATGTTATAAACAATTACTTATATATTGTGTTATATGCTTTGCAAGATGATAGTAAATGGTAAAGTTAGTATACTGTTTCAACTTTACCATTCTTCAATATAATAGTCCTAACTTGAAGATATTTGACAATGTGAGCTTGAGGTACATTAGTTTTAGAGAAGGTTATGAAATGAGGGGTTAATTGGTGAGTGGGTTGTCGAAACTCTCAAAATTAATTCTGATTTACTTAACTCTTGTAGTAGTTGTAGAATCAAGTCAAATCCTAAGAAAACTAAAAATTAGTTTATTAATTTCAATTGATAAAATAAATAAGAAGGGGGGCTATTATTAATTAACTAATAAACTAAATTTAATAAGGAATAAAAATAAATCAACTAAGTACTAAAGTGAGAAATTCAATGGTAATTAACTTTGATTCAAGAAAAAAGATCTCATCCAAGTGTAACTTTGATAATTGATTTAAAAAGAATAATTTTTTTGGATAATTGGTCTAAAAAGAATAATGTTTTTACTGCAGCAGTTAGTCCACCAATTAGGATAGCCATAATAAGTCTTAATTATTTTTAAATTAGTTAGATCAAACCTAACATTCAAACCAAAACTTACCATTAATTGATTGGATATGATAACATTTCATATCAATTAAGTGATAGCAATAAGCTTAATAAAAAATATTAAACCGTAAATTAAATAATTAAGATAGCTCAATTTAATTTTCATATTTATCATAATTTAAATATGCAAATTTGTAAATAATATACATACTTGTACTAATCATTTATAATAATTACAAATCACTAATTAATGGATAGCAATAAAATAATCAATATTATATTAATTTGTTAGATCAATCAACATTAATTACTCATGAAATAAAAGAAAACAAAATTAATAAATACTTGAATTGAAATAAAAATCTAGATTCAGAACAAAACTTCACAAGGTTGCAACTGGAGTTTTGACTTCCCTTGGATCAAAATTTTAGATTTAGCCACTTATGGCTTTAGTTCCACCATAAAAACAGAAGAAAGAAGAAGAGAAAACAAAAGAAAGATAAAAGGGAACCGTGGAGAAATTCTATGTAACATTCTCCTCTTCTTTTCCTACCCAAAAGCTAACTCCTTTTAATATTCCAAAGATTATCTTTCAAACAAATCTAAATCCTTACATAATAGGGTTAGGACAAGTCTCATAATTGAGCTGAACTTCTTGGCAGAAAACTAACTTTAGATGTTATCTCACCTTATTCGCTACAACAATCTGTCATCTTTTCCCAAAATTTGTGACTTTAATTTGTAACAAATAGTATTTCAATTTGATTAAATCTTCACTTATTAATTTTATCAATTAAGTACCAAAAATTAACTCAAAACTAAAGAGATAAGTCCAATTAATATAACTAAATTACATCCTATCAATTGAGCTATAAGAACATATTAAATGCATAGTGTTTGCTTCCAAGTATAAGCTTAGTTGATGGTTTGAGAAAATTGGAGTCTAACCAAATTTCTTTATACTTAATTAACTTGTTAGAGGTATATGGGATAGTAGATATGGATTTGGATTATGTGGATCATTTGATGGTTGTATTACCAATGTTGAGGTGGCATGACAATTGGCATGAACATATATGTAGCCATTTTGAGAGACATTACTGAGAACATGGATATAAGGGCTAAGGATATGGAAAAAGATAGGGTTGATGTGGAGTATTATGTAGAAAAAAGATATTTTTGATGTTGAAAACGATAGGCTGGGCTAGATGCATATGCAGATGGAACAGAAACTAGTGACGAGGAAAATGCAGATGCAGATAATAAGCAATAAAATGCTTTTCCTATGTTCATGCAAGATTTAGATTTTGACATATGTGTTGATTCATTTCATGTGGATATATATATATAGACTCATTAAATATTGGAAATTTCCTAGCTAGTGATGATTATCCTAGCAATGAATAATTAGATGTTACTTTAAGAAGGTTTGTAAAAAAAAGGCATGTTCCTAGTATGGTAGCATTAGAATGGATATTAAGGATCATGTTTGACAATGATAAGTATTTTAAAGATGCAATGGCTGACTATACAACTGGGAGAGGTTTTTTAAAGAAAAGACCTTGACAAATTGAGCATAAACGTTAGTAAGATGGTTAAAGAATATAACGAAAATTTTAATTTATCTTTTAACCAAAGCATGTGTGAATATACTAAGAGGAAAATTTTGAAATCAAAGGCAGAGCAACAAAAAATAAATGTACATAGTTATATCACTAAGTTAAAGGATAGAAATATAGGCTCTACAATTGAGCTACAACTCAAAAGGAATCAAAAGGAAAATAAACTAATGTTTAATAGAATAAATGCATGTTTTTTTGCAATAAAATATAGATAGAAGAAGTTAAAATCCATTATTGGTATGGAAAGTTGCTTTTTAAAGAATAAATACTTGGGGCAACTTCTTATTGTAATAGGAATTGATAGTAATCATAACATATATCTAATTGCATGGGCAATCATAGAGGTGGAAAATACTGAAAATTGGACTTGGATTATTTAGCAATTGGCAATGGGCTTGAAATTGGTAGATGGTTTTCAAATTAAATGATCTTAGATATGTAAAAGGTATTTTAATTGCTTTGTCATTATTATCTATGCTATTAAGTTTTGATTTGTTTTTCTTTATCTTTTAAGTAATTCATGAGAGTTAAGAATAGTATCCTACCTTTTACTACTCATAATATGTCCAAAAGGCATATATATCATAATTGGGTGTCAAAGTGAAAATGGAAAGATCGTAGGCAACTTTTCTAGAATGTTCTTGAGCAACATTCCCATGATAATTGAATAAAAGGCTTATTAGATTAAATTAATTAGCACCAGGTTATATAACGAATTTGTTAAAATGCTTTAGGGAAATTTAAAGCATGACATTTTAAGCATTGAGATCAAATGTCCAATTGTTGACAATAATATAAATAAGACACTAAACTTATAGATTCTCTCGTTACAGAAAGTCCAATTAATAGTATGTTAGAGACAATTAGAAATACGATAATGAATAGGCATTTAAAATTGAACAAGCAAACAAAAAATGGAAAGACAAAATTGTATCAAAAGTGAGGAAGAAGCTCAATAACAATAAACTAATTGCAATGAAATTAAGAATCATTTCGAATGGTAACAAGGAATATGAAGTCATAAATAGGGATGATACATATATAGTTAACTTAGGAAGGGATAACATCTGTAGTTCTAGGATATGAAAATTCTATGAGTACCTATGTACTTATGCTATTAGTTACATTTTCCATTTTAAGCAATGATTAGAGTCATTTATGAATGGTTATAACAAGAAAGAAAAGTTCATAAAGATATATGAGAATATGTTATAGCCAATTATGGAAAAATTCAGGATACAAATAATAATGAAGAAATTTGTTTAGCTGAAGAAAAAAATTCCTTATAGATTAAAGAAGAATAAGAGGAAATATAAAAATGAACCAAGAAAGTCGGTAATTATAAAAAACTTTCATATAAGTGTTACTTTATACCTGTGCAGTCAATCAATTTATCTTAATTTCATATGATATTATTATTATAAAGGCACACTTTATCTTTGTATCTTTTGTTAACTATACTTTATCTTTTAATACTAAAGATAAAATCTTTGGAATAATTAATATTAACTGAAATTATGATGAGATTATAATTATAAGATTTAATTTACATTTATGTTTTATTCTTAATTTATTCCTAATTTTAGTTTGATCAAGATGAGAGATTGATATAATAGTACATTATTTCTTTTTTATAAAGAAAGTAATTAATCTTATAAATTAAAATATAGAGATACTTAAAAAAATGTGTGGTAGCTTATTATAGAATAAATTAACTAAACTATCCCAACTATGAGAATTTCAAATGGAATATCATTTATGTGTTTGTAAATTTTCTCATTACGATATATATATATCATTGATCTTTAGACTTGAAATTAAGAAGGTATCTCATATGAGAATTAATATATTTTGATGCTAATTATGACCTATTCAATTCAAGATAGCTCAGTTAGCAATATTTGGATATAATACAAACTATGTGGAGATAGTTGAGTAAGTCAATAAATGATTCATCACTTGAAAATTTATTACAGAGAATGTTCTATTATTATATATTAATAATGATTTAAAGAATTATCTAGTCAAAGTGAATTAAGATATGAAAAATTTTTCCCAAATATTAAATATTAATTAACAGGAATGAACATGATTGGATTTAAAAAGAGTAGACATTAATTTTATACTCTATATTCAATTAGAACATTGGATGGTGAAAGGATTAAATTATATATCATAACTATTTATAGACAGGTTGAGTTAAACCATTTTGACATTTATAATATTTGGGTGGCTATAATATGTTGTTAGAAGTCATTCTTGATCTATAATTATAACTTGTTTAAATGAAGAATTTAAGATAAATTAAAAGAAGATTTAATTTGTATAATTAAATTATGAATTATAATTATAATTTATAATCATGTTCAACATATTAGGAACCTAATGGGGTACATATAAAGAACAATTAAAAAGGAAAATTTAAATTTAAATTAAGTTAAACTTAGTAAAATTTAAGAAACTTCAAAAATCAATTATGAAAATTTTGATTTTGCTAAAATTAAATTGCAATTATAATTATAGTTGGGTTTAATTATAATTAAGAAGATTAACTTAATAAGAAAGAAACTTTAGTATTTATTTTTATAAATAAGCAAAAGACATAAGGAAGCTAGCACTCCTTCATTTTCTTATCAAATTGTTTGAGTTCCTTTTCTCTGTTATATGGGTCTTAATAGAAAATATACATGTGAATAGCTTATAGTTAACATTTTGAGAAGAAAAATTTTGCAAAAATCTGAATCAGGTATGTTTCAACACTTTTATCTATGATTCATGTTTTTTAAGTTATTGAATTAAAGATATCTGTTCAAAAAATTGTAAAATTATTTTTTTGCTGCATATATGATTCAACCACAGTTAGTTTTCTAACAATAGTTTCAAAACTTCCTTTAATTATTCAACTTAATTAAAGTTGCTTTACTATCATTGAATTGATAACTTATTAAGAATTAAACTTGTTGCAAAAGTTATGTGTATTCGTGTTGCCCTGAATTTCATACCTATATATATATATATATATATGTCTATTATTGATTAGGGTTTTTTGATTTATTTAAAAAATAAACAAACATTCATTTTAAACCCAAGTGTTTCCACTAAAGCATAAGATAAACTCTAATGTTTCTAAGTGTTCAATTTGAACCCTAACTGTTGGAACCTAATTTTTTTATTTTTTTATTTATCTATTTATTCATTGATTTATTTTATTTATTTTCTTATGATTTATTCATTAATTTAGCAAGCATGAAAAGAAATTAGGGTTATTAATTAGAGATGTTAGAATTAAATTAGTGTAATGGTCATAAGAGACAAAAGAAGGGACATTACATTAAAAGAAGGGCAAAACTGGAAGAACAAGACAAATGAAGGATAAATTTGGAAAATCAAGACAAAATGTAGTCTTGAATAAGAAAGAAGAAGAAGAAAATCGTGAGAAGAGAGAAAAACGTGAGAAAGAAGAGAAAAGAAGAAGAAGAATCGTGGAAGCTAGGAGAAAGAAGAAGGAAGAGAAACCAACATGTTTTAGGTAAGTTTCATCTTTTCTTCTTGTTTGGGTAGAAAAACAAAAGGGATTAGAGAGAGAAATGGGTTAGTGTTGGAAGAAAGAAGAGAAGAAGAGAAACCCATTTGATTTTTCATCAATTTCTAAACTAGGTTTTAGTTTTCTATCCTAGATATACTATGGGTAAGTTAAGTCTAGGCATGATTTTTTTATTTATTCTTGATTATTGAAGCTTTATGAATTTATATTTGAATGTGGGTTGAATGAGAAATTGGTTTGTTTTAGGAAACCAAGAAAATCCTATCCAAGAGCAAGAGGAAAGGCACAATTGAGTTGGATTTTCCAAACGAATTAGGTGGGTAATATGTTTATAGTTATTGTTGAGATGAGCAAATTGCTTACTTGTGTGTATTTATACTTAATTGCTTGAATTTGACTTATTGTGAATGTTGGAAAATGTATTATGATGTATTCTCATGTCATACCTTGAAAGATGCTATGGCATTTTACATAATCGAAAAAGAGGAAAAAGCATAAGATGCATGAAAGTATGTAACATGTGATGAAATGAATTGAGCATAAGAATTTGCTTGTGTTTGGGCAAGAGAGAAACCATTTCGTTCGTCACATGTAAGTTGACCTTAAACCTTCTCCCGGCTTCCCGCTTGTGCCATATGAGATCCTAAGAAACGGACTCATTTTGTATATGGTGTAAACTTACGTTTCTCCATTTTGACCCATGGGACTCTCAAGCCATTTGTTTGTGCATTCCATTTGATTTGTCAAGTATGATACGCATTTGAGTGATTATGTTTGATGGTTAATTATACATGTTATTTATTATATGATAACTTGCTTAACTATGAGTTTTGAGCTAGAACGGTTGATGATTGAATTGCTAAATAAAATTTTATATATTTATATGTGTGTGTGTGTGTGTGTGTGTGTGTGTGTGTGTGTGTGTGTGTGTGTGTGTGTGTGTGCTTAAATTTTGTGTGGCTCATTACTAATGGCCATAAATGTATTAGCCACTGAGTTGTGTAGCTTAACCCATTATTTTTACTCCTCAGGTGCAGAACGAGAAGGTTAGTGATCCTTGCAAGGCATTTGGGTAAACTCCAAGATAGTTCTTCTGTAACTAAGTTAGTTCGACTATTTTTGGGTAGTTTTATAAGCATATCAAACATGAGCATCCATTTGGATTTTGTATTAAGTTATTGATGTAGTTGTTGATATGTAACTAAAGCTATGTTCAAACTCTATTTTGATTTAGTAATGAGATTAAGATTTGAAGAAGTTTCTGTCGTACACGTACATATCTATCTTCTTGGTTGAGATTGTTAATTGTTGATAGTGATGGAATTTGTGTTGTGTTGAAAGGATGTATGTACATTTAGTGTTGGATGGTTCGGGTCTATTCAAAGGTTTCACAGCAGTGAAGCCAGACTTTGGCAGCGGCTAACCTTTCCCAAGAGGCGCTCTCGCTTGATTCTATGGCTTCGCTGCGGTGAAGCCAAAAGTTGGCCGTGGTGAACTCTTCCCGAGAGATCTTTTTGCTTGATCTTCAAAGTTTGTCGTAACAAGCTTTTCCTAAGGGGTCTTTGTACATGGTCCTTACCCAGTCCTCTCGTAAAGTTGCTTTGTAATAAGTACCGAGACCTGGGTGCCAACATTTTTCTGGTATAAGAGCTTAGGCTTAGAATGCGTAGTGGTATAAATTACTATGATGTGTGATAAATTGTTTGCATTGTTGAATTGATTGGTTACATTAAGTGACATGCATATCATGCTTACATGTAGGAAATAAAATTAAAATGAAGTGTAAGATAAATGATAATTGTTTAAATTGAAGGAGTAAGATGTCACATCGTAGAAGAACACGAGGAGTTTTGCAAGGATCTGTTGCACCTGACCCTCTGCCGAGAGAGGAGGGCACTGATGAGTCTAGAGCCCCAGGAAATGCTGAGACTTCAGTAGGGTAGGGTAGTGAGCCCTCTCGATTACAGACGCATGAATCCCCTCTTTCGCAGGAGCAAGTGCCTACTCCCTTAGATCCTAGGTTGTTCCAAGCCTTTTCTCAGGCTTTTATCCGGGCCATAGGCCAAATGCCGCAGACTTCTGCTCCAGCCCTAGTTAAGAAAGGAAAGCAGTTTGATAAGCTCAGGAAGTATTGGGCAGTGGAATTTTATGGGACCAATAATCCGGAAGAAGCTGAAACATGGCTGAGGAAGACAGAAAGGGTGTTGGAGCAAATGGACTGTGAGGATGATGAAAAAGTCGAATATGTTGCAAGTTTGCTACAGGGAGATGCTCTGCATTAGCGGGAAAGTGTGCCTGGAAGTCAGATGAAACCGCCAGTGTTGACATGGAAAGACTTCCTAGCTTCTTATAAGAAGAAGTATTTGTCTTAGGTGTATGTTTAGCAGAAGTAGAGGGAATTTCTGAGTCTCACCCAGAGGGAGATGACAGTGAGTGAATATAAGCACAGATTTACATAACTATCCAGATATGCAGCTGAGATGATGATGAGTGAGGCAGCTAAGTGCCGTAGGTTTGAATCAGGATTGCACTTAGCCATTAAGGAAAAAGTGGTGGCGCAGAATTTTTGTGATTTTCATTAGCTGGTTGAAGCAGCATTAAGGGTTGGGAATGTGGAGAACATAAAGAGCGCCGTAAATAGAAAGAAGAAAGGGAGAGAACAGATCAGGAGGGGAGGTGGTACTCTTATATCAGAGAGGAGTGCCAGGACTTTCCTTGTGCAGTATGAGGAGAGGAGCAATAGTGCAAGTAGGTCTAGATAGATGAGAACCGTTTCTCATCAAGCCTCAACAGCGAGAGGCAGTAGAAGGGGAGAGGGGGATAAGCCACCCATTCTCAAGTGTGAGCATTGCGGTAAATTCCATAAGGCGGAGTGCTATAGATTAACTGGAGCTTGTTTCAACTATGGGAAAAAAAGGAAGACGGTTAGGGAATGCCCGCAGTATGTAACACAAGAGAGAACTCATATAAAAGCTTAAAAAAGGGTTGAGATTGTGGGACACATGACTGCAACTGAAGTGGGAAGTTTTGAGGCAGCTAAGACAGTGAATCGTCCAGGAAGACCGAGGGGACAAGCACCGGCTAGAGTGTTTGCAATGATAAGGGAGGATGCAGAGATAGCTTCGGAGGTTGTGACTGGTATAGTTAAATTATTTGATGATGATATTATTATTTTGATTGACCCGAGGTCTACCCATTCATTTGTTTCATCAAGTAGAATTGTGCATGGTAGAAATTTGAGCCCATTAAATGGTCCTTTGATGGTTAGTACCCCAATCGGCTAATATATTATTATTAGTCAAGTTTATAGAGATTGTAAAGTGTATATTGGTGGAGAACAATTAGTGGAGGATTTAATTCCATTGAAGATGGGGGGGATTAGATGTGATATTGGGCATAGATACGTTAGAAAAGTATAATGCCAATTTAGATTGCAAACAGAAGATAGTAGAGTTTGTGTTGGACGAAGGTAAATATGTGGTGTTTATGGGGGACAGGAAAGCAAATCCACCTAGAGTTATTTCGGCTCTGGTAGCAGAGAAAATGATGAGGAAAGGATGTGAAACATTTTTAGCATATGCGCTAGACATGAAGGTAGATGGAGGGAAGTTAGAAGATATTCCTGTGGTCATGAAATTCCCGGATGTCTTTCTAGAGGAATTACTAGGACTACCACCACCTAGAGAAATTGAGTTTTCCATCGAGCTTCTTTCAGGTACTGCACTGATATCAATTCTACCTTATAAAATGGCTCCGGCAGAATTGAAGGAACTTAAAGAACAGTTAGAAGAATTGTTGGAGAAAAGGTATATTAGGCCTAGCTCTTCACCTTAGGGAGCTCCGATTCTTTTTGTGAAGAAGAAAGATGGATCGTTGAGAATGTGTGTGGACTACAAGAAGCTCAATCATGTCACTATCAAGAATATATATCCTCTTCTACGTATAGATGATTTTTTGATCAATTGAACGAGACAAAAGTCTTCTTTAAGATAGAATTGAGACCGTTTTACCACCAGTTGAGACTAAAGGAGTCCGATGTGTCAAAGATTGCTTTTAGAACACAGTATGGGCATTTTAAGTTCTTAGTAATGCCCTTTGAGTTAACAAATGCCCCTGTAGCCTTCATATAATTAATGAATAGAGTATTCAAACCTTTCTTAGACTGATTTATCATAGTCTTTATGGATGATATATTGGTTTATTCCAAGAGTGACAAGAAGCATGAGGAACATTTGAGGATTACCTTGGAGACGCTGAGGAAAAAAGAGTTGTATGCCAAATTCGATAAATGCAAATTTTGGCTAAGGGAAGTGGTGTTTCATGGACATGTCATTTCAGATTATGGACTACATGTGAATCCAAGGAAGATAGAAACTGTAGCCAAATGAGGAGCGCCTAAGAATATAGCAGAAGCGAGGAGTTTTTTTAGTTTAGCTGAGTATTACAAAAGATTTGTAGAAGGATTTTTCATGATAGCGTTCCCACTTGCCAAGTTGACAAGGAAGAATTGGAAATTTGTGTGGACAGAGGAATGTCAGAAAAGCTATGAGGAATTGAAGAATATGCTCACAACTGCACCAATTTTAACTTTACCTTCTGGTAGTGATGGATATATAGTATATATTGATGCCTTAAGAAAGGAATTGGATGTATGTTGATGCAAGAAGAAAAAGTGATTGCCTATACTTCTAGGCAATTAAAACCTTATGAGATGAATTATCTTACGTATGACTTGGAGTTAGCTGCCATAATTTTTGCATTGAAAATATGGAGACATTACTTATATGGAGTCAGCACCAGGGTATTTATAGACCATAAGAGTCTTAAATATTTGATAAGGCAAAAAGAGTTAAATCTAAGGCAAAGAAGGTGGTTAGAACTACTGAAGGATTATGACTTGATGATAGATTACCACCCGAGGAAAGTTAATGTAGTAGCGGATGCATTGAGTAGAAAATATACTACGGCACATGTGGAGATGGTATATCTTCTTTTGTTTGAGCAATTAGCTAGACTTTAGGTGACATTAAGGGAAGTTGAATCTGATTGTATATTGGCTAATTTTAGAGTAAGGGCAGTGTTGAATAAGAAGATTAAAGAATTACAGGAACAAAATGAGTACTTGAGCAAGCTCAGAGAAGAAATTAAAAATGGTAAATCCTATGAAATAAAAATAAGAGGAGATGGATTGATGGTGTAGGTAGTAGACTGTGTATTCCAGACATGCAAGAGTTGAAGGATAAAATTCTGGATGAAGCACACAATGCTCCATATGCAATGCACTCGGGAAGTACAAGAATATATAGAGATTTAAAAGAGCACTTCTGGTGGAGAGGAATGAAGAAAGATGTGGCAGAGTATGCTAGAAAATGCTTAGTGTGCCAGTAAGTTAAAGTAGAACATCAGGCACCTACTGGTCTATTCCTGAATGAAAGTGGGAGAAGATTACAATAGATTTCTTGATGGGATTGCCAAGGACTAGCAGGAAGCATGACACAATATGGGTGATTATTGATAGACTAACCAAGTCAGCACATTTTCTGCTAGTTAGACAAGTAGATTCTTTGAATACTTTGGCCAAGAAATACGTAGATGAAATAATCATACTTTATGGGATTCCAAGTTCTATAGTCTCGAATAGAGCTCCTAGATTCACCTCTAGATTCTGGGAAAGTTTACAAGAGGCTTTGGGAATCAAATTGCATTTTAGCACGACTTTTCATCCATAGACTGATAGCCAATTAGGGAGGACAATACAGACATTGGAGGCTATGTTAAAAGCTTGCGTTATGGACTTCAAAAGCTCATGGGATGATCATCTACCTTTAATTGAATTTGCCTATAATAATTCCTATCACTCAGGAAGCCTTGTGTGGTAAGAGATGCAAAACTCCTATTTGTTGGGATGAGGAAGATGACAGGAGACTTTTAAGACCAGAGTTGGTACAAGCTATAATTGACAAGATTAAATTGGTAAAGTAGAGACCTAAAGTAGCTCAAGACAGAATGAAAAGCTATACGGATGCACATAGAAAGGAGATGGAATATGAAGTGGGAGACAAAGTATTTCTTAAAGCTTCTCTATGGAAAGGAGTCTTGAGATTTGGTAAGAAGTGCAAGCTCAGACTAAGATACATAGGCCCTTATGAGATCATTGAGAAGATTGGGCCTTTAGCGTACAAGTTAGCCTTGCCACCAGAATTATCTAAGATTCACAATATCTTTCATGTATCATTGTTGAGGAAATACAATCATATCCTTCACATAGTCCAACCTTCAGATATTCAATTAAGAGAGGATTTGACTTATGAAGAACAACGAGTAGAGATCCTAGATTCAAAGGAAAAGGTCTTGAGAAACATGAGTGTGAAGTTGGTTAAAGTCTTATGGAAGAATCATGCAAGAGAGGAGGCAACATGGGAGCCTTTGGAAGCCACACAGGAGAAGTATCCACACCTCATTGTAGAGTCAAGTAAGAATTTCGAGGACGAAATTCTTTAAGGGGAGGAGAAATATTGGACCCCAATTTTTATTTTTTATTTATCTATTTATTCATTGATTTATTTTATTTATTTTCTTAGGATTTAGTCATTAATTTAGCAAGCATGAATAGAAATTAGGGTTATTAATTAGAGATGTTAGAATTAAATTATTGTAATGGTCAGAAGAGACAAAAGAAGGGACATTACATTAAAAGAAGGGCAAAACTGGAAGAACAAGACAAATGAAGGGTAAAATTGGAAAATCAAGACAAAATGTAGTCTTGAATAAGAAAGAAGAAGAAGAAAATTATGAGAAGAGAGAAAGAAGAGAGAAAAACATGGGAAAGAAGAGAGAAGAAGAAGAAGAAGAAGAATCGTGGAAGCTAGGAGAAAGAAGAAGAAGGAAGAGAAACCAACTTGTTTTAGGTAAGTTTCATCTTTTCTTCTTGTTTGGGTAGAAAAACAAAAGGGATTAGAGAGAGAAATGGGTTAGTGTTGGAAGAAAGAAAAGAAGAAGAGAAACCCATTTGATTTTTCATGAATTTCTAAACTAGGTTTTAGTTCTCTAGCCTAGATATACTGTGGGTAAGTTAAGTCTAGGCTCGACTTTTTTATTTATTCTTGATTATTGAAGCTTTATGGATTTTCATTTGAATGTGGGTTGAACGAGAAATTGGTTTGTATTAGGAAATTAAGAAAACCCTATCCAAGAGCAAGAGGAAAGGCACAATTGAGTTGGATTTTCCAAACGAATTAGGTGGTAACATGTTTATAGTTATTGAGCAAATTGCTTACTTGTGTGTATGTATGCTTAATTGCTTGAGTTTGACTTATTGTGAATGTTGAAAATTTTATTATGATGTTTTCTCATGTCATATCTTGAAAGTTGCTATGACATTTTGCATGATCGAAAAAGAGGAAAAAGCGTAAGATGTATGAAAGTATGTAACATGTGATGAAATGAATTGAGCATAAGAATTTGCTTATTCTTGGGCAAGAGACAAACCATTTCGTTCGTCACGTGTACGTTAACCTTAAGCCTTCTCCTAGCTACCCGCTTGTGGCATATGAGATCCTAAGAAATAGACTCATTTTGTTTATGGTGTAAACTTCAGTTTCTCCATTTCGACCCATAGGACTGTCAAACCATTTATTTTTGCGTTCCATTTGATTTATCAAGTAGATACGCATTTGAGTAATTATGTTTGATGATTAAATATACATGTTATGTATTATGTGATAACTTGCTTAACTATGAGTTTTGAGCTAGAACAGTTGATGATTGAATTTCTAAATAAAATGAGATATATATGTGTGTGTCTGTGTGTGTGTGTGTGTGCTTGAATTTTGTGTGGCTCGTTACCAATGGCCATAAACATATTAGCCACTAAGCTGTGTAACTCAACCCATTATTTTTACTCCTCAAGTGCAGAACGAGAAGGTTAGTGATCCTTGCAAGGCATTTGGGTGTGTGTGTATGTGCGCTTGAATTTGTGTGGCTCGTTACTAATGGCCATAAACATATTAGCCACTAAGCTGTGTAACTCAACCCATTATTTTTGCTCCTTATGTGCAGAACGATAAGGTTAGCGATCCTTGCAAGGCATTTGGGTAAACTCTAAGATAGTTCTTTTGTAACTAAGTTAGTTCGACTATTTTTGGGTAGCGTTATAAGCATATCAAACATGAGCATCCATTTGTATTTTGTATTAATTTATTAATGTAGTTATTGATATGTAACTAAAGCTATGTTCAAACTCTATTTTGATTTAGTAATGAGATTAAGATTTGAAGAAGTTTTTGTCGCACACATACATATCTATCTTCTTGATTGAGATTGTTAATTGTTGATAGTGATGGAATTTGTGTTGTGTTGAAAGGATGTCTGTACATTTAGTATTGGATGGTTCGAGTCTATTCGAAGGTTTCATAGCAGAGAAGTCAGACCGTGGCTACGACGAACCTTTCCTGAGAGGCGCTCTCGCTTGATTTTGTGACTTTGCCATGGCAAAGCCAAAATTTTTCCGCGGTGAACTCTTCCCGAGAGATCTTTTTGCTTGATTTTCAAAGTTTTCCAGAGCGAAGTCAACAGTTTGCCGCAGCGAACTTTACCTGAGGGTTCTTTGTACATGATCCTTATCTGGTCCTCTCGTAAAGTAGCTTTGTTAGCTTTCTAATAAGTACCGAGACCCGAGTGCAAACACTAACATTTTCAAAATATTCAAAATAAATCCTAAATGGATGAAAAAATAAACAGGATTAAGCTTTCATATGCTCAGTGCCACATCTTCATTAATATGACACTTATAAATTCTTTTTTAGATCTTTAGGTGAGCTCCATAATCATATGTATGTTATGTACATAGACAAAGTACTTAAGAGGTTTAGCATGAAGAATTTAAGAAGGGATTCTTAACTATATCATGTAAGACTTCTCTTTTATAAGTGTATGTTTAAAGATACAAGAAAAGAGAGATAAAACAGATTGTTTTCTATATGATTTGACCATTAGATTAATTATACATATGATGTTATATGCTAGATAGATGTCTATTATGCTTCAACTATAACAAGTAGGTATTAAGTCAATCCTAGTAATGATTGCTAGACTACTGAAAAAAAATATCTTAAAGTACTTTAAAAGAACTAACTATGTTTAATTAATCTATGGAAAGGTTGAACTAAGAGTTCATGGGCATTCAAATGCTAGTTTCAAGTATGATCCTAATGGTAGCATTTCATAGTTATGGTATGTATACATTCCAAATGGTAGTATAGTAAGTTAGAAAAGTTATAAATAAGCAACCATTGCTAATTTTATAACCAAGAAAAGTACATTTCAGTGTCAAAAGCAATAAAGGAAGTAATTTAGATCAAAAAGTTAATCGTTAGGCTTATAGTGGTTTTTAGCATTGTTGAGCCAATAGTATTGTACTATGATAATATTGGCATCATTGCATAGATAAAGGAACCAAGGTCTCATTAATGGTTAAAATATGTACTTAGGAAGTTTCACTTAATCAAGGAAATAGTGGAGCAGAAAGATATATCATTAGATCGATTTCTCACTGAAAAGAATCTTACAAATCCTCTTACTAAGTCATTATCTCAAAAGACACATAATCAATATATGGATGGTTATGATATTAAATACATAGGTGATTGACTTAAGTGGAAGTAGGAGATTATTAATTTATGTGATTTATTATAATTTAATATACGAAATTATCATTTTTTTAATAAAGGCACTCTTTACCTTTACATACTTTGTTAATTATGGTATTGTAATACTAAAGTTAAGATCCTTAGAATAATTACTATATAATTGAAACTATAATGTGATTATAATTATGAGATTCAATTTGAATTTATATGTTATTCCTAAATTGTTTCTAATTATTGTTTTATCAAGACGGGATATTGATCAAATGATAAAACTAGCGCATCCCATATTTCTTTCTTATAAAGAAAGGAATGGTTCTCATAAATTAAAAAGTATATATATACTTAAACAAACATATGGGTACTTATTAGAGAATAAGTTTACTGAACTAGCCAGATTATAAGGATCCCAAATTGAATACTACTTATGAGCTTATGGATTTTTCATTATAATAGTTGTATAATTTATCCTTAGATTTGAGAGTACCAAGGTATTTCATGTAGCTATTTTATTTAATATAGCTCAGTTGGTTGTACTTGGATATAGTATAAACTATATAGAGATGGTTGAATAAGTCGATGAAAAATTCATCACTCTAAAGTAATTAAAGATAATATTCCATTATTCTTAAATAGTAATAATTTAAGGAATCTTGTAATCAATGTGAATTACGATTTGATTTTTTTAAAATATCAATTATTAATCAACAAAAATAAATATGATGGATTTAAAAAGAGTTGCCACTAATTTCATACACTATATCCAATTGAAATATTAGATGATGAAATGATGACATTATATATCATAACTCTGCATAGATAGATTAAGTCATACTACTTTAATTTTTCTAATAGTTAGGTGGTCATGACATATTGTTAGACATCATTATGATATATGATTATAAATTGTTAAGTTAGAAAATTAAAGATAAATTAAAAGATATTTTAACTTATCTAGTTATAATTATGAATTAAATTTATAATTTCTAATCATAGTCAACTTATTAAAAACCTAATGGATCACAAATAGAAAAAGTTAAAATGAGAAATTTTAATTTTAATTAAGTTAGACTTAACTGTGAAGTTTAAGAATATTATACATTTGATTTCATTAAAATTAAATTATAATTATAAATAGAGTTAGAGTTAGACTTTTATCATAACTAGGAAGTTTAATTTTAATAAGAAGGGTTTCTTTTCCTATAAATAGGAAGAAGACATAACGGAGATAACACTCCTATCTTTTCCTCAGTTGTTTGAGCTTTTGTTTTTTGCTCTATGGATATCATCAGAAGCTAGACATATGAAAGCATAAAGTTTTTATAGGAATTTGAATCAAGTACGAATTAACTCTTTTATTTATAATTCACATTTTACAAGTTATTTACAACAATAACAACATTTTAGTAGAGTTCCTGCTGATATATGGGGTTTAATGAGGTTCAGAAGTACGTAACTTTATACCTAACTGATAGAGAGGTTATTTCTAATAGACCAATATAAATATAAAAGGTGGTAATAACAATAATAAATAATACTTACAAATAAAAACATAAAATTAGTAATCAAATAAATAATACAATAAATACATAATAAGGTAAGCAATAAAAATAAAAGATAAAATAAGTTAATAAATACACAAAAAAGAAAGAAAATAAGTTTTAAAAAACCAAACAAGCCATTATAAGAAAATATTTAGGCTAGGTAAAGAAATAGTAAAAAAGTATTACATATTAAATGTATAGGTTAAACATAAGACATAAGGTTCCAAGAAAAATGTTTAGAAGACATGAGAAGAAGAAAGGCCACTTTAAGTGAGATCTTTTACCTCTAGCGTAATACGCCGAAGTTTTCAAGTTATTTACTTGCAGAAATTCGATTAAGAAATTATAAAAAATTTTGTAATGTGTAAAAGACTCAATTACGGTTAGTTTTCTAACATGACGTGTTAACTCCAAGTATATGGGAAATGCAAAAAATTAAAGTCAAAAAGATGAGCTATAAATATGCTAACCAACTTAAAATTGAGGATAGAAACTATTTAATGTATAGTAATAATTTGGTACATGTCCAACTATTTATTAAACTATATTAATAGTAAATATATTTATATAGTCCGTTGCAATTGCCAACTCATAAGGAATAATCACCATCCAGTCTCTTACACAAGCATCATTAGGAGCCAACCAACAATCTTAACATTTAACTTTGCATTAATACCTATAATGAAAAGGAGTTTTGCGTTAGCTGATCCTAATAGTTATCAACTTTCATTTTAACCATGAGGCTTTAGGTAAAGGGCATGTTAAGTATAACATTGAAATAATTGCAAGAGTAAGCTTCTCAATGTAGAGCTATTGAAAATTTCATACGATCATTAGAACATACTAACATAGATATTGATTCTTAATAAAATATAAATGAATATTTATTCCTAAATGATGATTGATGTGTCAATCTTTTGTTTATGAATTATTAATAGATAAATAATTCCCTAACATTTTTTTAGTTTCTTCAATCTTAACATGTTTATAGGGATTGCTATTAATTAACAACTCATTTTTTAAGCTAGAATTTTTCTTCCTCAATCTTTGAATCGCGTAACTTAGGGACCATCATGCCAAGCAAAAATATTACAGCATGCACCCTTATAAAAAAGTATTCAACAATATTTAATGAAATATAATATGACAGTTCTGTACCATATTAGTAACGTAACATAAAAGAACTGGCTGAATTGTGTGTATTTACTTTTTACTATATTTAAAAAAAGAATGAATATCGAAAATTTATATATTACATCACAAAGTATTCATAATAATAATAAATGAGAGAAACTAATTTATAATAGTTCAACCAATTAATTTTTAGCCTACATTTACTCACCAAGTTACTTGAAAATTCACTATTTTCTTCCTTCACTGGATGAAGAGTAACCCTCCATATACAATCTTTGTTGCCACATGTAAAGATTAGCTCTTTACAAGCTTGTTTAAGGTTAAGAGGAATCCTAAAATTCTGTATCTAAAGGAATTTTTCCAATTGCAATAATTGCACAATCATACAACTCAAGTGTCCCTCATTGCTCACACTAATGAATAAAGGGTTAATATATGTTATGTCATACACACAAGCAATGTATCAACTCTCTAGTAAACCCAAGTTCTTTTCACAACT
Organism: Erythroxylum echinodendron; assembly: GCA_027575705.1. Classification (NCBI taxonomy): domain Eukaryota; kingdom Viridiplantae; phylum Streptophyta; class Magnoliopsida; order Malpighiales; family Erythroxylaceae; genus Erythroxylum; species Erythroxylum echinodendron. Next base: position 20,454,575 of record JANZXR010000009.1, read on the forward strand.
TATATTTAGTCCGTTTATGCTCAATATAATCCAAAATAGTTGTTAAAAATAAAATTAGTTATTACTACTGTATCAAGCAATATCAGTACAAACTCGCAACACATGAAATTTTTACCTTTCAAATTACATTGGTTGATCACTGAAAGATATTATTCGACGAATGACATCAACTAATGTATGACATTGGTCAACTAATGTAACAACCAATTTACTAACAAACTCATAGTACATATTTTTACCATCTTTCCCGAGACGTTGATTAATTAGTTTGTCTAACAAGAAGTTTTTAACTTTTTAAGTTCTTTCAAATATTAAAACACATTCCTTAAAAAAAATTGATCCAAAATCATTTTAAAAGTTGTCTAAAAGCTTGTTTAAAGATTAAGAGGTTTTCTTTATAGATCAAAATAAGATAAGGTCATAAAAAGGATTACAAACCTTTGCTTACGTCTTAGCTCAAATTTGGACTTTCTAAAAAAAAAACACTTTTTAGGTAAATTTTTCAGATCAATTAATGAGCCTATTTTTTAATCATTTTTATCCTTATGTTTTATACATAATTCTCACAATACCCAAAAACACATCTTCACGTTTATTTTGATATTTATATAATATTATTTGACTTTTTTATATGTTTTAATATTTATTTTTTATATTAGTTTTACTTATGTTATAATCCATATAAAAGATTTGGCTAGATATATTTTCATTGTTTCATATGGTTTAAAATTATATAATAATTAATATATTCTACTTTGCATATTGTTTAATACATTTTAAATAATATTTATATGCATAAATAATTTTTATTACAACATAAAATATAGTTAAAATTAAAAGTGCCTTTTATTTTTATGTTACCAAACAGTCTATTGTATGAAACTCTTTCAAAAAAGCTCTTTTTTAAATGACAGTCAAATAATCAACTAGCTCCTTAAAAAAGCTCTTCTCAGAAAAGCTCTACTGACAAAAGTTTTACTGATATAAGCTCATCCAAGCAGGCACTTAATATGCTCAATTCCTCCTTATTCTTATTTCTTCATTTCAATTGCACATTTGCTCCATTTTTCTCATTTTAATTGCACATCTGCTCCATTTTTCTCATTTTCTTCATCATTTGATTGTTAAATTGATTCCATTGGCTCCTTTATTCACTCTACCATTCCATTACACTTTATCTTTCGCATAATAATTTACTAATATCATCAAAGATAAAAATATTAGTAATAAAATATTTTAATATCATCAAAATTATGAATTAGAATTTAACTTGGTCTAACATATCATTTGCTTTTATAAAATCATTCAACTCACTGGATGCTTACAATAATCATAAAACTTCCTTTCTGAAATTTTTCAATCCAGAATTAGAGATGTTAATATTGGCCCAGCTCAATTCATGGTCAACATATTTGACCCGGTCAAATCGACCCATGAGCCAGGTGGGTATGGCTCGTAGACTGGTGGGCCGGGCCATGGCCCGTGTTGGGGTGGACAGGCTATGGGACATGGAATCGTGGACGAGCGAGACCGCAGGCCGGTCCGACCAGCCTGACCTGTGGCTCGTGGCCCAACAACCACCCAAACATATTTTAATAAATATTTTAATTATTTATTAAAATAAATAATAAATAATTTAAGTAAATTAAAATTTTGTAATTAATGTAATTCATAATTTTAACAATAACTTTTAACTTATTAACTTATTAGCTTTTCATATAAATTTCTAATTAATTGAATTAAATGTCATAATAAATCATATCATACCATTTACATACATCTCAGTAACTTTATTATATCATAATTAATTAATTATATGTTGTTATAATTTAAGGTTGTCACATAATACATATATTAAAAAG